>VWYP01026682.1:205-47013 GCA_013400435.1 Pycnonotus jocosus | reverse complement strand
GGGGTCCCCCGCCCCGTGTCCCCTCGCCGCGCTCCGGGCGCCCCGGTCGCGCAGCCAGCACTGCCCCCTGCTGGCGGCCCCGCGCCACTGCTCCCCTCCCCAGTCCTGCCCGCTCGGAGACCTGCGGACCCCTGGGAGGGGGAATTGATGCGATGCTGCAGGCTCAGGGATGCTCTGACTCCCGCAGGTTTTGGCATTGCCTGGTGAGAATCCTCCTCCTCCTCCTCCTCACCCAGGAGAGGGGCAGCCCAGGCCGGGCTTCCACCACCTTAGCCCCTGAATCTTCCCCCACTAAGATCAGTTGTGCCTGAGGACCTGCTGCCTACGGGAGTCCAGGTCACCCTAGAATCATGGAAATGTTTGGAAAAGCCCTCTAAGATCATCAAGTCCAACCATAACGCCGGCACTGCCGTGTTCACCATGAAATCATGTCCCCAGGGTCCACATCCACACGGGTCTTTTGAACACTTCCAGGGATGGTGACTCCACCACTGGACACTCTGTACCAAGGCCTGACCATCCTTTTGGTGCAGAAATTCCCCCCAATATCCAACCTGAACCTCCCCTGGAAAAAATTGAGACTGTTTCCTCTTGGCCAATCTTCTCCCAACGAACAGGATTATAGAATCACAGAATGGTTTGGGGTGGAAGGGACCTTTAAGGGCCACCACGTCTAATAATCCCCTGTCATGAGGAGGGCCACTTTCCACTCCATCGGGGCAGGGTCAGAAGGGCTGCAGCCACAGTCCCCCCTCCCCATCTATCCACCAGCCCCTGGGCCAGGCACATGGGAACGGGAGGGGATAGGAGGCTCCTGGCTGTGCCCTCCCCCCCGTCAAAGCCACCTCTGTGCTCCATCCCTTCATGTTAAGAACATTTTATTTGCAAAGACAAAAAAGGCAAGAAACAAACATGGCCATTGAAAAACGTACAGCAGGAGACCACAATAACTTACACTATTTACAGGAACACACCAAGGTATAAAACACACGCACACACTTCGTGCTCTGACAAACCCAGACCGGGGCCGGGCTGCACAACCCCCCCAGAGACAACAGCAGCCTTCAGAGCAGCTGGCCCCTGGAAAAAACTCCGAGTGTGAGAAGGCATCTGCTATTGTGCTCCTTGAGCAGTAAGGAGTGATGGAGCAGGTGACACAGTGCTGCAGCTGCCCCAGCCTTGTGTGGGGCTGGACCTGGGGGTGCCAGGCCAGGAGGAGCAATTGGTGGGAACCAGGGCAGAGCTGTGATGGATGAGGGGACAAGCCCTGGGGCAGGAGGAAGGTGCAAGGCTGCACTTTTCTGGGAGCTGGGTCGTTGCTGGCCTCTGTCCCAGTTACAGCTGGAGCACCATGCAGCACCTGGAGGGGCTGGGGATCCTCGTCCCTTCCCAGAAGGGTGAGGGGGGCTCAGGACATGCAGCCTGCAGGAGACAGTGAAGCTCCAGGGAGCCTGTGGAAAGCAAGCTGGAACCCTGTGCTCGGCAGGGATCGTACCTGGACTCTCTTCAGTGTGGGGCAGGGGAAGGACTGCAGGGGGGCACTGGGAGAGCACCGTGGGAAGCAGGCACTGGTTGAGCAGCACCAAGGCAGGAGGCAGCAACTGAGACCCCAAAGCAGCTGTGCTCAGAGGTGGTGGGGAGGAACAACACACCTGGGGGGGACAGGATGGGACCCCAGAGCTCCCATTCCTTGCAGCTGGCCAGCCCATCCTGTGTCATCAGAGCTGTGGGTGACAGGGAGGGGACACTGCTCAGGAGGGCTCACAGTGGTTTGAGGATCCAGTGCTTTTAGACTCCTGACTCTTGTCCACTCCTGTTGTGTAAATGTCAGTTCTGGGGCAGCCCTGCACCCTCTGCACAGGCTGGAGCTGGCCCCTGTGTACTGGGGGTGAGGAGACCCCCAGAGCAAGAGTTAGGGCCTGGGGAAAAAAAAGCATAACCCAGCAGCTTGAGGAAGGACTGCAGGTATGATCACACCCTCACCTCAAGGGTGGGGCAAAATGAGGTGTGTGGTACAAAGGCATCTCCAAACTGTCCCTGCCCTGGAGGGGCTCTCAGAGGGGCTCTGAGACCACCAGAGGGGCCTTGAGTTGTGCAGCCAGGCCCCTGAGCTCCAGGAGCAGCCAGCACACTGCAAAGGGATGGAACAGATCAGCCACAGGCACTGGCAGGCAGAGCCTTCATCCCAGCCCAACTCCTCCTCATCTGTCCCAGCCCATGGTCCCATCTGAGCTCTGAAGGGCCAAGGGGCCAGCCCCTCCTAGAGCCACCTGCATGTGGGACCTTGTGCTTCACTGTTTGGGAGGACCTGCACCCCAAACTGACCGTGTGGCTCAGAGCTCCCCGAGCTCCCCATGCCAGGGCAGCCCCCAGCCTCTAGCAGGGAAAGCTGAGGGCTTTTCCCTGTCTGTGTTCAGAGCCTGCCACTGAATCTACACACAACTACAGCTTTTGGGAGCCAAAAATCAAACATCACACACCAGAATCAGCTTCTCACAGACCATCCCCAGCTTGAGCAGAGGCTTTTACAGCACCCAGTCCCTGCTGCCCTGCAGCTGCAGCAGGCTCTGGAAAGTGGGGGCTAGAAGCAGCCCATTCCAGCAATGTGCTTTGCACAGACATTTCCCAGTCGAGGACTTCACTGCATCCACAGAGAATATCTGTGAGAACAGAGGAAGAAATATAGGCTGAGCTGGGCCTTTCAGAGTTCCCTTTCCACCCTTCCATGGGACAAGATGGGAGCCACATCCAGGCTGCCAATCAACCAAATACCCAATGCAACACCACAGATCCTCAGACCAAGAATCCTACAAGAAATGGGAGCAAAACTGCGCTGGGGGTCCCATTGCAAAGGTGGGAACTGGCAGTGCAGGGGACTCCAGCCCTGCTGCCCTGCCCAGGAGGAGGCAGGGAGGGGAACACAGGGGCTGGATCAGACATGCAGCAAGGTGAGAGTGAGGCCACCTGTCCCCAGGATGAATTCAAGTGTCAAAACCATAACAATAACAATATTAAGAGAAAAAAAAAATAAAAGTCTTACACCACAAACTCCCCACCCCATCCCCAATACGAAACCCAATGACGACAGCACCCAGCTTGCACCGTGAGGTAGCTAAACCAGATCAACACCCAAGAAATGCTCTTCTGCATGAAAAACATCAACCCACACAGGTACTAAGACCTACACACATACACACATACACACATACACACANAAACCCAATGACGACAGCACCCAGCTTGCACCGTGAGGTAGCTAAACCAGATCAACACCCAAGAAATGCTCTTCTGCATGAAAAACATCAACCCACACAGGTACTAAGACCTACACACATACACACATACACACACACACACACAACTATGGGATCACAGTCACCCCTGTCCTGGTTCCAGCCAGCACAGAGTTAATTTTTGCAGTAGCCAGGAGGGGATGTGGCCAGAACCCTCCTAAACCACCTCACATCACTGCTGGGGCAGGGGAAGGGAGTCTCTTCCAGGGAGAAGGAATCTCTTCCAATCAGGGTAGTGTGCACTACAGTGAGCACTTTGCATGTGATTTGCTCTCTTTTGTACACTTTTGTTATTAATATTGTTGCTGTTGATTTTTCTTATCTCATTGCTGTTTCCAGTCAATTGTTCCTGTCTCAACCTGTGATTTTTTTTACTTTTTGTGCCTTCAATTCTCCTCTCCATTGCACCACAGGGAAGGAAGGAGGTAGGGGCTGTGGCAGCACACGGTTGTAGTGAGAACACTAAATTGGGTAATACCATTCCTAAACCACAACAGCTTTTTTTTGGCATCCAAGGTGGGGCTTGAATGGTTGAGATAACAACAGATCTGCCCAGAGTGGGTTGCAAACAAATTTGATCTGAACATTTTCTGTATCAGGTACTGAGCCACTGGTCAAAATGTTTCTTGGTCTGCTCATGTTGGGTACCTAACCCTGTCCACATTTCTGTATGTTCCCATCACAGTGCTCTTTCTCAGAGCAGGGAGGGGAACCAGGATTGCTCTGTTGATGTACTGTGGGCTATCAGTTTATGACATGATAACCACAAGGGCAGTGAGGGGCATTTGGGATATGTCTTGAATGTTGCTCTTCTACTCTTTACCTCGGGCACTACCTTTGGGACTCCATTAATAACTATCATGACCACCCCATGGGGGGCAACAGGGGAGGATGATTTTCCCCAGCCTTTCACCCACTTTTCCCCTTTGAGGCCTGTTAAAACAGCTTTTGAAATTCTGAATTCCCTTTGGATGTTAAAGAAATCATATTTTTGCCAGGTGTCCTTAGTGCAGTCCATATAATCTTTGGAGTCAAGAAAGGGAGTTCTAGGGAGGTTATTCAGAGATCTACCCTGATGGGGAATAGTCATGACTGGCATGGAACATGGGAGAAAATGGGCCACTTTTGGAAGAAATTCTCTCCTGCAATGGTTTGGAAGTGTCCCCCTGAACAAGTACAAGACGCTGTAAAAGTGACAGAGCATTTGCAAGGAGAATGCTGTGGCAGTTCCAGCGAGGAGGAGAGACTCACTGCAGTGTGCTGGGCCCTGATTAGCATTTATCAAACACTGCTTTTCACTGGACAGCATCCTCAGGGGGAGGAGGAGGAGGAAAGCAGAGCAACAGGCACTGTGGCCACTCAGACTGCAGCTGAACCACAGGAACAGCCTGTGCTGGCAGCAGTCACCCTGATACAGAAAAAGAAATCCAAGACCAAATCAGTTTGCATAGAGAGGGGGTAAAGAGGAAGCAGGGCCCTCACAGCAGGAGGAAGAGGCAGGGCTGGAGATAATCACCCAATCCCCATCCCCAGGTGAGCTGAGATGTGAAGAGATTTCAGCTGCCAGTCGGGTTGAGCCCCTGGTGACCCAACTGCTGCAGTGCTGGGATGCTGCAGCCCACACTATGGAAGTGAAGCCAAGCAATTGGGACCCCTGTCCTGGGATGTGGGCATGGACAAGGGCACTGGGAAGAGGACAGAAACTCTCAGCCTCTGCAGGCAATTCCTGTCAAATGTGAGGGAAAGGCATTCCTTCAAGGATGATGGAGTAGTGCACCCAAGCAGATGGAATACCATGGAGAAGGTACCCAGTACCTGAGGGAATTTGCTGTGTTAGAGGGAGTCCCTAAGGATTCAACCAACCAGCAGTCCCCTGTGGATGCAGATGAGGTCCAGGGTACACAATCCATGTGGCAGAAGCTTGTACAGAGCACAGGCTCACTGGCACTGGTGCCAACAGAAGGAGAACAAACAGTGCTAAAGGTGACTCCCCAACTCTGATGATGATGATCTTTTTTCCTTCCTACCAACCTGTGTCTCAACTGTGTAAAAAGACACTTTAAGACTGTGGCCAGCCCATGGTCTGTGGGCTGAGGAAATGTCCCATATCACATCAATACGGACCAGAGTCTGCTCTTAGGAGCAACTGCCCTCCTCGGGAGAGAGGGGACACACCACAAGGCAACCAATGGTTTTACCTGCATGACCATGGAGAGGATAAGAGGAAGTGGGATGGAAAACCCACCCCTGCCCTGGCAGCATGGGTGTGTGAGTTGAGAGGAAAAACAACAACTGCAGGAAATTCTTCAAGGATAAATGCCTTTCCAGTGGGCAGACAGAATAAAAGGGCTAATGTCTGTCACTTCTGATGCTCATGAATGCACCTTCAGCTCACATCTGCCAGAAGTGAGCAGTGAGTACCATGACAAGCACCACAGGGGCCCAGCCTCCAGCCAGCTGGGGAAGCAGCAATGGGCTCTGCTGGACTGTGGGGATGCAAGGCTGGCACAGCAGATCCACAGGAGCATAAGGCTTTACACACCATGGACCCTGATGCCACTGAGATACACAGGGGCAGAATCCATTTCTTCTCTTCTGCAGAGGTCTACTCTGGTCAGTAAAACATGTGTCAGGTCATGAGCATTCTGCATGTGAATCATTCTCTCTTTTGTATACTTTTGTTATTAATATTGTTGCTGTTTTACTGGTTTTTATCTCACTGCTGTTTCCAGTAAATTGCTCTTATCTTGACCCGTGCTCTTTATCTTGTTGTGCCTCCAATTCCCCTCTCCACTCTGCTGGGGATGGGGGTGTGAATGGTGCATGGTTTTAGCGGGAGCACTAAATTCGACAATACTAATTCCTAAATCAGGACAGCCCTCACTTCAACCCCCCCTACCTCAGGATGCCAATGCCCCAGCATCAGCTCCCCCCTCCACGGGCTGTGAGAGCCTTGAAGCCCCTCAACACACTCCTGGACACGGCAGCAAGAGAGGCTCAGCATCATCCAGGACTGCTCACTCAGCCCTGGAATTCTAAACAGGCACTTCTAGCCTGCACACAGGAAGGTAGTGGTGGCAAAAGGCAAGGCAGGTCTGACCCTAGGTGCTCCAGAGCCCCCTTCACCCAGGGCAGCAGGGAAGGCTCCAGGGCAGGCACTGGAGATCTCAGAGCACACAGAGATTCACACATGACACCAGGCCACAGCCAAACACTCCACCAGAGACACCCCCACACACACAGCCCCTCCAGCCAAGCAAAGGATAAACCAGCTGAGGAATGAGTGCAGAAAACCTCTCCAAGACAGGCTTGGGGGGCAGACACATCCTCCAGACCCCCAGGCCCCTGTGTCTGTGTGCTACTGGGTGGTGAGGTCTCTGTGCATTTTTGGCTGCACCCTGAGTTCCACAGGTCACACAGGATGGATGTGTGCCTCTCCTCAGCACAGTCATCAGTCCTGGCTGTGCAGGGCTCAGCCACATTCACAGGGGCCCAGGACTGTCCTGGGCAGGGTTGCACACACACACACACACACACAAGTACCATTTACCCTCCAACAAGGCAAGCCAGCAGGATGGAATTTTCCCAAAAAAGGCAACCCCCCTCCCCCACCAAATCAATAGAGATACTCCTGTCTTTCATGATGCACAGGAACCCCCTCACTCCAGCCAGAATACTGAGAACTCGGGCTGGTGGCACATGACCCAGGGCCAGTCAAGGTATCACCGTGGTTGGAGAGAGCAGAGGGGAAATGGGCTGTGCTTTATGGGGCAGGTCCTGGAGCCCCTGGCCTCCAAGATCCCAGTTCAATGCTGGTGGGATCACATGGAGAAATCCTTAAATTTGAGTTCAAGTGCTGCTTCTTCTGTGACAAAGGGGAAAGGAGAATGTGTGAGGCAAGAACACCCATCCTGGGGTCTCCTTAGCCATCCCACAAAAGCCCTGGGTGGCCCAGGGCAGGACAGAGCAAGGGATGGTCCAATGGGCCATAGGAGAGACGGAGAGAAGCTCCAGTGTGAGACCAGGGCCTTTACCAGTCCCCCTTGAACAGGAGAGACGGAGGAAAGAGCCTGCAGATTGTGCATCCTTGGGGAAACACTCCTGGGTGGAGCCCTCAGAGCCTCAAGGAGATGAGATTGTGCAAGATGATCCACTGCAGGATTGTCCTTGGAGCACAGGGGGAATCAAGGGACTTGTGCAAGATCTGTGTGTGCAACCCCTTCCCCTCTCTACTCCTGCCACAGTGGCTCTGGCTGCTCTGTGCCTTGCTAGGTCCTCTCCATCCTTGGATCCCTGGGCCAGCATCCCAATCTAAGGAAGCTCCAGTCCAGGCAGAGGTCTGAGGGCAGAACAGAGCCACAGCAGTGGGGTGACAAATCCAGCCTTGGTTTTTTTGTCCTGTAACCTCCATTCTTGCTTCATGTTTCCATCTCAAGGGGGTTAACTCGCTGCAGGAACCCACCACAAACCCTTGATGGGGGTCACGATGTCCAGAGCAGGGCTGAGCAGAGCAGGCTGGGCATGTGGGGAAGAGCCCAGGGCCCAGGGCAATTGAGTTTACAACCTGGATTTGGAGAATGTCAATGGGAACTGCAGCAGGTCTGTCTGGAAGTTGCCCCAGGAGATCTTCCCAGGTTTGCTGTACTTCATGAGATGGGACACAGCAAAGGAGCTTGGAGGTGCACCCCTCTAACCACTGGGAACAGGTCCACAGAGGATAGGGAAAGCTAGGAGTACCAGGAAATCCTTCTGTAGTCCCCACAGCAGAGGTGTCTCACAAGTAATGGCTCCAGAGAAGCACCCTCTGGGTTGTGGTCCTGGCCAGCAGACACCAACTGTCCTCATGGAGTGGAGAAAGATTCCTGCAGGAACCAGCCCAGGAGCAGCACAGCAGAGGCCACACGAGCCCACAGTGGCAGGAGGGAACTGAGTGTCTTGGGAGGAGTCAGGGATCTCTGACCCCCAGAAGTCCTTACAGCAGGATGGGTGAGAGGAGAGATGAAACATTTCCTGTTCACTGGAGAGCCATGAGAAGCCTCAGCAGGAGGGCAGGTGGAGCTGCTGGTGCCCCACAGAGCTGCTTCCTCACAGGAGCTGGCAGTGCTCAAAGTACCAGATGCAGCATTGTCCACCCCGTTGGGTCAGGCACAAAGAAATCCCTGTCCTGGGCTGAGCTCCTGTAGATGACTGAGTGCTGATAGCAGGGGGAGGCACCCTGCCCTTCACCCTGCCCCCACGCCTTCCAGTCTTTCTGCAGTTCCTAGTTTGACCCCGCAGGCAACCTCCTCCCACTCCAGAGCTTCACTGTCAAGTCGCTGAGGAGCAAAGGTGAGAGGGACAGCATGACCCAGGGGCTGGGGCAGGAGCCCCACAGACCCCACAGACCCTGCCCCACAGGCACCACCAGGGTGCTCCCTGTCCCCCCCAACAGCAGCATGCAGCCCCCCAGACTTCCAGGCCCTTTCCCCTTGGCAGGAGGTTGTCTGATGCACTCTGGGGAGAAGGCAAACCCAATGGGGCTCAGCCTCCAAGTCACCCCACTGGCAGCAGTTGGGGACAAAGGGAAATGGTGACCTCCAGGGCTGACCCCACACCAGGACTCCTACCCGCCTTAATGAGCTCCAGCTAGGTTCCAGCAGTGATCCCCAGGGAGTGCTTTGCTCCTGGGGCAGGGCTGATTTGGGGGTGGCTGCTGACTCCCAACCCTCTATCCATGCAAAGGCATGGGCAGGCCATGGCTTCCCACAGAGTTGCCAAAGTAGATGTGGGCACTCGGTGAGGAAAAAACCAAAAAGCAAGTGAAACCAAGGCAGGGCTGTGACTGGGACAAGGGGGAGTCCATTCTAACAAAGACTTATCAAGTGAATAGTTTCATACCGTGAAGAAGCAGCTCAGACCAGAGAAAAAGGGGAGGGGAGGGAAAAGAGAGAGAGGAGCAAAAGCAACAGTGAGAGGGATAGAGGGAGGGAGAGATGGAGACAAGAGGGAAGGAGAGACGGAGGAGGAGCATATGAGCAAGAGAGTCAAAGAGCAGGAGGGTCAAGGCAGACTAGTAGCACGGCCCTTTATGGCAAGGACGCGTCGTGGAAGGCAAGGGGTGAGCCCAGGCACGTAATTCCATAACTTTACCCGGCAGTCGCTGTGGCACAGATGGGAGGTGGGGAGAAGGAGAGGCAGAGAGAGACAGAGAAAAAGGAAGGGAGAAAAGGGACAGGGTCGAAAAGAGGATATCAGAGTCTTGCTGCTGAAGAGCTCCCCGAGAGCAGCAGACAATGCCCAGCCCCGAGGGAGAGGGGTCCCTGCGTGGGGAGTAACCCAGGGCATCACCAGAGCGTGGGCAGGGGATGGCCAGGGACAGCTCTTGGCACTGTGGCGGGCAGGCCCTGCCATGGGCAGGCTACAATGGGCAAAAGGAGATGAAGGAGGAGAGGGACTAAAAACTGCGATTCCCTCCCCGCTCCCTGCTCACCCAGCACACGCCCACCCAGGCCCAGGGGGGACAGCTCAAACCCAAGGGTCTCCCCCTTCCCAGGGGCCGTGGGGGCACAATGTCCAAGGCTCACCTGGAGGCAGTGAAGATGTGCTTGGAGTTGGTGCAGATGGCGTTGATGGGGCTGTCGTGCCCCTTGATCTCCCCGATCGGGGTGAAGGTGTCCACGTTCCAGACTTTGATGACGCCTCCTCGGCAGGCGCTCAGCACCATGGGGCGGCCGGGGATGAAGGCCAGGGCACAGACCCAGTCTTTGTGGGCATTGGGGATTTGCTGGAGGCACAGGCACAGAGCAGAGGTCATGACCAACCTCATCTGCAGCACCAGGGGCAGCCTCATGCACCTGCTGCATGGTTGCACATATGTCCAGAGCAGGGCTGAGGTCCTCACTGACACCCTGGGACTGACTGGGACCATGGAATTGGTGATGCCCAGTTAGGAGCCAAGGGTATGGGCTCAAAGGTCATGGCTTGGTTTCTCCCTTGGGCAGGAGCCAACAACCCAGCATTCAGGGTGGAACACAAGCCCCCACACTGCAACTGATGCCACAGCCTGTCTGAAGGAGAGCTGGCAATCCCAAGCACCCTGCTGGACAAATTATGGGGGCACAGCACATCCTCACCAACACACAGCCCAGGACTGGGAGTGCCCTCCCTGGTGAGCTCCATGCAGGATAGCCACACTAGGCTCCTGGACAATCCCCAGGCCCCAGCAGCAACCCCTCTGTGCCCTGTGCCCTGCTCCCCTCCAGACCTGGATGAGTTCCTGCTGCTCCAGATCCCACTTCTTTATGCCATTGTCCCTGGAGCCGCTGAAGAGGACATCTCCCTGGATGGCCAGGCACTCAATGCCATCGTAGTGAGGGGGCTCGAAGTTGTGAGTGGGGCCAATATTGCCCGTCATGCCCTCCGTGATCTCAAACACCTGGGGAAGAGCAGCAGATGACAGACCACAGATGGCACTGGGGACACAGCTGGCCCTCTCCTGGGGACTTTGGCCACCACCCTCTGTGTTCTAGGCTCAGCACACCTAGAGTGATGCTGGAAACAGCACTGAGCATTGGCTACTGGGAGTTTTTTGAGGGTCCTGCCACAAGCAGAGGAGATCTGCCACCAGGGACAGCCCCACTGCTGCATTTTACTCATGGTGAGCCTTGACACTCCTCAGGAGCCAAGCTGACAGCTGAATGGGGTCCTGTCTCACTCCCATCTCACCACCCCTCCTCACTTCCCTGGTGACAGCTCTAATTCAACCTGCTAAACCTGAAAGGAAGGGACAGGCTCCTGCTGCACTGGAGCTGTGACTGAACAGGCACAAGGCATCTTTAGCAGGGGGAGATTATTGAGCAGAACAGGGTGAGCTGCTCATGTGGGTCAGCCCTCACATGCAAATTCTACCCAGAGAGTCTGATGCATGAGAGAAATGCAACTTCTCCAAAGGTGCATTGTGGACCAAGCAAAAGGCAAGGTTTGGGAAGAGGAAACAAGAGAAAACCTCACATACAGAGATGAAAAGAGAATTTGGGCTCAGCTTTCAGGAGGAGAGAAGAGTGAGGGTTTGCCAACATCTGGGCTTCCCTCCAGGACTCGGGGTGCTGCTCCTCAAGGAGGAGGTACCTTGACGTAGTGATCTTTGGAGCCTGTGACCACCAGGTCGTGGTTGCTCGCTGTCTGGTTCACTGTGAGACACATCACGGGCCCGATGTGGCCACTCAGCTTTCCCACGGGCTGCAGCCTGGGTGCAAGGGCACAGGTCAGCCCCTCCTGTGTGCTGGAGCTCACCCAAAGAGCCCTCCCACACAGAGCCTCCCCAAGCCCTGGAGTGCCCAGGAGGGGTTGTTCCCTTTGGGGGAGAGTGGGCAGGGAGACCCCATTCCCTGTGATTCCAAGGGAGGAAAGCAGCCTGGGAGTGTGCCAACATCTGGCTGCAGAGCCCAGGCTGCAGCACAGGGTTCACAGCCCACTGGATAGGTAGGAGGACAAAGGAAAAACAGGGCCCTGCTGCTCATCCCACTCATCTTTTCCCTTCTGCCAAGCTCTGCCCAGTGCACAGACAAACCCCCCGACCCACGCAGCTCCAATGCCGCTCACCACCCCTCGGGTCCCATAGGAAAGGGTCCTGAAAATCCTTATTCCAGGCAACCTCCATCGTGAAAAAGGCTTTCATTTTCCCCAGGGGGGACCATTTCAGGCTGCTCTGAGCCCAGCTGGCACCCATGGGATGCCAGCCCCTGACCTGCTGAGCTCCCAGACGCGCACGGCGTTGCCGGCGGCAGCGTAGAGCGCGGTGCCCGTGGGGTTCAGCGCGATCTGGTTGATCTGGTGCTCGCCCTGCGCGCTGCTCACCGTGCGGCTGCTGGTCCCGGCACAGGCATCCCCAGAGATCACCTGCCCAGAGGACCTAAAGGAAGGAGAGTTCGGAGGGGCAGGATGAGAGCAGAGCCACTGAGGAAGCACAGGAGGCTGTTGGCACCAGGCTGGCACAGCTGGGTCCCACCCCCAGGAAAGGCCCTGGAAGCATTCCCTGTCTTTCTGCCCACAAGGGGATCAACAAGGGCTTTGTCCCACAGGCCAGTGCCCGGCCTGCAAAGGCAGACAAGGATGCAGGGTTTCTGCATGACCCAGAGCATCCTGCCCTGGTTTCCAGCTGAGAGCCCCTCTGCTCTCCTCTCTGCTTCCCACAGGAAGAGCTGGTGAGTGCTGGCATCCAGCACAGGGAAGCAGAGGCCTTGGCCTCTGTACCAAGAGAGAAGCACCTTCAGGCCAAGGCAGATGAGCTGAGGCTGGATGGAGAAAGGAGATCTGTGCCAGAGCAAGTGGGTAACTCTGACCTACCACACTGTCCTAACCTTTGAGCCCTGCTCCAGACTGGCAGCCACAGCTACAGTCTGTGTCATGCTCCTTTCTGGTCCTCAAACTCCCCACAGAGACCCAAGTTTCCCACTGAAGAGCCTGTGATTTACCCAGCCACTACGCTGTTTGGGGCTGTGCCCCTCTGCTGGAGCTGCCAGCTCTCCTGCCCACCCCCAGAACAGCTGCAAAATCTCTGCAAAGCTCCTGACCCTTAACAAGGGCAAGTGCTGGATTCTGCACCTGGAACACAGCAACCTGGCTGTGTGTACACAGCAGGGAACAGAGGCTGGAGAGCAGCTGTGGGAAGGCACCTGGGGATCCTGGTCAATGGGAAGTTGAATGTGAGTCAGCAGTGCCCTGGCAGCCAGGAGGGACATCCCTGTCCTGGGACACACCAGACACAGCATTGCCAGCTGGTCAAAGGAGGGGATTGTCCTGCCCTGCTCTGCACTGGGGAAGCCTCACCTCAAGTCCTTGGTGCAGTTTTGAGCTCCACAATATAAAAAAGACATTAAACCATTGGAGAGCATCCCAAGGAAGGTCATGAGGGGAAACCTCATGAGGGGCAGCCGAGGTCACTTGGTTTGTTCAGCCTAGAGGAGACTGAGGGGAGACCTCACTGGGGTCATCAACATCCTCATGAGGGGCAGCAGAGGGACAGGTACTGATCTATTCCCTCTCATGACAAGTGACAGGACTCATGGGAATGGCTGGAGCTGAGCTGGGAGATGTTTAGGTTGGAGATCAGGAAAAGGTTCTTCCCCCAGAGGGTGCTGGGGCACTGAACAGGCTCCCCAGGGAATGGGCACAGCTCCAAGACTGACTGAGTTCAAGAAGTGTTTGAACAACACTCCCAGGCACAGGGCAGGATTGTTGGTGTGTCCTGAACAAGGCCAGGAGGTGGACTTGATGATCCTGATGGGTCTCTTCCACCTCAGCATGTTCTATGATTTTGTGACCCTGAGTCTTTGCTGCAGGAGATCCCCACGAGTTCCTTCACCCCAAGCTCTCCCAGCCTCCCTAAGGAAGCAGCACTGCAAACTGGCACTAAAGGAGCTGGTTTCTGGCCATGTCCCCAGCCCCTGCAGGTTCTGGAAATGGCTTCTGCGAAGGCAGAGATGCCCAGAGTGTCCCCCCAAAGCTGCACGTACGTGAGGGTGCGGATGCAGCGGGCCGAGTCGCGGATGTCCCACACTTTGATGTAGGACGTGGACACGGTGAACACCAGCCCTGTGTGGCTGCAGTACTTGATGGAAACCACGTTGTTTGGGTGGCCCTTGAGAGAAGCGATTTCCTGGCCTGTCACCAGGTTCCACATCTTGCAGCTCCGGTCTGTGGGAGGAAGAACATGCCCAGGAGTGTTGGGGGTGTCCCCTCCAAGGGCACGGTGGCCTGGGGACAATCTGCCTTCTGAGCATCTCCCCCCACCCACAGGGCCAGAGGACAGGAGCCAGCCAGCCCCAGCACAGGGGCAGCACAGGGCAAGGCAGAGCTCAATATTGAAGAGAGGGGCCATCCCTGTAACACCCAACACTTCCCATGTTCCCAATGCCAAACTGCTCCCACAGCATCTGCATCCTCCCTGCCCCCTCTGCCATCACCCACCTTTGGAGCCAGTGAAGAGCAGCTCATCGGTGGCATCCAGGCAGAGCACAGGCTTGGTGTGTCCCTCTGCCACCGAGACACACTGCAGAGGGGCTGTCCGGGCATTCTTGGTGCCACCCACGGGGTTAATGATGCCCCTTACAGGAGAGAGAGAACAGGTACAGTGCAGGGCTGGAGGGGCCCTGTGCCCACACTCCCAGGGCATGGAAGAACATGAGCTGTCTCACACCAAGCATCTTCCACTGCCCAGCAGTGGGACAGGCTCCTCCACCTGAATGTGGCGTGTCTGAGCCGAGGTCTCTGTGGGAAGCCCAGGAATCTCCTCATGGGCAGCCCCTGCCCACCTCTGCCCCAGCAACAAGACAGGGAAAGGGGGAGGCTGCCCAGTGACCTCTGCTCCCCCACAAAACCTCTCATGCCTCACCAGCAGAGACCCAGGACAGCTCAGCAGACTCAGCTCATTGGCCCTGAGGTCCATTTTGGGGCAAACTCCCCACTCCAGCCTGAAGCTGAAGCTTTGCTGGGATAATGTTTCAGAGCACCAGTTATTAGCACCCCTGTCCTTTGGAGGCTGGCACCCTTTGGCTGGTGACATTTGGAATCAGGGCCTCGCTCCTTTACACAGATCACAAGGGTGACAAAGGGCAGCACCAGCATCTGCACCCCATGTCCCTGCTGCAATGGCTGTTCCTGCACCCACTGCTGCCTCTGGGCAGGACAGCACCTACCCCTGCCAAACCTGCTTCCAAGGGACACTTCTGTCTGTCCTGGGGGACACATCATCTGCCAACCCCCTCCCCTTCAGACATGCTCAGGGTGCTGAGGACCACCAGCCTGACCCTGCTGTATGTGACCCCTGGCAGGCCCTGATGTGCCTGGTCATCAAGCACAGCCACAAGACCCAGAGCTGTGCTAGCTTCTTCTTACAGGCAGGGAAACTGAGGCATGGGGCTAGAGAAGGGCAAGGTTTGCATTAGTCATGAGGTCAAGCACAGGCTCATTAATTTGGGTTTGGAAATCACATGCACATGATGTTCCTCAGCTCTGCACTCAGCAATGCCAAGCCAACAGCCTTCCCCTCACACCCAGTGCTTCCACCAGTCTCAAAGCAACGCTGAACCCAAGGGGAAATCCCTGCACTGCAGGGTGAGGCACCTTCCATGGACCTTGAGTGGCTGCCTGACCACAAACTGCCCAGGGTGACCCAGCTCAGACTGGTCTGGTGTCACTTCCCCAGTGACAGGGGGCCTGCAGGAGCTCAGGGCACAGGCACAATCAGGGGACACCTGGGTGCTAGATGGTTGATCATGGAAAAATGGAATGATTTGGGTTGGAAGGGACTTTAGACACCATCATTCCATGCCTGTGCCATGAGCAGGGACACCTTTCACTAGACCAGGGTGCTCCAAGCCCCATCCAGCCTGGCCTTGGACACTTCTAGGGATGAGGCAGCCACAGCTGCTCTGGGCACCCTGTGCCAGGGCCTCACCACCCTCACAGGGAAGAATTTCTTCCTAACATCTAGTCCAAATCTCTCCTCTTTCAGTTTTAAACTTGTCCTGTCACTATTTGCCCATACAAAAAGCTGCTCTCCCTCTTTGTTGTAAGCCCCTTTAGGCACTGGAAGGCTGCAATGTTCCTAAAGGATGGGAGAAATGTGGCCCTTGTTTTGAGAAACCTCTGTAGTCAGGTGGATGCAGGGGGAGAAGCCCAGCAGAGCCTTAACTGCAAAGCTGAGCTCTGCACCACAATCTGACTTGATTTCTTTAGGGAAGTGACTGACCTTTTCCAACTCAGCACCAGGGAAGCACAACCAGGCATGAGGTGAACCTGAGATAACTGCATGGGAGAAGCTTGCACAAAGGATGTACTGCAAGCACCCTTCCCCATCATCTCACCATCCTGCTGGAGAGCTGGGGAAGGGGTGGGACATGGTGGCCTCATGCTGGCGAGAAACCATCAGAGATGGAGCAGAACATGCTGCCAACCCAAAGCAGCCAGCACCCATTAGTGAGCCCAGCACCACCTACCAAGGGCCAACCCAAGCAGGAACAGTTTGAACTTGCAGCTGAGGGACAGCATCAGGCACCAGAGGTGGCATGCCAGGAGGGGACAGACACACAGGCTGGGAGGGGTAGAGCAGCAAGCTGCAGGCAGACCATGTGGGGACAGGGAGAGCAGGCATCTGACAGAGAGAAGGAGGAACGCAGAAAGGGATAATAAATAGAAAGTTGTCTATACCTCAGCACCTCCGAGACAGAGGAATCGCTGTCATCAGACCTAGGGGCAGAAAATTAGCAGGATTATGGGAGAGAAAACCCAGGCTAGAGAAGGCAGCAGTGGAGTCAGAGGTGGAAGATTGTTATTGCATCCAAGCCAGTGTAGGACAGAGAGAAGGAGTGGAGGGAGGGAGAAGGAGAAGCACACAGGGAGAACCAGGGGAGAGCAGAAGAGCAGGAGGGCATGTGAGGATCAGACAGCAGGTCTCCATCAGGGAACACCAGCGCTGCTAGCAACAGCTGAGCCCAGAGCAGCACCTGACCCGCTGCCAGGAGAGGCTGGAAAAGCATTTGTGGGTGGATGTCAGTCCATCGGCTTCCTTTGAGCCCTCATCTCCTCACCCCATCCTGCTCCCTCGCCTTTCCAGGGGTCCAAGCCTGGCACCACCCTGTCTCCAGGCAGAGGCCAGGACTGTGAGCTCAGAGGGGGCACAGTGGGCAGGAGCACAGCACTGGCATGGCAGCTGCTCCATCACAGGGAGAAGCAGCGAGGTAAAGCAGTGACAGGACACTGGCTGGAGCCAGTCCTGGTGTTCCTATATACCCCCACAGGACTCTGTACATGCCATGTGCTACCATGGTCTGGGTCCCCCTCACTCAGAGCCTGTCACCCCACCAGGACTTACTTGTCCAAGGCAGATCCCTGGCTCTGGGTGCTGCTGAGACGGGAGAAGACGTTGCGGTCGTTGCGCGGCCGGGTGGGCGGCGAGGAGGGCGGTGTGAATCCAATGTCTGCAGGCCTGAGCCACAAGGATCAGAGGGACACAGGACATGGGAACGGCTCAGCTGGCACCTGGCTGGCACACCAGGGCCCAGAAAGAATCCTTCCACACTGCTGTGGGGCACAGAGCCTCCCCTGCCCATGTCACCCAAGCTCACCTGGCAGGCTGCCCACGGTCATAGGATTTCCGCCTTGTCAGAGGCGAAGTGTCGGAGCCCCGGGACTGCCTGGGACTGCAGCAAGTGAACAAAGTGAACAAAGCAGAGTGGGTGCCTCCCCTGCATTAGAATCCCTTCACAATGAACACCTGTGTCCTCCCCCACAAGAGCAAACAAGAGATTGGGCTGGAGTCACAATCTCGAGGAAGCCCACGAGTGCAGAGGCTTTTGGCAACCCAAGACACCTTCAAAAAGGCTGCTAACCCAGAGCAGGGAGTTGGGGACCCTGGCACCCCCTGTTCTTTCCCTGCTCCTGAGGTATCCTCCTCCCCATCTACAAAGGATACCAACATACTCCTTCCTATACACTCTCCAAGCCCTGCTGAGGAAATTCACCACTGCATGCTGTAGCCAAGCATGGGCAGATGCAGGACTGGGCTCCCTTTCACCCCCTGCACATCCACAGGCCAGGCACAGCCTCCCCCAGGCCCGTCCCTCCATGAGCCTCCCAGTGCCCCAGGCTCACAAGGTGCTTCCTCGTGTGGGCAGGCTGATGGTGCGTGACACCTTCTCCTTGTAATAGGGGTCTCGGATGGAGAAGCCAATCCTGTCCTCTTTGATCTCCATCAGGGATGCCAAGGACTTGGTGATGTTCTTGGTGGAGACGTCCAGCGTGGGTCCCAGGCACTCAGCTGACACTGCCTTCATCTGCCCTGAGAGCTTGGGTTCCCCCTAGAGCAGGGCAGAGGGCTCAGGGGTGGGCAGCACAGGGGGCAGGGGGAGCAGCCAGTGCTGTGGGTTGGAGGAGTTTGTGCTCTCTGGCCACAAAGCAGCTCCCCCACGTCCCACTGGGATGCCCATCACAGGCAGCTCTCCATGCAAACATGGCAGCCTGTACAGAACTATGGCTGCTTCCCTCCACCTCTGCCCTGCCCAGGGACATCCTCAGTGCCACTCAGATTTGGGAGCTACTGGCTGATGTGGTGGCTGTTTCCCAAGTCTCTGGTGCTTCAGGACAGGACTGCTGTACCAGGAGACCTTGGTTCTGCCCACCCAGAGACAGCCATACTGCCTTATGCCAAGCCTGGTTCCCCAAGGTCCAGGCTGCAGAGCAGGGGCCTGAAGCATCACTGAACAGCCCTCCATCCCTCCTCCCAGACTCTGTGACCAGGCCACACAAAAAGGCCAACTAACCTTGAACTTGAAGTCATCCTGGCTTGCTGAGCCCTTCATGGTGAAAGACTGGGAGATGCTGCAAGGAGAAAGGAGCAAAGATGGATCTTCAGTGCCAACCTCTCTTCAGAAAGCTGGTGCCACTGATCCACCAGATTCCTTGGGTCACCCTCTGCTCCCCAGCACCCTTTCTCCAAGGAATGACCAAGCCTTCATTACCTGGTCATGTCCAAGAGACATCCTGCTCCCCCCACCAAGGGCTGGACACCACAAAAAGGCTCAGGTGGGGCTTTGTTCAGCCATGTCCCTCTACGAGGTCCCATGAGTGGCATCAGGCATTGTGGCCCAGCCACCACCACCTCAGGCAGTGCCAGGCTGGGTGCTCACCTCCCATCTGAGGCCAGGCTGAACTCTGAAACTTCCTCATCTGTGCTGGTGTAGCCGTTCTCTGTGAGGGAGACAATGCATCAGCAGAGGGGACCCCACTGTCACCAGCCCCACCCAAACCCTGCAGCAGAGGGGGCAGCCCAGGAAGGTGTGGGTGTGGGATGGTGGGAAGGTGTGGGGTGACCCAGCCCTTGTTCCTGTTATCCATGGCCAGGGCACAAACTCCCACCCAACACAGCCCTTGGAGCAGGGTCCCCCCAGCCACAGCACCCCCAGGTGCTTTTGGGTACGGCACCCACCCCACAGGCAGCACACCTGGCCTGAAGATGCACCTGCCTCAGGCCCCACCTTGCTGGACATTGTGGATCAGTGCCTGCAGCTCAGGGTGGGACTCAGCCTTCTCCCTCAGGGCGTCCAGCAGGGCATGGTTCTGCGAGGAGTTGGCCACGTCTGTCTGCCGCAGGCGCCCCTCCAGCAGACGGATCTGGGCGTCCTTCTGGGCCACCTGCAGCCCCTGGGGCAGAAATGCTGGCACTCAGGCAGGTGCCACAGGTCCCTGGGTGCCCTGGCACCCAGAGTGAAACCCTGTCACAGCCCCACAGCCCAGCCCAGCCCCACACCTTGTCGATGGAGGCTTTCAGGAAGTTGTCCAGCAGCAGCCGGGCCTCGGCCAGGGAGCAGGAGCTGATCACCACCGAGGTGTCTGTGGAGTCCAGCTCCTCCTGAAACGTGCAGAGACAAGTGCTGGATGCAGCAGGGTTGCTTTGCTGCTGGATGTGGGATGGGTGGAAGGGCTCCATGGCAGAGACAAGTGCTGGATGCAGCAGGGTTGCTTTGCTGCTGGATGTGGGATGGGTGGAAGGGCTCCATGGCAGAGACAAGTGCTGGATGCAGCAGGGTTGCTTTGCTGCTGGATGTGGGATGGGTGGAAGGGCTCCATGGCAAACACAGCACTCCCATAACCCTGCAAGCACTGCCCAGTCCAACCCTCACCCTCCCCAGTCTGCCCAGTGGCCACTGGGGAGATCTGGCCATGAGACTGCCCAGCATGAAGGGCTTGTGCACTGCTACAGAAATTCTGGTTCCTACACAAAACTAGACACTGAACAGACACACCAGGCTCACCCAAATCCACAACCCAAAGCTTAGTGTGAATTAACAGCAGCCCTTCCCTGCTAACCAAGGTGACAGCTGGGGACAAGCCAGAGACAGCACACAGCCTCCATTTCAGGCTGCAGGCATTAAGGGGAGTTGGGAGCTGCCCAGTATCACAACTGGACACAAAACCTGGATGGCTTCTGCTGGGAAAAGGCCAGTCCTCCTGGGATGTTTCTGGTGCAAGAAACAACCATGGGGACAGGTGACCACCAGCCCCATGGGCAAATGGGGGCCACAGCTTCCCTACAATTCCAGGGCAGAGGGACACCAGCAGCCTGTCCATGGACATGCAAGGATCTGCCAGAATTCCTCTCTGTAATTAATCACCTAATGAGAAGTGACTGTGTGGGTGAAGCCTCACCAAGAGTGACAGCTCAGAGGATTTTCGGTCCCCTGATCAGAGCCCAGCCCCAGCTGCCTGTGCTCAGGGACATTCTATCCACAGGGGAATGCTCTCACTTTCTCCCTGCCAGGCAGACCCAGTCCTACTGCCCACCTTGGTCTCCTCAATCTGCATGATGGTGGCCTGGCAGTCTGAAATGCTGTCGTTGATGTAGTCAATGTTGGCCCCCAGCACCTCAATCTCCTCATTCAGCTCTTGCAGACCCTTCTGCTCCTTGGGGCTCTCTGCCTGCAGCTTTGCCCGCTTGCCCAGCAATGCCTCCTGCAGCAGTGACAGCTCCTCACGTTTCTGGGGGAAAAGGGAAGGGGATTAGCAGTGTCCACATGGCCATCTCCCTGTCCTGCACCCACCGCCCCGCCCTCTCTGTCCCCAGTGCCACAGCCACCTTGATGAGCCTCTCCATGTCTGCCTCTAGGTTGACAATGGTCATTCTCTGCATGACAATGTCGAAGATGCGCCGCTCCAGTGACTGCCACTTGAGGCGGGCAGCTTTGCTGAAGGTCTGGCTCGTCCCCTTCTTGGGGAACTTCTTCCTATAGCCAAAGGGAAGAAGAGGCATATGGGCAGCTGGCCACACTGTGCTGGAGAGCTAGGCTTGCCCCAGGAAGGTGTCTGGGATCTGGCTGCCCAGAAACAGAGGATGCATCTGTGTTGTTTCCATATTTCCCAACTCTTCCATCTCCTCCTAGCAAAGTGGGACAAGAGATGAGTCCAGCAGGGTTTGTGCCATGGCATTTAATCCTCATGGAAGGCCAGCTTTGGGGTCAAGTGCAGATGACAGTCACACTCTGCCAGCACAGCTTATAGCAGGGTCACTGATTTCATAGGGGTCAAGTGCACACTAAGAAGCCACCCTTCAACCTCTGCCACCAGCCAAAAGCCAGGCACGGGGGTCCCTGGGATGTCCCACCCCCTACCACCCAACCCCTAACCTGACCTGGCAGGCCGAGCCCCATTAATGGAGGAGGAGGGGTCTCCCAGGAAGTTGTTGATTTTCCTGTTCCACTGGCGCACGATGCTGGAGACGGAGCGGGCGCCAGACTCGGGCTCGGAGGATGTGGTGCTGGCAGAGACCTCTGCCCCCGAGTCCAGCATGGCCGGCTTCTGGCCCGTCCTGCCTGCCACCCGGTCCGACATGGGCTTGGCCAGGCGGCGCAGTGCTGACACCTGCCCGGGGGAAGGACACAGGGAGGGTGTCAGCTGGGCAGCCCCACCCTGCCTAAAGCCATTGGCATCACCCCCAGGTCCCCACAGTCTGAGAGCAGCAGCTTCATAGGCCCAAAGCCCAGGGATATTTGTGCCACATGGGATTCCCTCTCCTCTCTCATAGCCCACCCCTGCTGATGTATTAAGTTTTAGCTTTCATGTTTTTCAGATTCTGCACTGCCTAAGGATGTAGTTCTGAGCCTCACATTAAATGCCAGTAAGCTCTTTTCACAGAGCAGGGAGACAAAACAAATCCTTTTCCTGCTGCACACCAAGGACAACTTTCAGGCCCAAAAGTACAAACAATGGTGGGCTGAAGGGAGGAACAAGAAGGATGGGATCTCACAACCTGGAGCTGTAACTGGACAATTAAACCCCAATATGCAAATGGACCAAAACTTATCAAAGTGTAAGACTTCGTGGCTGATCATTCATTTTTTGACCATTCTAAATCCACCTTGGGTGTAGCCCTGGTCAGGCTCTTGTCCCACTCAAGGTATGTCCTAGAGGCCTTTCAATAAATCCCTGCTTTATTCTCTAGCTGTGTCCAGTCTCTGTTTCAGGTCAGCCTTCCTAAGGCATCAGTTTCTGGTGACTCAGGTTCTGCTTCTTGGGATGGAGAACTCTGTTGCTGCCTACAACCATTTCCCACCTGGATACTGCCCTCCCTTCCTTTTTGGGAACCCCATTCCCAAAGCCAGCCGTGTCTGAAGGATGGGATTTCTCCGAGCCAAGCACTGGGCCCAGACCTCCATGGGAGCTGGGGACCATGAGGAGGAATCCCCCTTTCCTCACCTCCTGGGTTTTCCTCCGCAGCACTATTTCCTGCTGTCGCTTCTGAGATTCCAGAGCCCGGATCTGGAACTGCACCAGCGAGAAAGAAAAAGACACCCCTGAGGTCCAGCCCACACAGCCCAGTGGTGATCACAGTCCTTTGGCACAGTCTCACTCCTGATTCTAACAAGGAGCAAGCTCCCAGCCTTGAGCTGGCTCTGGTTGCATGTTCCCCCCTCCCACAGCATCCCCCACAACTACAGCAGGAGCTATGGGAGCTGTTCCCATCCCTCACAACTACAGCCTTTGGGAGCCGTTCATCCAGCTGTGCTCTGCTAGGACTGCACAGGCTCCAGTCAGGCTTCACTCAGCTTCGCTGACTCAAGGTATCTGTGAGCACCTGAGTGCCAGAGCAGGACAAACACCACCTCCCCAGCCAGACCAGCCCCTGCATGGGGCCACTGGTCAGGTGTGGCCAGCCAGGCTCTCACCTCCTGCCGGCGCTGCTCCTTCTTGAGCTGTGCAATCTCCCGGTTCCTCTTGGTCTCCGCCAGCCGCCGCCGCTGCTGCTCCTCCCGCATCTGCTTCATCAGCGCCACCTGCAACAGCGAGGGGCTGAGCGTGGGTACCCAGCACACAGCTGCTCTGCACTTGCCACCAGGCTGGAGAACACTGCTCCAAGCAGGGAGCCAGGCTTTTCCAGGTGGTTTCTCCCTGCCCTGGCACAGCCAGGTACCTTTGCCTTCTTCATCTCGGCCACTTCTGCCTGCAGCTTCCGCAGCTCGCGCTCGTAGCGGGACTGGTTCTTGAGCAGGCGAGCGTGCTCCTTCTGGGCTGCCTGGAGCTTCTGCAGGTCCCGGTTCATCTCCTTCAGCCTCTTCTCATAGTCTGCTTTGATCTTGTTGGCTTTCTCCTCCGTGTAGCACTCCATGGTGCCTGGTGGATGGGGAGAGAGCTCACAACGGCCACACCCCCTGGGATCCTCCTGTACCCACATACCCTGTCTGGAGGCACCAAGCACTGTGTCCCTCCCGGTTCCATCAGAGCCCCCCTCACCCCACCATGAACTGGGGTCTGTCTGGGAATACCTGCTGGAAGAGCTCAGCACAGAGATGAAGTGGCTGTCCTGAGCAGAGCTGCAGACTGAGACCCACAGCCACACAGATGGGTGACCCTGCCCTATTTAAGCCTGGAGATCAGCCACACCACTGGGTCTTTTGCCCCTCAGTTTCCCCAGGAGTCCCCACAGCTCATGAAGTGGTGCTCAAGGCTGGAAGAGGCTTTGCCTCACCATCCTTCCCCAGCACCAGCAGGTTCAGAGCTGTGCAGCAGACTGATGCTGCTGCCATGGCAAGACAAGCAGAGTCTTGGGGGTGCCAGGGATTCAGGTAGAGGCAGGGGGATGACAAAGCTCTACCAGAGCAAGGGGGGGATGCTTTGACTTAGACTGAGCTGGAACTGGGGTCTGAGGTGTCAGAATGGGATCCCATGGGTGAGGCAGTTCTCACTGAGGTTTTGGAGGACCCGGTCTCGCTCCAGCTGCGTGTCCCGAATCTTGTTCTGCAGTAGGATCAGCTTCTCCTCATACTGGTGCTTGAGGGTCTGCAAACGTCGCTGGCTGTTCTCCAGCTCATCAATCAGCTTCTGCTTGATCTCAATCTCACAGGTCAGATCCGCCAGGTCAGCCTGGAAATTCACAGCTGGAGGCAGAGGAGAAAGTCAGGCTGGGAGGAATGGGGAGCATCATTTCCATGGCCCCACTGAGTCACAGCACATGGAGAGGGCAGAGGAGCTGATGGGAACCCGCACTGCTGGGGAGCAGCAGCCGCCCAAAAAGCACTGCAGCAACCCTGGGGCTCTTCCAAGTCCCTCAGAGCAGACATGGTTGGGGCATTCTGGTGAACTCTGCCTCCCCAAGAGCAGAGCTCGTTGCCAGAGATACCAGCAAGTGCCCCTCCATGGCCATGGCTTCACACAGATCTCCACTTTACCCTTCTCCTCTGCATCCGAGTCCGAGTCCACCAGGCTCTCTTCACTGCCCGAGTCCTCATCTTCATCCTCATGCCCATCCTCTTCCTCACAGCCACTCTCATCCTGTTCTTCCTCCTCCTAAGAGATGAGTGCCTAATCTCAGCCAGCAGGATGGTCTGTCCTTCTCCCCACAGCTTCTCCCTCCTCCAAACCTGAGCTCACCCTACAGCAATGGGCCACAGCCCCCCAAATGAGACTCAGCCTCCCACACAGGATGCCCAGGGGCTGCAGCACCATTTCTGGACCCCCAGCTCATACTGTTGAGAGGAACAGCAATTTGACCCACTCATTTTTGCTCCCATCCCTTTCCAGCTGAGCAGCCTCACCCCTCTTCATCTATGCTGATTGAAACCAAGCTCCCAAAAATATGGACTCCTCATTTCTACAGCCAGGCTGACTGGAGAGTATCCAGCTTCCCCTCTGCTCCAACATAGAGTCCTCAGCAAAAAGACCCTTCCAGCCTGCTTCAGGGCCAGGCTGAGCTTGCTCCCTGTCCCGCATGTGGCAGGTACAGTGCTCCACACCCAGACACCCCTGCAGTGTGAGCATAATCCCCACTCACCTCTTCCACCTCGTTCTCATCCGTCTCCTCCCCATTGTCCTGCTGCAGTTTCTGCCGCTTCTTAAACGCCTCCTTCTCCGGGCTGGGGGGAACAGAGCGGGGCTGGTGAGTCCCAGCATAAGAAGGAGTTGCTGGGGCCACCCTCCCTCCTGCTTTGGGGAAAACAGCCTCTGGAATTATGTGATGGGTGAAAAGGAGACCAAGGGCAGGGCAGGGCTGGGAGGGGAATGCAGGCTCTGGCTGCAGCAGGGACAGGAGAAGCAGGACACCCAACCCCACAGGGACAGAGCAGCACCCAGCCTCCCTTTCCCAACAGCAGCTCCCTTCACCTCTTCCTCTGCTGCCGCCGCTCCTTCTTTTTGAGGCGCTCCAGGTCCTGCTTGGCCCGCCGGAGGACGTCCGAGGCCTCAGTGTCCAGCGGGGCCGCGGGGCTGCAGAGCCCGGCCAGGCCGGGGCCCGGGGAGGAGACCAGGGCGTAGGGGGGCCGGGCAGAGGCTCGGGAGAGGCTGCGGCGCAGGGACTCGTTCATGGACTCGCTCTCCAGGAGCTTGGTCCTAGGGAGAGGAAACAGCACAGTCCAAGAGGGGCCATCCTCCTGGCCCTGCAGAGAGGGATCCTGCCTGGGTTTAGAATCACAGAATGGTTTGGGCTGGAAGGGACCTCAAAGCTCATCTCGTTCCACATTCCTGCCATGGGATGTCCCCCTGCAGGAACACCTTCCACTAGACCAGGCTGCTCCCAGCTCCATACACTTGCACATATGGGATAGCTACAGCTGCTTTGGGCAAACTGTGCCACTGCCTCACCACCTTCACAGGGAAGAATTTCTTCCTAACTTCTAATCTAAACCTCTCCCCTTTTAGTTTACAGCTATTTTCCCTTGTTCTTTCACTATCTGTTCACGTTAAAAAAAAAATCCAGCACTATCCCTCTTTCTTATAAGTCTCTTTTATGTAGTGGAAGGGGCTCTAAGGTCAGAGTCTTCTACAGACTGAACATGATGTGCTCGGATGGTGTGAGCCAGGGACAGAATCACAACTAAGCCATTCCCACTAATGATGGGTCAGAAAGCCACAATGCTGCCAGACAGGGTACCAGGATTGAGCAAGAGACTGGGATGGACCCACCTTTGGGAGGCAGTAGCCCCTGGAAGACCCCAGGCACGTCAAACAGGACCTCTCCCTCCATCAATGCCCACACCAAGGACAACAATAGCCAAGCTCTGCCTGGCACTGGGCCTCCTTCAACCCTGTGTAGCAGCAGTGCCACCACCTGCTGTTGTTCCACAAGGCTTACAGCTCACCCCAGCAAGGCCCACTGAGCTGTGAGCCACCCAGAGCCTGGCCCTAGGACCCCAGTGCTTCCCCAGTGTGTGCCCACTCACCTCAGCTCCTCAATCTCCCGGATGTAGTTCTGGATGAGGGTGCCAATGGCTTCGTTACCGTCACCTGCAGCGGCAGAGGCACGGGTGGAGAGAGGCAGACCCTGGCTGTACCACAGCCCCCAGCCAAGCTGCTCCCTGGGCTGGCCCACCATGCCACCACCAGCCCAGCCTCACCTGCTTTGGCCAGCATCATGTTGGCCTCCTGGCTCATGAGGTAGGTGACCCTGCTGTTGATGGCATCGATGGCCTCCTGCATGGCCTTCACCCGCATGCGCAGGGCGCTGTTCTCCTTCTGCAGCATGGCGTTCTCACGGAACAGGTCACTGTAGCCCTCGGCACCATCCTCCCCGATCACCCGCTTGCCCTGTGGGCACAGGAGGGAAGCCCTGAGTGTAGGGCAAGCTCAGGGGACATGGAGAGACCCTACTGCACCCCCAGGGGCAACCCCAGACAGGAGAGCAGGGACAAACCTGGGGACCAGGAAAGTCTGAGCTGAGAGATGCTTCAGGGCTTCTCCCTGCCTCACCACCCCCAAAACCTGGCCAAGGTCCTGCAGGACAGGCAGGAGCTGAGACCCTGTTTCTTAAGCCTCCTGACTCCTCCTAGAAGTCATCCCTATCCATAGGGCAGGAATGAGAGGCAGGAGGGTCTGTCTCACTAACCCTGCCCCAATTCAAGCACAAGGAGGGGCTTTCTGCATCTGTCGCTGCCTCCTCACCAGGGTCACTCCATCAGCTGGGTTTGCCTTTGGTGAAGTTCATCTTCCTCACAGCAGCTTTGTGTGGTGCTGTGTTTGGGGTCTGTGCTGAAAACAGCACTGATCCCACAGGGATGATTTAGCTCCTGCTGAGCAGGGCTTGCACAGCACCAAGGGCTGTTCTGCTCCTCACTCTGACCCACCAGTGTTGGGCCAGGGGTGCACAAGGAGCTGGGGGGACACATCCAGGACAGCTGTCCCCCACCCACCACAGGGATATCCCAAACCAGGTGATGTCATGCTCAGCACATAAAGCTGGGGGAAGGAAGAAGAAACAGGGGATGCCTGGAGCCCTGCTAGGCTGGGGCTGGCTGAACACCTCCCTGTGATGGGACATGGGGAGTGAGTTCCTTGGTTTGCTTTACATCCTAAACTGTATCTAAACCAAGGAGTTTTCCCACCGTTATTCTCCCAATCCTCTCCCGCATCCCACAGGGGGGCAGTGAACAACTGGCTGCGGGTTGTTCCCTTGCAGGGCAGGGTGACAGCAGGAGGTGGGTGGGACACTCACTGCCTTGTACTCCATCAGCTCCATCTGCAGGCGGGCGATCTCGGCCCGCAGCGCGCTGATCTGCTGGCTCGTCTTGTCCTGGTTCACCACCACCTTGTTCTTGATGTTGCGAGCCCGGTTCGCGTACTTGAGCGTGTTCAGGGTCTCCATGAAATCCCGGTCAGAGGGGCTCACACAGGCAATCATGATGGTTTGGCTTGGGGATGCAAAGGCAGGGTGAAAGACAGTCCCTGCACAGTTCAGCAACCCAGCAGGTGGAAACACAGGACTCAGCACAGACCACGTGCCCCCAGACAGCCATCCTGGATGGAAGTCCATCCCTGGGCCCTTCTGGGTTTTAAAACAAGGTATGAACTGGGTTCATTCCTCCCAGAGCCAGGGCAGCCAGAGCACCCACAAGACCCCTAAAGCACATCACACAGCACTGAACAAAGGGAGCCCTTCCTCAATGCCTTCCTCTTTGGAGAAGAGGCAGGGAATTCAGTCCTACACTGGGCACCATCACTTGCCAACTCCCAGACCTGTGAGGA
Organism: Pycnonotus jocosus; assembly: GCA_013400435.1. Taxonomy (NCBI): domain Eukaryota; kingdom Metazoa; phylum Chordata; class Aves; order Passeriformes; family Pycnonotidae; genus Pycnonotus; species Pycnonotus jocosus. The sequence continues at coordinate 18,739 of VWYP01026682.1, read as the reverse complement.
CTCAGGAAGGTTTTGCACCAGCTGGTTCTGCTGCTAATTGCACCTGAGGCTGACGAGGAGCCACGGTCTTTACAACTGCAAAGTCATGCCATGCCTGGAAGAAGGCATCTCTTCCTCACCAGGCAGCCACTGGAGTCTTGAGATAGCTCCTACATAGCTCCAGAGCCTCATCTGCAGAGGAACAGCCCCAGCAGCCCTCACCCCAAGCTCAGCCCCCACCTGGGACCCCCTTACCTGTTGCCCCCGAGGGAATCCTGCAGCAGGCGGGTGAGCTTGGAGTCACGGTAGGGCACATGAACGATTTTCTTGCTCTGGTCTCCAAGGGCACTGATGACATTCCCCAAGGCCAGCTACCAACACAAAGGGAAGCCCCCCCAGATTCAGCCCTGGCTGAGGATACAGCTGCCATGCAGCCAGCACATCAGGCCTGGGGCATGCACTATAGCACAGGTTTGGGCTGCACAAGGGGCAGGCACGGGGCTTCCCTTAACCTGGGCTGTGCCTCTCTCCCATGCTGCACTGAGATGAAGCAGCAAGCCCCAGGGTGGGTTTTTTTAGCTCTGATTAGCAGATCCCACCCTTTTGGGACCTGCACCAGCATGCCCAGCTGCACCCCTCCCCACAGCACCAGTCTCCTTTGGCAGCAGAGCTGTGCTCTCACCGCTGGCACTGTGTGTGTCCTTGCCATCAGGCACGGGCAGCACAATCCCAGCCAAGACAGCAGCACTCCAACAGCCCAGGGCAGCTCCAAGCAAGACCCAGAAGTGTCACAGGTTCCCCCTGGAAGTCCTTGCCTTGCCCTCCCCTCTGCCCACCAGGCAGCCCATTGCTGTACCAGCCCACAGTTGATGGAGATCCCTTCCTTGGCTCTCTCGCCAGTGGCACCCGTCCGCTTCAGCCGCTCCGAGCCAGCCAGGTCCACAAAGTGAAACTTGGCTGTCAAGGTCTCGTACTCAGCAGCAGGCTGGGATCCATCCAGAAGGCTGCTCACCTCCTCATTCACCTGCAGCCAGGGACATAGGAGGGGTCACCACCCCAGGCTGGAGCAGGCAGAGGCTCCCTTGCCTTCACTCAGATGTCAGCAAAGGTCTGAGTGTTCACCCTCCATGTCCAGCCCCTCAGAGATGGGGACAGGATCCCAAGAGCAGCTTGCTCTGAGCCATCCTGCCATGGATCAGCTCACCCTCAGCTCCCATTAAATCCTAATGCTGGCTTATGACTGCAAAGACGACAGAAAAATCTCTTCTTCTCTTTGCTGGACTTCAAACCCTGTCCCTTTCCCAAGGGAATTTCATGCACCACCTGGGTATGGAACCCAGGAAGAGCCTGGCCATGAGGCAGGACCACATCTCACCAGCTCTGGGCGAGCACACACTCTTGTCTGGCACAGGTGAATGGTGAAGATGGCATGGGACCGGGAGCTCTGCACGTTCATCTGGGTGCTGGCGGTGGTGCGGGAAAGAGCTCCTTGTTTCAGGCACTGGATCAGCTACAACGACACCAGGCAGGGAAGGAACCCTTAAAGCGCCCTTCTAGGCAGTCAGAACAGGCCCTGTGCAGCTCAGTGGACACACTGACCTTTTCCAGAACACCCCCAGGACTGCACTCCCATCCTGAGGGAGATCTCCCCCCACCAAGCTGTCCCCACATAGCACATCCCTGGCCAGTGGCACCCAACTGCCAGCCCTGCTCTGTGTGTGCCCCCTCCTGCACCCACCTCATCCTGGGAGCTGATGAGGCGGGATGTGACCCCCGTGGTGTAGATGCTCCCACTGGCATCCTCGTGGATTTTGATGTTGGATTTGCGGTGCCGTGCGTCGGGGTCGCGGGTGCTGTCAAACAGGTCCAGGATCTCCTCATTGTAGAGCTGTGGGGCAGCAGTGGGCACAGTGGGGTGAGCAGAGGAAGCACGAGGCTGCCCAAGCCTGGCACTGCAGGACTGGCAGGAGCTGCCCTGTGGCGCCCTGCTGCCATAACTGTGTGTGCTCACAGGAATGTGCAAGGCTGAGCAGGGGAGCTGGGGTGTGTGCATGTGCAGGAGAGGAGGCACAGGCATGTGCATGCAGAGAGATGATGCACAGAGTCATGGAATCCTCTGAGATAATCAAGTCCAACCATTTACCCTGGCACTGCCATGTTCACCACTAAACCATGTCCCCAAAGGCCACACTCACACATCCTCTGATCACTTCCAGGGATGGTGACTCCACTGCTGCCCTGGGCAGCCTGCACCAAAGCCAGACCACGATTTCAGGGAAGAAATTTTTCCTAATATCCAATCTAAACCTCAACTAGCACAACTTGAGGCTGTTTCCTCTTGTCCTGTTCCTTGTTCCTGGCAGCAGAGCTTGACCCCCATCTGGCCCCATCCTCCTGTCAGGAAGTTGTAGAGAGAAAGAAGGGTCCCCCGGAGCCTCCTCTTCTCCAGGCTGAGCCCCTCAATTCCCTCAGCCACTCCTCATCAGACTGGTGCTCCAGAACTTGCCATGCAAAGCTCTGAGCTGCAGTCTGGGTTGGTTTCTGCTGCCCAAACCTGTCCAGTTCCTGGTGCACACAAGCAGCTCCACTGAGCAGATGCCCAGGAGCTACACATCCCCCTGACCTTCCTGGCTCACCTGGCCACGAGCCAGTGAAACCCCACTCTCAACACAGCTCAAGGTCATCTCTGTCAGCTGGAAAGGGGATAAGGGGGACCAGGGAGTGCTGAACAAGCAGGAAAACCCTGCTGCCCCAGAGCTGACTCCATCCATATCTTCACTCTGCAGCATCCCCTCTCAGCCTGGGGTGGAGGAACACCCCTGCCCATCTGTCCCCCTGCTAACACCATTCCATGTCACCCCTTGCACCCACATCCCAGTGCAGAGTGCTGGGTCACCCAAGGACTGCAGGTTCCTGGCCAGCAGAAGGGATCAGGCTAATCCACCCCTGGCTGCCCCTGGTGCCACCAGGCTCCTCAAAGGTTTAAACCTGCTCCCAGAGCCTGCTCCCAGGAGCAAAGTCACAAGACAGGGATCAGCCAGAACAAGTCCTGTGCCCCTGCCAGGACAGCAGGGTTGGTGACCAGTGCTGATGTGGCCAAGTGCAGCTTTAGCCACGCAGGACTTCAGGACAGGCAGGAAATTGTCCTCATTTCCATCCTAGCACAATGGATGCCTAAAGAGAAGCCCCACAAACTGAGCACAACTGGGAAGGCAACCAGGAGTTTGGATAGGCCAAGTGATGGGAATGAGAGGACACAACAGCACAGCAGGAGCTAACAAGGGCTCTGCAGATGGAGACATAAGTGGGAAAGATTTCTCCAGCAAGGAGGTGACTTCGGGCCCTCTCCGAGCCATCAGAAGACACCCAGATGTGATGGCCAACAAAGCCATCCTGAGGCAAGATCACAGCACACGGCCCTCCCTGCCCATCTCCTCTGGGTGCATCCCTGGTCACAACCTTACCCAGATGAAGCTTACCTGGGAGCTCAGCTTTGCTCAACACCACCCTGTGCTTTCTCACTGGGCATTAAAACAGTTCCCACTTGCACCTCTTTGCTCTTTCAGCCCAGGAGCAACCCCCAGGAAAAATGCTGCCAACACACAAGGTCCATGGGCTTCCCAGGACAAACTTCTCCAGGGAATGAAGCAGTTAACAGAAGAGGCTTTTGAATAGGAGAAGCCAGGACAGAGGCAGGAGAGGATGGATTCTCAAGGTCAGAGGTGCAACAAAGGACATAGTGAACAGCACAGTTCTTCCTCAACCTCACCCCAAGAGTGGCACTTTCTTCTCCTCCTGTTTCACTGGGAACCCCAGTCCAAGGCAGCAGCCCATCCCTGACTTCAAACAGGAATAAGACAGCCCAGAGCCCCTGCATCTCCAGGGGACCAAGCAGTAAGACCCCACCCCATGGTGAGAGTTCCCTCCACCCAGTAGCCATCATTAGGTCAACAACAACTCGAGTGCTTCGAGTCCCCTCTGCACCAGCACACACCCCCAGTGCCACGCCTGTCCCAGGGCCCAGCTCTGCCAGGAACCAGTCAGGACACGGAGATCTCGAGGAGCCCAGGGCAGGGGAGGGGAGAAAGGACAGGGCAGGGCCGTGGTGCCCCCCAGAGCTGCCAGCACCCACCTCCAGGAACTGGGCGCTGACTTTGAACTCAGGTGCAGCCACACCCTGGCTCTGGGCCGCCCGCTTGCGCTCCTCGATGCCGCTGAAGAGGTGGCTGATGGCCCGCGGGATGATGCCCTGCTCCTCCTCTGAGATGCTCATGTCAAAGCCAGTGCCCATGGTGTAGGTCTTCCCTGCTCCAGTCTGTGCAGAGACAGGCATGGGGAGCTGCCTGGGCCCTCCCAGGTTCAGCTCTGCCCAATGCACCCCACACTTCCCCCCGGTACTTTACCCTTGGTGAGCCGCTGTGACCCCCAGCAACACATCAGCTCCCACACTCCCAGCCCTGCCACCCCCTCTTCCCACCCTGCCCCCAGCTCTCACCCAACCAGGGACAACTCTGCTCTCTCCATTCCCAGGATCTCACACACTTTCCACCTTCCCCAACACATCAGCTCGCCCTCCCAAGCGTCCCCAGTGCTGCTGGAGGCAGAGCTGTACCTGCCCGTAGGCCAGCACGGTGGCATTGTAGCCCTCGAAGCAGCCCTCGATGAGCTTCCCCATACAGGTTGTGTAGATCCGCTCCTGCCACGTGTCCAGGTCAAAGACAAAGTCGTAGGTGAAGGCCTTGTCCTTCCCCAGCAGCACCTGGGGCTCGCCAGGTGTCACCGAGGTGCAGATGTGACATCCCTCTATCTTCTCCTTGGGCAGCTGTGGACGGATCCTGTGGGAAGAGAAGCAAGGTGAGGGCAGCCCAGTGTTGGGGACACCAGTCTGGTCCTGAGGATGCCAGCACAGCCCATCCTGTGATCCCTGTCCTAGAGTGTGTCTAGTCCAGCACAGCCAGAGGGAAAAGACTGCTCCCCACTGCTCTGCACTGGTGCAGCCTCACCTGGAGTGCTGTGTGCAGTTTTGGGCACCAGGTGTAAGAAGGACATAAAGGTATCAGGGAGTGTCCAAACAGGGGACATAAGAGTGGTGAAGGGCCTTGAGGAACCATATGAGAAGTGACCTTGAGGTCACTTAGCTTATTCAGACTGGACAAAAGCAGCCTGAGGTCAGACCTTATCGAGGTCTGCAGCTTCCCCACAAGGAGCAGCTCTCTCTGTGACCAGTGACAGGACCCAGTGTAACAGCTGGAGTTGTGCCAGAGGTGGGTTAGGTTGGATATTGGAAAAAGTTTCTTCCCCCAGAGGGTGCTGGGCACTGCCCAGGCTCCCCAGGGAATGGGCACAGCCCTGAGGCTGTCAGAGCTCCAGGAGTGTTTGGACAATGCTGTCAGGCACACAGTGGGATTGCTGGGGCATCCTGCACAGGACCAGGAGTTGGAGTCAGTGAACCTTGTGGGTCCCTTCCAGCTAAGGACATCCTACAACTCCTGCTGGAAACGTGGCTCCTGCAGGTAGAGGACAGGCAGCACCTCTGCCTGTACTCAGAGCATACAGGGCAGAGGATGCTTCACCTCCTGCAGCCAGCCATGACCCCGATCTGTTTGTAGCTGAGAACAGAGGTTGACACATCCCAGAATTACCACCAGACACCTCCACGAATGAGGTGACAGGCAGGGCTGGGCACAGAGCTGGTGGCAACGCAGCTGGAGGCCCTAGAACTGCCCCTAGAACTGCCCCCAAAGCACCAGCCCAGGCCAGGCAGCCTCACACCTGCACTGGCTGGTTCACCCCGAGCCCCTGGCAGGGCTGAGCACAGACAGGGCCATGGCACCCAGGCAGCCCCAGCAGGGCGTGGGGCAGAGTCAGGCAGCCAGGCCACAGCACAGCCCCACTCCCTCCCGATGCAGACACATCAAACTGCAGCTACAAAGGCTGGAAATGCAAAATGCAAAACCACGACAAGACAGCCCTCACTGTTTGAATCAAACCACCACCCAGCCCAACAGCTGTCCCCAGCCTTGGACTCGACCATGGGACTGGGACAGGCGAGGCTGGGCTGGCTCCTGGCTTGGGCAGAGGGTGTGACCCACCCGTCACATCCCACCCATCACATCCCACCCACAGCACCCAACCCCTGCCTGAGAAATGTGGGAGCAGAGCAGCTGGACCTGCACAGACACTGCTCCTCTGCAGGGCTGCACAGCCCCGGCTGGGATGGACACACCGGCTGCAGGAAGCTGGGGGCTCCCCGGGGACTCGTGGAGAAAGGAGTTCGGAGCCAAGCACCATGCAAATAGCTCTCATTAGTGCTAATGACTGCACAGCTCCCGTCCCCGGGTGCTCCATAAACACAGCTATTAATTCCTTCAAACCACATCCCTGGCAAGCCACACCGAGACCTGAGCAGCCGCTGTGGAGATCGGGACCCAGAATCAGGGAATCTCCTGAGCTGGAAGGGACCCACCAGGATCATCCAATCCAACCCCTGCCCTGCACAGCACCCCAACAATCCCACCCTGTGTCTCCTGGAGCTCTGGCAGCTTTGGGGCTGTGCCCATTCCCTGGGCAGCCTGGGCAGTGCCCAGCACCCTCTGGGGTAGAACCTTTCCCTGATGTCCAGCCTAAACCTCCCCTGGCACAGCTCCATGCCTGAGTCTCTGCTCCTCACCCACCCAGCAGGGCCAAAGCCCTGGGCTGTGTTGGGGGGCACAGGGTGTCCCTGGCAGGGCAGGCAGTGCTCAAGCACCCCTGCACCCCTCACCCCGTGCAGCAGATGCATGGGAACTGCTCTGTGCCTCCGTGGATATATTTAGCTCAGCAGCCACAATAAAAAGCAGCTTCTGATGTGCTCAGTCCCAGACTCGTTCCTGTCGCCTTCCCAGGGTTCCACCCTCCTCCAGAAAAATTATCCCTGACTTTAATTACTTTTGGAGCAAGATGATGTGCTTCCCCCGTCCCCACCCTAGACATGAACAGCAACTGCAGCCCCAGGGAATGGGCAGAGGAACAAACTGGAGCCACAATACGTTTGGGAATTGTTTTCCCCTCTCAGGAAAAACCAGAGCAGGTTTTCAGCAAAACATTTCTTTGTCTCTTCACTCTCCCCAGGGAGTTAAATACCTGCAAAGGGGGTTTGCAACAGCATGAGCAGCAGCACTAGAGGGGTATGAGCCCACCAATTTTCCATAGGCCATTTAGGAACCCACTTTGAGCCATGCTCGGATGTCCCAGTGTCCATACACCAACACCAGCATCTGCCCCACTCCCCAAACCTCGCTGCCCAGCCAGCTCCAAGCACCCGAGAGACCCATCCCTCACCCTGGCTCTCCCAGACAGGGGCCCTGTGGGGCTGGGGAGGACCCACATGCCAGACCCCAGTGTGCTCCCCCATGCCATCCTGCCCCATCTCCCCAGTGCAAGAGAGACACAGGAGATGCAGGAATCCCCCAGGAAGGTCCTGCCCTTCAGGCAGTTGGTCAAGCGCCACCCAGGGATGTTCCTGGGAGCTGCTGCCAGCTGGTGAACAAATACTACAGACTCCACTGTGGGAATGGGATGAGTGGAGCAAGAGGGCAAGGAGGGGCACCAGCTGCCAAAACTCATGTGGGAAAGCACAGAGACATCACAAAACATCATGGGGGTCTTATATAGCCAGCAGGAAACATCTCAGAGGGTTTCCCTAGCCCTGTGCAGCTGCTCCTCCTGCTCCCATGTCCAACTGTCCCAGCTCTCCTGCCCCAGTGTTGCACCCCTGCCCTCTGAGGAAGCCCACCAGGCTGGGAACAGGGCAACATAGGACCCCAGATGGATTAGGGAGGTGTCCACATGTAGTTCCAAGTCATGCCCAGGCACCATGAACACAGAATCATGGAATTGTTTAGGTTGAAAACACCCTCTAAGATCACCAAATCCAACCATTCCCCCAGCTCTGCCATGTTCACCACAAAACCATGTCCCCAAGTGCCACACCCACACACATTCTGAACACTCTCAAGGATGGTGACTCCACCACTGCCCTGGGCAGCCTGTGCCTGACCGCCAAGAAGGACGTTTTTCCTAATATCCAACCTAAACCTCCCCAGGACAACTTGAGGCTGTTTCTTCTTGTCCTGTCCCCGTTCCCTGGGAGCAGAGCTCAACCCCCACCTGGCTGTCCCCCCCTGTCAGGGAGTTGTGCAGAGCCACAAGGTCCCTCCTGAGCCTCCTTTTCTCCAGGCTGAGCCCCTTTCCCAGCTCCCTCAGCTGCTCCTGGGGCTCCAGACCCTTCCCCAGCTCTGTTCCCTTCTCTGGACATGCTCCAGCCCCTCAATGTCTTTCTTGTGAGGGTTCCTCAGGACTGGAGGTGCCTCAGCAGTGCCCAGCTCAGAGGGATGGGCACTGCCCTGCTCCTGTGGCTGGTACAAGCCAGGTCTCATTAGCCTTCTTGGCCACTTGGACACAGCTGGACTCATGGTCAGCCACCACTGACCAGCATCCTCCAGGTCCCTTCCTGCCAGCAGCTTTCCAGCTGTAGGTGACACACACAGTGCCAGCCCGGGCTCCCTCCCTGGCCCTGTTCTCAACCCCAGCTGGTAATTGGGGAGGTCACAGCCCTTGCCACCCTCTGTCTGAGTTTCCCATGTTCTCCTACAGAGACGAGCAACTTTGGTGGCCATAAAGTCACCATCTGAGTGTGTTCTGGCACTCCTTGACCCTACCACTACTAAAAAAGACCCTGGCCACATGCTGTGTGTTCAGAAGAACTGGGTGTGATGCTGTCGGGGTCAAACCTGTGAATGATGGAGGTGCTCCCTCACCTGCCAGCCAACCTGATCCACACTGGTCATGAACCACCAGCCCTGAGGACAGCTGGTGCCAACCAATGGGACCTACAGCAGAGCCAAGCACATTGGGGTGCCCTGGCCTACAGGACTGGGACACCCACACAGAGCCCATCACACAGGCTGCTGTGGTTATGTGACAGTCAGCAACCCACCTGCTATGTGGCAGCCAAAATCACCCAGCAGCTCAGCAGCAGGGTGCTGCCTTCCACCCTCCAGCTCAGCAGGAGTGACCCAAACCCCAGCTCCCCTGGCAGTCTGTGCCCAGCCAGCCCCACACTGGCACTGGTGACCACCTGTGCCCAAAGCCAGCCAGGGGAGGACACAGCCTGTGCTGAGGCCAGCAGCTCAGTGCTCATCTCCCTCCCTCCACACGAATACACTCAGCACAGGCAGCACCTCAGGAAGGAGAAAGGCAGCAGGACCACACCAACCACCCCCCCTCAGCTCCCTGCAAAGGGACAGTGACAAGGAACAGAGAGCCAGGACAGAGCTGCACGGTCCCAGCCAAACGCTCCTGCCAAGAAAACCTTCCCAGGCAGCCAGGACAGCAGGCAGGAGGTGGATGATGAACACACAGAGGAGCAGGCAGGGGGTGCAGAACATCCCTCCCCAGCCAGCAGCTCCCGCTGGGTGTCACAGCAGGAGCCTGATCCAGCATCAGCATCCAAAGGCACCAGCACGAGCCAGGGGAGCCCAGGCACACGGGGACACACACAAAGGGGACCTCGGCTGGAGCGTCCCCAGTGCTCCCCTTCCCATCCGTGCCGGGCTGGCAGGCTCTGAAAGCACCGTCTCCATGGCTCAGCTGCCAGGGACACCGAGCATCTGGGAAGAGGGCGGGGAGCGGGTCCAGCTACCCGAGGGGCAGGAGCTGAGGCACAGGAGCCTGGGCAGGCACAAAGGGTGAGCTGTTCTGCACTGCTGCCCCATGCCAGGCCCGGGGGAGTGGAGGAGGGGCTGGGAGCCAAGTGCCAGGTGGGCACCGTGAGGCAGCTCCACAGGCAGGGTCCGCCTGGGGATCCCTGATCCCGGCAGGGGAGGGCTCTCCCCATCCCAGCATCTCAAGCACTACAAGAGGCAAGGGGATGGGGTGGACTGGGCACAGCCGGTCAGGGCTGCACACACCACTGACAGCAGCAGCCCCCTGTACTCCCAAGGGAGGCTGTCTCCTCGCACAGGAAGGCTCAGCTGTGCTGACGTGCACTGCTGGGTTCCTGTGCTCCTCACCCAACCATCTCAGCTTCCTGTCTCCCAGCCCAGCACCGCGCCAGCCCCAAGGGGCTCAGAGCATCCTTTGGCCCCCAGGAGTTTGCCAAAGCCATGGCAGGACACTCCCACAGCTGGAGGGCACAGAGCCAAAGCCATGACAGCCCCACCCCACCAAACTGCCCGTGGGCACATGCCAGGCCACGCCATCCTGCTGCACACAGCTGCCCTGCTGCAGGGGCAGAGGGACCCAGATCCTGCACCCAGGGTCACCCAATGTCACACAGGGGCTGTTCCACCTCCCAGGGACCCTGAGCACACACACCCTCCAACATTCCAACACTTCCCAGCCCTGTCCAGAGCTGTGGGGCAGCTGCTCGTAGGTTGGGCGGGGTCACAAAGAGCTCCTGTCCCTCCAAGATCTCTCTGCAAGCTGCCTGCAGACCCTACAAAGAGCTGCTCCTCCTCCCTCCCAGGGAGGGCTGGCTGCCCAGGGAGCAGAGCCAGAGAGCTGGACAGTGATGGGTGAAGGAGCTCCATGCGATTTTCCCTCTCTGTGCCAGGCCCCAGACACCCACAGCCACTACCTCTCGTCCACCTTGTCTGCAGAGGGGCAAGGCTGCCCACTGCCCTGCTCTGAGGCACTGCCCCTCACCCAACCACGGGCATCAGCCACTGTGGGCTGGCACAGCTGCAGCTGGCAGACCCCACCAGGGCACAGCCCAGCCCTGGGAGCCTGTCAGGACAGGTGGGCTGTGCAAGCCCAGACAGCACCTGCCTCCTCTCCCCACACTGCCTGTTCTCATTCTGCTCCTGTCTCTGTTCCCACATCGCCTGTGCTCACCCTGCTCCCCACATCATCTGCATTCACCCTATTTCCCCTCCCCACATGACCTTGCATTCACCCCCCTCCCACCCCCATATCCCCTCTTGCCCTGCTCCCATCCCCACTCCTCCCATGGCCCCATCTCTGCTCCTGTATCCCCAGCCCCCTCCAGGCTCCCCTGGGGCACTGCCCAGCAGCCCAGCCGTGCCCACAGCCCTCTGCCAGCCTTGCTGTCCTCCCTGCTCCCTGCCAGCTGCCCATGCTTTGCTGCTGCCCTATAACCCCACCAAGCAGCCCAGGGCAGCCAGCAGGAGCAGCTCTCACATCCCCAGTGCTCTCCCAGGACATCTCACGGGTCCAGGCCAGCCCAGGCACCACAGACCCAGCAGGTGAGGTGGTAGGATCACAACAGCTGCTCCCCAGGGCAGGATCAGAACAAAGTGCTCCAGGTTTTCCCACAGCTCCAGGCCAACCCCTCAAGCATGGATGGGGCTGCCCGCCCTCCCCAGGGCTCAGATCCCATAGGAGAATCTGCCCCCTTGCCTGGGAAAGAATCTCCCAGCCCCATTCCCCCTGAGCATGGGGACCTGGGAGAGGGCTGGCTGCCAAGGGCTGCCTCTCTGCACACAGGTTATATTGGACACAAACCAAGACAAAGTTCAGCATTTAATTACCACGGCAGGGAAGTGGCTCAGCAATCAGAGACAATTGAATCAGGCTCCCCGGAGACTGCCAGGTCTGGTCAGCTTACAGTCCAATTAAGAGATACAGCCAGGCACCTCCCAGCACAAGCAAGCACGGCACAGAGCCCCCTATGCCCCCATCAGACCCTGCCAAGGCAGTGGGTGCCACAGCCAGCACCACTGGATCAGCACTGGGGCAAGACACAGCTCCTGGGCAGCCTGGGGACACCCACAGAGCTGGGGTGCACCCCGAGGCCCCCTGGGCACAGCCCAAAGCAGGGACATGCCTTTACATCCACCCCCCCAAGGAAACCCACCCCAACACCAGCCTGCTCCTCTGTAGGGCAAGCCCCACTGCCTTGCACCCCACAGCCCCCTGGGCTCCCCCTAATCCCACACTCCAGACTTTCCCAGGCTTAGGGAAACCTTTAAATCAGGCCGTGGCAGGCACCATGTGCTGCTCATTAGCTGTGGCAGGAGCACGGGGCTGTGAGCTGCACCATCTGCTCCCTGCTGGGCCCATGGTGGGGCAGGGATGAGGGACAGGCTGCCTGCACAGCCAGGGACACCCAGCCTGTGGGAGCAGCAGAGACCAGCAGGGCTCAGGGGGTGCAGGGGACCCTGCTCTCCTCAGCCTGGAGGAGTTTGGGAGCTCCCTGGACTCCACCTTGACCCCCAGAAGTGACTGGCCCAAGGGGAACACCATGAGGATCTCTGCAAACAACAGAGCCAGGACAGTCACCTGTCAGGGGGTGCAGTGTCACAACCCCAGCTGGGGTGGGAAACACACGGGTGACAGCACACACGATGTGACCAATGCCCCAGCAGGGCCCCAACTCCCCCACAGCCATGCAGGAACAGCCCCAGAAACACCGGCTCAGCTGAAGTATTGGCAATTAATAGGGAATTAGAGGAAACCATCATTCACCAATAAATCCCTGGGCCTGACAGGCCATCAGCCTGACCCTGTGAAGCACAGGACTCCCTCAGGTCTGATGGAGACAGATGGACACACTTCCCCACCCAATCCTGCACCCCAGGGGCTCCCCTTTCCTCCCAGCTCAGGGGATCACACCCACAGGATTTCTCCCTTCCCCAGGTGCCCCTGCAAGGTGCCCATGTCCCACTTCCACCCCAGCACCACTGTGGAGTGCCCATACTGGAGATAAGGCTGCCCTAGAGCCAGCGTGCTGGCAGCCTCCCAGTGCACTCCAATTGCCACTGGGGAAACAACAAACTGACCTTTGCAGAAGATTCTGCAGCCCCAGAGCCCACCAGGAACACCAGAGCAAACCTGCCCACAAGACAGGGGGCACAAAAGAGTCATCTCTCCTCAAAATACAAATAAATGCCAAGCCCATGGCCAGCAGAACATGGGATGCTGTGAAGTACCCAGGAACAAACCCAGCCCTTCACCTGGGCAAGGAACAGGGAATGTTTTCACCTAATGTCTCCCTCAGGCTGGTGCAGCCTGAAATAATGGATGAGCAGAGACCATGGGCTGAGAGACCCTCCCTCTCCCCCACCTGGAGGGGCTGGGCTGTGCTCTCCAGCCGTGCAACACTGGCCCAGGGAAATCAGTGCTTGAAGGCTCAGGAAAGAGGAGGAGCAGGAGTTCAGCTCCCTGCCAGGATCAGCCAGCATCCCAGAGCAGAGCAGGGATGGAGACACCTCACTTTGCCAAAGTCAGGCATGGGCAGCGGGCAGGGAGATGTCCACAGCCCCACACAGCCCCACATGGCCCCACACGGCCCCATGGGGCAGGCAGATCACGGGATCGGGGAGCTTGACACCAGGCTCCGCCACAGCAAGAAATCTTTCCCAGCCATGCCAGGCTCCAAGGAGCTGCAGAGCAAGGAAAGGGATTGCCCTGGAATCCCCAAGTCCTCAGGCTCAGCTCTGAACTCTCCCTGGAAATGGGGGTAATGACAGTGTGGCATCCATATGGAGAGGGCAGAGGGGCAGATCCCGGGCAGGATGAGGCAGCCCCCAGCCCCATAGCAGTGCAGTGCCAGTGGGGACACAAGCACATGCCAGGGCAGCACTGGACTGGCTCCTGCCCTGCCCAGAGAGGGAAGGGGTGGTGGGCAGGTGCCAGTCACTGTCCCTTTCACCAAGCCAAAAAAACCCAGGTAAACCCCATCAGCAACGGAGCAGGGTGCAGAGGCAGCCCCTGAAGACAGATCCCAGCGGCAGCTGCCCTCGCAATCCACCACATCCCAAACCTGGCTGTTTAAGCAGTGGCATGGAGTGTTTTGACAGCCTCCAGCAGGAAATAGCCCTGTGGGACCACCGGGGCCAGCCCCCACCCCCGGCAGGAGCAGCAGCACAGCCAATGGCCGGGGCTGGCTCTGTGATCCACCCTGGGCTCACAGAGGGTATCACCTTCCCTCCCCTGGGGTCAGGAGCCATGTTTCTGACAGCTTTGTTTGGGCCTTCATCTGCGATTTTCTGCTGCCTCCGATTTCACTGCTGAGGCAGCAGCTGGCTCCGTCCTCCGACTGATCCTTGGGAGGCCCTGGCCTCCAAGCTCCCGGGGCTCCAGGGTGTTCAGCTAAACCCCCTGCCATGGGTGCTGTCAGCAGGCACCAAAACCACCCTGCTCCGGCTGCTTTGCTTTGCTGTGGGCGCTGGCGCATCCGGCGGGGCCGGGGCACAGCCCGGCTCCCCCCTCGCACCGGCTCCATCCCCCTTCGAACGAACATTTCCGCTGTCAAAGCCGCTCGAGTGCCTGACTGCGGCCAGGCAGAGCCCCCTGCACCCACACCCCGGGGCTCAGCACCTCCCCAGAGCCCACCGTGGTGCCCAGCACCCCCTCCAGGCTGGGGAGCCCCTGTCTCTCTGCTCTCTGGGGCAGTCTCAGCAGGCTGCACAGCCCCGGAGCGAAAGCAGAGCAGCAGCGTGTCCGGGTGGGCTCAGCCCAGCAGAAAAACAGCCACAGGACAGGGCAGGGGCCCTCTGCCATGGCTGAGTTACCCTCAGGAGGTGCAAAGGGTGCAGAGAAAGGGGCTGCGGTGCCCGCAGCGATGGTTTGCCAGCCCGGCACCCTGAGGATACAGCAGCCTCCTGAGATCTTTCCTTCTGGCGATCAGGGCTGCCCCCTGACCCTGCCCATGGGAAACAGAGCACCCCAGGGCTGTGCCCAGCACCAGGATGGGCTGCTCCCCTCCCCCCTTCCCCTCCCCCTCCAGGAGACAGTCACATCCCATGCCTTGCGGTGGAATTGATTGCCTTATCGCTCCCTGCCTGGCCCTGCAACAGCTGAGCAAAGCCAGGCCAACACCAGCCAAAGCTGGCAGGGGACCGTGCCCCTCCAGGACCACACCAAAGGGCCTCCAAGCCACAGCAGCAGCAGCAGGGGATGGTGGGCAGCAGGTACCAGGGCTGGACCCTCCCTCTCTCCACTGGAGCCCTCGGACAGTGACACAAACTGAGTTCACACCACCTTTCCAGCTGGTGTGGAAGGGCTACAACTTCACTTCCCGGTGAACAACTGAGCCCAGCCGGTTCCAGACACTTTGGATTCACAGAAAGCATCCCCAGCAGGCACAGAGCCCCAGCCATGTGGCAGCAGAGATGCCAGGGCCCTGGCAGGGCTGGAGCACAGCTGATCCCACCACCAGGCCTTTGCCAGCTCAGACACTTGGCCGAAGCAGCCCCAAAGGGTGTATGGTGATGAGAGGAGGGGGAGTTGGGAGTCACTCCCCGAGGCACCAGCCAGCAAAGAGGCTTTGCTGTGGAGCACAGAGCATCGCAGCAGGAGTGTCCGCGAGAGCAGCAGAGCACTGGAGGTTGCAGAGTTTAAATAAACTTGAAATACGACTCAACTTCCTTCCCCAATTTCACAAGCTCCGTTTCCTGCATCTCCTCAGCAGGCCAGGCATGCTCAGTGCCATGGGCAGCTCTGGCACAGAAGATGCCACTCTTTTTCAAACGAGCCAGCCAGTTCGGAGGTGCCCTCAGGGAGCAGCTCTGCAGCCAGCCAGGCCACTCAGGCCTCCAGCCAAGGAGTTTAATGGCTCCGGGGGTCAATACTTGCCATCAGCCCTTCCTGACACTGCAAAACTACTGTGCTGAGCTCTGCTTCCTGCAGCCAGCACAGCGAGTCCCACGTCCCAGGCTCACTGTGGCTGCAGGAGCTGGCAGCACCTGTCTGCGACCCTGGAGGGGGCTGTGGGGAGAGGGGCTGCTGAGCCTCAAGGCACAAGCCTCAGATTTCTGTCCCAAGCCTCAAAGCAGGGCCGTGCTCCTAGACAGAGGGCAGGAGAGGGGAGCTGCTGCACTGGCTGCATTGCAGCCACCCATTTGAAGGTCACCTACAAGACGGAAGCAGCGGCTGCTGTCTGAGGAGGATTGGCCCCCTCAGCACCATCGCGGCAGGAGCAGCTTCCTGCTGAGACCGCTACCCAGGCACAGCCTGACTCAGCCCTGCCAGCTCCTCCCTGCCCCAGGAGACACAAGGGGCAAGCAAAGGCAGACCCTGCTGGCAGGGAGGGCCAGGGCCAGGGCAGGAGCCAGCCTTGCCCTTGCAGATACTGCAGGTACAAGGTGAAGGAACAAATCAGCCCCTGGGCCAGGAGGAGCTGCTGGGCCTGCATTTCCCTCTGCTGACAGCAGCGCTGCCGCAGGTACCAGCCATTTCCCTGCCAGCACGTGGAAAGCCTAAATAATGTCCCCACACCACAATTGCTGGCTCAGCACCTGGGTTCTTTGGAGCCCAGTGCAAATGAGGCAGACGAGGGTCTTGAGAAGATGGGAGCCTGTGAATCTGACAGTGAAACACCACAGCATCTCTCCCACCCTCTCCTGCCAGACCAAGATAATCAGCAGGGACTGGGATGCACAGATCCAGCATCTCTGTTCAACTGTCCCCACTTCTCCCACCCCAAGGGCTCTGTGGGACCACAGAGATGGGTCCTGATGGCTGTGGCACCTCTTGACATCAGCTGAACCATCTCCTACTGTTTGACCTCAGCAGACAGCAGTGCATTCCACCAACACCACCATCATTTCCCATCATTTCCCTTGGCCCTTCCCCAGGTCCCACCTCCCTCCCACCAGCAGCACAGACACAGAGACCCCAAAGAAAGACACAGAGACCCCAAAGAAACAGCACAGCTGGCCCATTCATGTTATTATCAAGGAACAAAAGGGGAGCTTTGATCCATGTCCTGCTGCATCCCAGAAACATTCAATCCCCTCTGTGCTCTGATGGCTGAGAGAGGTGGGATCTGGGGCAGGTTTACTTCAATTGTCTTAGAGAATCCTGCAGCCTGGCTGCTCCACCAGCAGGGTGTCACCAGCACTGACAAAGGAAAACCTCACTCTGCTCCAAGTCTAGGACAGGAGAGGACTCAGCCCCAGCCCCCCGGGGCTGCTGTGGCAGAAAAGGTGGGTGGTCTGCAGGGAGAGCACTTCAGCCTCTGCACACTCAGCTCAGCATCAGAACCACCTTCCTGAACGGCGCCGCGACCTGATGGCTTTGTTTGGCAGCCTCCTTGCTCCCAGCCCTGCTCCTTTGTCCTCCCGACTTCACCTCCAGCACCACATCCCCGCATCTGCCCAGCTCTCACCAGCTGCACTGAGTGGGATGTTGGCTCACACTCCCTCAAGGAAGGGGTGCAGGAGAGTTGGACCTCTCCCCCCTCCCTGGTTCCTCACCGTGACCGCTCCAGCCCCACTGCAATGCTGCACACCCCGGTCACTCCCCGCTGCAGTTCTCTACCCAAACACCAGCCAGCCCAGGACCCCACTGCTGGAAGGGACTCCAGGGATGAGGAGAGCCCAGCAGAAAGGACTCCACAGCCGCCATGCCGCGGGGCACCCACCCCATCGCCAGGATGATGTTAAAAGGCATCATCTCGAGAGAAATGCAGGACGGAGACGGGAAGAGTCTGGCCAGGAGGAAATCTCCACCCCCATGGTCAGCATTAACTCGGTTCCCGGGTCAGTGTCCTGGCACAGACGCTCCGTGCTGCCACAGCCCTCCCTGCCCCTATGCAGCCACCCCAGCAGCAGCCGCAGCAGGGGCTGCCGTCACTCCTGCAGCTCCCCCATCCTTCACAGCCAAAGCCTGGCCTCGACCCTCGGCCTCTCGAGAAGAGAATGGCAAAAAAAAATCCCCTGCGGCTGCTGCCAGGGCGAGCAGGATGGAGGGGCAGGGGGAGCTGGGAGGTGTCGCGGTGCACACACACGCGTGCACACGCACAAAGCTCTGCACATCGGCGTGCACACGCACACACAGCCCCACACCCACCCGCTCTCCCTCCATCACTGCCGCTGCACCAGCAGCATCTTTTGTGCTCCCGCTCCCACCAGGCAGGGCGCGGGCAGTGCCCCCCGAGCCCCGGCACGGCCCCCGCAGCCACCAGCCCGTGCCGGCGGGGGGACAGGGGACACAGCGGGGGGAGGCACGGCGTGTCCGGCCGGGCGGGACGGGCTGCGGGGCCGGGCTCCCACGGGATCCGATCCGCTTCCACACCACGGGCCCGGCAGATGCGACTGCCCCGCCACCGGCATGGGGTGAGCGGGGACCGGCCGGTCCCTTCCCCCGCGGGACGGCGGCTCCGGCCGCGACAGGGTCCCGGGGCGGGCAGGGTCCCGCGGTGCCGCTCGGTGGGATTCAATCCCCTCTTTCGGCGGGGACTCCTTCCCCGCGAGGGGCAGGGAGCGGCAGAGCCCCTCCACCGCGCACCGGCCCGGGCATGGCGCTCACAAAGACGAGGGTGACACAGGGGGCTGTCACCCGTTCCCGCGGGGCTCGGCCTTGCCCGGCCCACGCCCCCCGAGCTCCCGCAGCCCCCCGAGCCCCAGCGGGCCCCGAGGCCGCCGGCAGCTCCTCTGTGAGATGCGGGGCTGCAGGCGCATTGTTCCCAGCACAAAGGACACCGAGATACCGCATCGTTTCCCACCACCCAGCGGGGGGGAGGCGGGCAAGGAGCCTTCACAATCCCCGGCATCCTGGTGACACTTCGGACGGCCAAACCCACCCGCGCAGCAGCGGGGAACTGCCCGG
>VWYP01026681.1:47749-60379 GCA_013400435.1 Pycnonotus jocosus | reverse complement strand
ACACCCACAGCTCTGCTGCCATCGCCTCAGCCCCTCAGGACAGGAATGGCCTCCCCACAGCCCTCTATAGCAACAGCCTTGCCTGCTGGGGGTCCCAGACTGTCGTGTGAGGGAGAGGNCCCCTCAGGACAGGAATGGCCTCCCCACAGCCCTCTATAGCAACAGCCTTGCCTGCTGGGGAGTCCCAGACTGTCGTGTGAGGGAGAGGGGAAGTGGAGCCCTGTGGCTGTGGGGCAGGAGGCCCAGTGCCTGCCCACTGTGGGGCTGCCCTTGCCCGGCCTCTGGAACCTGTGAAGTCAGAGAATTCCCACCCATGTAGGAATTATCTTCTCTGTGAGTGACGGAACAAATCAGTCCATGAGGCTACTGGAGAAGAGCAGCTCTGCCCAGGTACACAGGAGATCTTGCTAGAAATGTCTCAACTCCAACTGAACGCTAACAGTGTTAAAAAAAAAAGGGGGGGGAACTGAAAAAGCACAGAAAGCTGCTCTCCAGCTGGTGGGCTCCTCCCGGCTGCATAAGCAGTTAGAAGACCTCAGGAAAAAAACCAAACCAATTCTATCTAAGAAGAACAGCTGCCCTCAAACAGCAAAGACAATAACTTGCTGGTAGAGCCTGTGTGGTGCTGCAGGAAACAGTGGCAAGAAAGGGGAATTGAAAGCCTTGGAGGAGAAAGCTCTGGAAGCCACCTTCTCCACAGCTGCTCCCTGTGGCCAAAACCACCCAGTTGGGGTAAGTGGTGGCAGACAGGGGTTGTGTGGGCAGGGACATGTGAGGGCACTGGATGGAGCAGGGAACCAGGGCACATCCTCCTGCCCATGGCCCGTGGGATGCCTCAGTTCATGCCCCCATCCAACCCTCCCTGCTGGCACTGAGTTATGCCTCAGAGCATCCTCCCTTCAGGCTATCAGAAGCCAAGGCAATGGCCAGTCTTTCTCACTGACATTCCCATCCCTAAATACATTTTCCCCATGGAGACCAGCTCCCTCATTCATCTCTCATCCCAGGAGACACAACTTTGTGGGACTCCAACTCCTGCTTGTTAGCTCAAGCCAAAAGGCATAACTATCAACTAAGAATAAATACTAATTAACCTGAATCTTTCATCATATCGTGATCTGAACCAGATGCTATCTCTAACTTTAGGCTGCTTTGAGATGCAACCTCTATCTGCAGCAGGCAAAAATAAGATTCCTTCTTTTGATAAAGTTAATTGTGGGCCTCAACAAGACACATTTCTTGGCAATACTGGGCTCTTATCTTTAAATGCTGTGAACTCACAAGGGTTTGAAAGGTCTTGCATTTTGAGTGCCTCCCATATGAGTTTTGTGATTGAGAATTCAACCCAGGAAACTTCCCATGTCGTGCTGGAAAAAGAGGTGCACGGAAGACAGCTTTAACACTGCACACAAGCACTGAATAGAGGCTGTCTCAGGACACTCAGCCAAAGGCTGCACAAGAACACAGCTGAGATTTAGCCCCCCAATGCAGGGGACAGTGGGGTGAAAGCCATATGGTATCTTCTGTTGAGCTGGTTGAAATCAATAATGCTTTATATTGGTTTTAGTATCAGTGCAAGAATAACAGAGCAGGGTTAAAACCAAAGATTTATTTGCCAAAGTGTATCAACATTTTCAAAGCTGCTTTGTTTTGATGTTCTTCATCTGTTGGAAGTAGTGCCAATGTTTTCTAAACTACTGAAAACCACTGTTGAAAATTCCTGTAAAACTGTGTTTTTCATTATGACTGTTGGTACTTATGCAGACAACATACATAGACAGAGGAAACGATACAAACCAGACTTACTGTAAAAGCCAAGACCTTTCACAAATGCAGCTGTGTTCCCTTGCAGAAAAATTGGTTATTTGGGGGAAAATATTTTTGGACTTCCCAAAACAGTGATAGGGATATCAAATAAGTCTTGGCAAGAGCTGTGCAAAGCTGAACTCTGCCCAGTCCCACCTCTCAGGCACCTTCTGTGCAACAGTCTAAGCTGGTAACTAGGATTAGCAACTTTATCTTCACACCACTTCAGCGTGGACATGTGAGTTTCAACAAGCCTGCAGATGAAGCCATAAAATCAAGCCTCTACCATTTTAAAGTTGCATAAACAGCACTTAAGTGGTTTAATAGTGGGGTTGTTTGCACAGCACAAATGTCATTGTATATAGCAGCTCAGCAAGTCCAAAGATGTGTCCAGCAGTGCCAACTGCCCAGGTGCTGGCACACCTTCCCATCCCCAGACTCTCTGCTGCAGATCACCAAGGGTCTCTTGGTCTGTAAGACACTCATCTTACTTGTGAGGCCAGACATTACCCAACCCCTTGTTACATAGCACGAGGAACTGTGTCCTCTGAAATAGACCTTGCTTTACTAGAAGAAAGCCCTAAAATTGGTGCTAAAGGAACTAATAATGGCAGCTCCATCTTCCAAGAGAGACAAAATAGCCAAAAACACTGACAATGAAGTACTGCTCCAACTTCTTGATGAGTCCAATCAGCACCTACCTCCTCTCTGTGTCTCTCACGTGGCTGTTCCCTACGGTAGTAAGGCACAGGTGAACAGTGAGAACCACTCAGGATAACCACAAGTTACCTGATTCCTACCAAAACTGATGGGAATTACATAACCAATGTTTTCTCGAGAATTCTGTCAAATGTAATGCCAAAATTGCTCTTAAGTCTTCTATTTAGGGCACTGGTTGACTGTAAATCTCTAAAGTTACATAGTCGAGTAGAAATACCAGCCAGAGATTCAGCCACCTGAACAGTCCAAGGTGCTCAGGTGTATTTTAGGTACTGTATTTTAGGTACAAACTTTAAAACTTGAGTCAAGATTCCTTTCCTTGAACTGAAGGTTCATAATCTTTGACGAGTCCCATAACCAAAGCTGCCACCATAACAAATGCACAGGCATCTCCTCTCCTGGATGTGGGTGGTTTGGATACATGCACTGGTTATAAGCAGCAATGTACTAAGGGAGTACAAAACCATGAAATTTAGGAAGATGAGTAATGTATGAAGTGTGGAGGCAGTGAGAGATGATCCTCATATTATGTGCTTTTATTTAATAATTTATAAGTATCAGCTTTCCCTAAACTGCCCCTCAGCCTAGCAATTACATGTTGGCTGATTTCTGGTTAGCGCTGTTCTTTTGTAATAACAAACTGTTCCCAAAGCCTCACATAGAGAGAATTAGACAATCAAAGTACTGTGTGCGATTTTCCACTTAATTCATTCAGTTAGCTGCAATTAAAACAATACAATTCAAGGCCTTGTGTGTTTCTCTCAAAAAATTACAAAACTTTACTTGTTACTATTAATATATACAACCTACAAGAAAGAGTTAGCAAAGCCCCTTTGTCTTCACTGTTGTAGTAGAGTAACTTTCTTATCTTTTTCTGTAGATGCCCTGGAAGTCATCAATATTTCTTTCAGCTGCTGTTCTTCAAAAGACACACACTTTTCATTCAACTGCACAGAAAAAAAAAATAAAAAAGGAATCCAGTGGGACAAATTCCCTTGGTGAGCAGATCCACTGTAGCTGCCTGGGAAGGAATCTAGGTGAAGGTGCAGGGCTTGCACTAAGGAGATGATCAAACATTTAGAAGGGAAGAGGCACTATTTTATCAGACAGTAATCAAATTTCTGTTAGATATTTTACCTAAATATTTCATATTTCTGGAAAAGCAGTGTTTCATGGCTACTGATCGCTGTTCACTCCCTTCATATAAATGACACACCAAGTTTAAGCATGACTATAGAACCTTCTCCTTTTTTGTTTTATGGAGCTTCACTAATGAAACCTAATGACAATCTAATTATACCAGACTTGAGGGTGCAAAAGAGAACAGAAGCTGTACCTGGCTCCACAAGAAAGTGATAAGCCACCCTATTAGAGCTGCTGTGACTGTCTCCCACGCCACCAAACTGCCCCAAAACTGGGCATTATTTCCATCAGTCATGAACACAGAGTGTGCAGTGCTCAGAGAGCAGCAACATCTCTGCCTTCTGAGGATGCACTGTGTCTGTCTGAGTCTCATGATGTTTCCAGAGCTTCTGTGAACAAGGTGTATCTCCACACTGTTCTTGGTAGAAGGCCATCCTCCAGATGTGCTGGTCTTGGGAATGTTAATTCAGTATTTCAGCAGTGGTTCTTGACAGAGGCTTGATTCAGCCTACTCCTGCAACAGAATAACAAAGCACTGATTTGGATCTTGTACTCTTAATTATTATTCCACCAACATAAATAAGCATTTCACTTAAGCTCAGTTCCTCAAGAAAGAACTACTGTCTGCTTTGATAAGATGGTATGAAATTTATCCAAACATTTATCAAACTATGTGATATCTTATTGGAAGAATATGTTCTGAGATTTTGTGAAAGTCCCTCAGGATAAAGTAACCCCAAAATATGTGTCAGAGCAGTGACTCCCAAAGTCTGGTCCAAAGGGAACTCACAGCTCATCTAATGCTCACTTTTATTTTTTTCTTCCAGTATACAACAGCATAAAAAGGCCAGGACAAAATCAAAGAACCAAAATCAGCATTTCTTTTCCAGAAAGGCAGACCTCTGCCAACCCCAGTTCCAAGAAACACTGTCCAGTATTTTCCTTCCTTCCAGTTCCTGTCGTTCTACAAAGATTTTACACAGTGATGAATGACAAGGAAGGCAATTCACCAAACAAGGTACCTATTCCAAAGTTATTTTTATTAAAAGAAATGCTAATATCATACTCGTGGCATATGACTTTATGCTTGAAGAATCATGCAATTTGCATATAATCTGGATGAAAGATATGTAGTTGAAAGACCACATCTCCAACTATTAATGAATGTTCCCAGAAAGTCTAACAAAAGGGGGAAAAAAAAAAAAAAAACAACAAAACCCAACCACCTCTGCTTGGCACGTTTTTTCCAAATGTGCTTTTTTTAAGCTTAGGTTCCTTTCATAGAGATAATACTGGCAGAGAGTAACTGTATATGTTCTGTACTAAACATACTTTTGATATGGCATTTCAGGGCAATTGGATTACTAAAAAAAAATTTATAAAGCTAAACTTATCATCAGTGTATATCAAGAATCATGCTATTACAATAAACTATATAGACTAAGGCACTGCCCATGAAATCAAGGAGATGTTTCATATCACTTTAATATGTTGACATTATCAACTGACCTATAAATACCAATAACATTTTCATTATCATCTACATTTAAGCCTCTTCAAGCTTTCAAGTGCCCTTATACCCAAACCCATGCAATTCAATTCCAGCAAGTAACTCCAAAGATCACATCAAGGAAGTTCTTTATTGGTTTCCCTCAATGACTTCCAGATTAAATCTGCTCTTCTATAATCACAGAAAAGGCTTCCCGTGAGTATCTCATCTAAAAATACATGGTTGGAGTTAGATATTTTCAATGCTCCAACAAAGGACCATGCAACTAGAAAATAGCTAATAACTCTCCTGATGATTCACATACTGAAATCAGTGCTGACACTTAGTATCAGAAGAATGAAACTGTATTTAAGAACTAAAATAAGATTGTAGAGCACAGGAAAGGAATGGTTTGGATCTCAAAGTATCTACCTTTTACCTGCTCACCTTTCAAACACTTGGGCTTCATTAAACTTACAAGTATCACTGCAAGAATGTGCACTACCAGTGCAGCGAGTGCATAAATGCCAGAATGCCAAGGTAGGGAAGAGGCAGACATAAATCTGCTCACAGTA
The DNA here is from genome assembly GCA_013400435.1 of Pycnonotus jocosus. Lineage (NCBI taxonomy): Eukaryota > Metazoa > Chordata > Aves > Passeriformes > Pycnonotidae > Pycnonotus > Pycnonotus jocosus. The sequence continues at coordinate 54,646 of VWYP01026681.1, read as the reverse complement.
GTGCTCCAGATTGGTGCTAAAATAAGAGTTGTGAGCTACATTCATTTCAAGTAAATATAAGATTATCTATACTCAGTTCAGGCCTTCTTTAGTCATCATCTGCTTGGGAAGAAATTATAGCTTATCTAGAACAGCATTCATTTTCCTCAGTGGCACAGGGTGAAAGTGAACAAACTCTTGCCCTTCTCCAGTTCAGGCCAAGGAGAGATCCATGCACAAATCCCTGAGGGTGATATCTACCCAGCATAATATAGCTGCACTTACCCATTCTGTAGGAAAAGCAGTTGGCTTAAGCCTCTGGAAAAAGAAAGGTTTCACATCAAAATATTCTTCCAAATAGAAGTTTAGTACACAAACTTACCATTTTTCCTTGTAACAGAAGCTTTCATTCATAGTGTTTGCTAGAAGACAAGGTGTTTACTACACCAGAGAGCAAGAGAAACTTATAATGCTCTTTCAGGCCCATGCATCTTGAATAGTTATGAATGGACAAGTGTTCTTCACACTTCTAGAACAGGGAAACAAGGGAGAGCAAAAGAAATGCTGTAGTCCTGAAGAAACTCAGCATTTCCACTCAGCTTTTTATTCAAGTATTTCTGCTCTTGATTATTGATACTAAACAAATCCATGGATTCACTGAATAGCAATAAAGCAGCAGCAGCTCATAAAATTAAACTGAGCTAGACATCTTTGCTATATTGAACAAAACAGACTCTTCCCTCCACCAACAATGACTAGAGCAGACAGAAGGGCAAAAGCTGCGTGATGACAGACTTTCATCAGGGAAAGCAAACGGGCAGGCCTTGGCATCTGTGTAAATTCTGTGGTTTGGTCCTGGAGGTTGTGGCTTCAGCCCCAGGTCCCAATTCCTTACCACAAACCACTAGAGATCTCTCTGAGTAAATGCAGGACCAGCTCCTTCTCAGCGAGGCTCCATCAGATTTAAACATCATCCCTGCAAAAGGCCTGCAGCTGCAGCATCCTGCCATAGGCACGGCTACTCAGCACAGCTGTGGGCACAACACAGCTGAGACCCTTTCAGCTTGACAACAGAAGAAAATGTCCTGAGCACCTTCCACCCCTGCAGGCTGCCTGCCTGCTTGGACAACCCCTGGGGAACACTACTCAGCTGCTCTCTCTGGATCAGACACAGAGGAGCACAGATTAATTAACACTGCCGGTATCCCAGGCTCTGTATGTCAGGGCTCCCCCAAGAAAGGGCTGTCCACCTGCAGCAGAACCTGCAGAGCAGCAGCTTTTGAACCACACCACAGTCTAAGCTGCTATTCCCAACCTCCAAACTCAGCTAGCTCAGCCTGTTACTGCCAGTCTTCCTGAACTCTGGCCATGAGGTGAACCTGCCTGAGCACCAGTGGTCACAGCCACCCAGGCACCCCAACTGGCACAGGATAGAGATGAGAGTCGTGCATGAGGCAGCCCTTGCTTTGCATTTTGGTGCAGATGTACACAGAGAAAGGAGTGAGGGCAGAGCTGAGACAGTGGGAAGCTTAGAGAGAGGGAGGGTGTCTTACTTAAAGTCACTCTAAAGCACATTACAAATCTGTTAAATCATTGTGGCTTACCCTGTATTTCAGAGTAAATTAGTAACTTTTCAGAAGGAGTGAAGAAACTACCACTCCACTTTTAAATAATGAAAATGCTAAAAAACCTACACTTAACAGCTCTAAAACTGCAGCAAGTCACCCACCAACGCCCACTCCTCTTGTCAGCAGGCTTTTTTCAGCTTTGCCTATTATTTGTGTCAAGTCAGAGATGTCTAATGTTTGCTGTGCTTATCTGCTCAACTTTCAGGAGCCCCAAATGTTACAATATGTACCTGTGCCACTGACCTTTTCCCCCACAACATTTTGATCTAAATAAAAATAAGTAAAAAGCACAGAGTTTCCAAAATCACTTGGATTCACTGCTCCGAGTGCATAGCTGTAAAAAATCTGCTTTAAGATTAACATCCAATCTTATTCATGCCTGAGGCTTCACCACAGCATCTATTTTTGTAAGATTAACAGCAAGATCCCAGTTCTCCAGAAATGTAAAGAGTAACAGACAATTGTAAAAGGAAGATGATGTTCTCTAACCTGCCCTGCTCACATCCAAGAGGGTACATTTTCCTAGCCCTTTCCACACAGGGTGTGATTTCGATTTGCATTTTTGCACCCACGACATACAGTATGTGTATTAGTCCTTCTACCTCCCATTAGCTGGAATGCAAACTGTGGGTGCCATAAATACTAACATAAATCTCACATGTGCAAAGCATCCCCTGAAAGACAGCTTTTCCTCTGGAGGAGTTAAGAAACAGCCATCTTCCAGTACCCTGCACAAGAGCAGTTTGAATCATCTAACTTGAAAATAAAAGTACAGAAAATGAGCACTTGATATTTGGCTAATCCATTTGAAATGAGTATGCCTAAAACCATTTCTTTTTGGACATGGCAACCTGAGGACAAATTGAGGGTCATTTTCAACATAAACATCACAGGAGATGTTGCTTTAAATAGTGCCTTTGGTGTCTGTCAATTAGAGCTATTGCATTGCTGTCAACTTGCATTCCTGCTTTAGTTCCAGCTTTGCTCCATCCTACACAGATCCGTCCAAATCAATTGTTTCTTGCAAACATGCCCTAACCACTGGAAAGTGAAATTAATAAAGTGTGAGAAAATCTGATTCATAAAGCTGACACTCCTGTGCCCAACAACTCCTCATACAGGCAGGCAAAGTGGTAAAAGATTATCAAATTGCAACTGTCAGTCCTGACAAAATGCATCTCAATGCTGGAAGGAATTTTAGGTTTTAAGCTAAACCACCACCTCAAAGGGTTTCTCAGAGCCTGTCAATATCTGTACTTTGGATGGAAAGCTACCACTGAGCGCAGTGTGCCCAACATACAGAACCTGCCACAAAATGAAGTTCTTCATAAGAAAGCTCATCTCAGTCTTGGTTGGTAACAATAACAAGGAGACAAGATGAGACCATCAGTCTCAATTGTGAAGACAATGTTTTCCTCCCATATTATTCTGTCTGTCATGTTCCCTTCAGGTTCCAAAGGAATCCCTGTCTCATATATCATTATTTCCCACAAAGCTTGAAAGCCCTCAGGGGGGGTTTCTTCCTGCCCACTGTACCAGCCTTGAAGTTTGAGTACCTTCAGAACAGTGACAGAGGCCTCTGCCAGCAATAAAGGGGAACATCTGCATACCAATTAAACTGCTGAGCGCNAAAGAAAAAAAAAAAGAGGGGGAAAAGCCTTGAAAGTAAATCTGAGCCAAGTTCTAATTAATGCCCTAGGCCCCGATTCACCACAGCACTTAGGCATGTAGTTAACTTTAAGCATGTATTTAGTTCCATTGAAGTCAAAAGACAGCATCGAAGAGGCAAACTACATTAGCACAATTTAATACTCTTTGGGCTAATTAATCAGCCATAAAAATTTACTGTGAGATCTGTATTCCTTCTTTCCCTCACTGTGACATTTCCAGATAAAAATACTTGAATGTGGCTGGAATAAGTAAAAAAAAAGCACTACTCGTTTGGCTGAGATGGGGTGCTTGGTCCTACAGCTGTGAAGGCCAGACCCTAAAGAACAGCTGTAGGAACTAAACTGTCTCCACATCACAGTCTGCTGCCTGTATCTTCTGTGTGGTTGCAGCTCACAGACACAAAAAGCACAGCTCTTGTCCTGAAGAGCAGTAATGGAAGAAACTAAAAGAGCTGGCAAGAGATGAGCAGAGCCACCAGGCTTAGGTCACAGACTCTTTCCTTTTCTCTGTAAAGAGGTGTTTGCTCACTGCAGCACCTTGTGTCAGTTGTGACTGGAGATGGCCAGGAAGGGCAGCAGACAGGGCTGGGTAAGCAGGGGAGGCTGAGAGCAGATGCAGGTTTGGAGACAGAGCTGGTGAGGTTTCCAAGGAGGCACTGTCAGGCAGAGCTGGTGTCTAAAGGTTAGGCAGACTGGAGTCTGGCCCAGCCCCAGTGTGGGCAAGGGCTAAACTCTCCTCAGTTTCAGTGCAGCAGAACTAAGCCCTGTAAAAAAGAGGCCCAGAGTGCAATCTCCACTTGGCTGAATTGTCCCAGATAGATCCAACCCTTTTCTCTACTTAGTGGAGAATGGCTGCCAACATTGCACCGACAACATACAGGTTAGATATGGCCTAAACATGGTCTCCAAGGGCCAAATGTGACCAACTTTGGAGGTCCTGTTGACTTCAAAAAAGCATGTGTAACAACCAACCATTCTGTAAATCAGAATGCAAGGAGACAAGCTGGCTGATAAGTGTGTTCTTGCTAGGGATTTTTGCAAAAGTGAAGCCCCAGAAAGTTTGCTGAGTATCATTAGTGCTGTACATGAACCTATAAAAACAAGAAAAACAAAAGCAGGGGACATAAACTCCTGGTTGACAAGACTTCTTTATCTCGTCCATCATGAAAACAAAAAAGAACAAAAACAACCCTCCAAAAATTAGAACAACATCAGAATAAAAGAAAGCACCAGCACAACTTTTCGGATTAACTTTGAATTTCCTTGCTTTCATTGGTTTAAGAGCTCTATTGTTACTGCCTTGTTTTTTTTAATTGAAGATACTAAAAATTCTTTTATCTTTCAAAGTCTTCAGAGTATGTTATATAATTACGTAATTAAGGCCTCTTTCAACTGGATATAATTTACTCTATAGTTTACAACAGCTGCACCAGAGCCATTACAGTTTATCATTTAAAAGCCTAATTAGAGGCTTCTTAATTAGTGGATCCTTCAGTCACTAGACTGTGACTGTGTAAAATATGCTCGGCAGCATTTTACAAATCTACATGAAGTATTTGTGTGTAAACAGGGTACAAGCCCAAAAACACAGTGCTTGTCCTTGCAGGTCAGCCCATCTGAGCATGCAGAGCTCCACACAACATCTCCACTGCCCTGTCTCAGTGCTCTGCACTCTGCCTTTCCCTCATGCCTGTGCAGCTAGGAGCTCCCAAAACAAGACCCCAGCCTCATCCAGCTGATGTGGTTCAAATATGGTCCAGAGAGGACAGGGCTGTGCCCACTGAATGCCTAGGCCAGCCCTTGCATGGCTCATCAAAAGTTTTCTCCAACAAACTCAGCTCCTTGCTGGTGCTGCTCTTCCCTTCAGAAGCTCTGCTCTGTGCTGGACTGGGCACACACACCCTCTGTGCCACTCAAAGTACTCACATCACTAGAAGGAAGAAGAGGGGAACCAGCCTGTCATTTATAGCCACTGACACATATTTCTCATTAATCACCACCAAACTAGCAGTCAGTCACTGAGATTCTAAGTGCAATATTTGTCCAGAGAAAGAACGGTAACTCCATCCTCCCCTCTGAGTAGCACAATGCTGGGGAGCAGCTGGTGGAACTAAAGCAAATCCTGACAGGAATCACTCCCTAGAAAGAGCCTCGTATGAACTGGGGGCTCACAAGATCCATGGTTCAGTGAGCAAAGAGCTTGTCCAGACCACACTTGGGAGGACGGGTGGTGTTTCGTCCAGTTTTTTCCAGCTCGTAACACAACGGGTCAGATTTGGGCTCTGCCAGCATTTGGAAGTGTTCCTTTANTCAATACCAAAATCCACGGTGATTACTAGGGTGAGAACTTTATCCTATTGTGTCACAACATATTAATGTAGCATTGTCAAACCTGAAGTTTGGAAATGGAAATGCTACAGGTCACAGCCTTGTTTCCCCATGGATCAGTGCAGAGGCTAGAGGGGGTTTAAGGACCTTCCCTACATAAAGGTGTCATCACTTTGATGCCATTACTATGACTAAAGCATGTACATGTGTTTCTGTCCCTGACCCCACCTCTGCCACCTTCACACACACAGGGGATATGATCAAGCAGATTATAAAGCAGGTGAGAGGCACAGATATTCCACAGTTATCATTCTACAGCCCCCAAGGGTGTCCATGGACACACATGGAAGTGAATGCAGGCTCAATCCTGGCTATACACTGAGTCCTGCTGTGGCACTGATATCAGGGCAATCTTTTTGGGGGAGAAAACAAACATGGGTCAGGGCTTTCCAAAAGGTGAGCTATCATCTTCTGAAAACCCTTGTGACAAGCTGCCTACAGATTTAACTGAGAACTTCACAGGGATATCATATTTCTTTGAGTTGACCTTCTTAGAAAACTTTGCACTCCAAACTTCTGGAAATCCTTGCACCTTAAATCAAATACCCTTTTAAACCAGTCCTCGACACTTACATTCTGTGGCCTGCATGGTACTAACAGCAACTTTCCTCAGTAAGTTCAACAGCATCAGAAGTGATGTCATGGAAATTATTTCACCTGAATAATTTTGCATTGACTTCTGTGACAAGAGCAGGAGAGGAAGAGGAAGGTGGTGGCTAGGTTCAGGTAGCCATAACCATAAAGGAGAGGGAGAAGGAGAAAAGGAGAAGGCTGAAAACAAAGGAAGAAATAACATCATACTAATATGCTTTGTACTCAATTTGCCTGCTGCTCCAAGCAAGTACCAGGAACTTCCTTGTCTTCCCAGCAGGGCAGCTGTGCTGCACTCCACCATGTAAAACCCTGGGAGAGCAGAGTACAGGACATCCAGTGGCTGGGCAAGGCCAAGGGCCCTCTGGAGCAGGATCCCTGCAGCAGATCCCATCAGGACAGCTCCCTCAGCATCGGGGCACCACCATGAGGAATCCAAGCCCCTGCACTCAGCCCACAGCCATCCCAGCTGCACAGGCTGGTGGCTGATGTGCTCCAGCCCCACAGCTGCTCCCGGAACCCCTGGGGTCAGAAGAAAGAAAGGGATCTCTCCGGTGCTCAGGAGATCCCTTTTTATGGGGACATGATTATGGATTATCATTTTGTGTAGATCTCTGCTCTTCTCCACTCCCACACTTTTT
>VWYP01026681.1:6513-47710 GCA_013400435.1 Pycnonotus jocosus | reverse complement strand
TTTTTTTTTTTTTTAACAAATGAAAACATACCAGGAAAGCTCAGTGTCTTCTTTCAAGACTTCTCTATTTCACTAACTTGTTCCAACCTTCGTCACAGCTCTTCCCTTGTCAGCAGCTGTACCACTGTGCTGTACCTCTGCCCACGAATAAATGCACTGCTTCAATGCACTGGTTGAAGGTATGAACTGGAATCTCTCTGTTAAAGGAACAAGCAGGCATCCCAGAGACTGACACAGCTGCTATTTGCATGTAAAAGAGGAAAAGAGGTGCATGACTGAGCCCAAATTAGCATGAGCAAAGCCTCCCACCGCATTTGCAAACTACAGCTTGCACAGTGGTGCTAATAGAGGTGCACACTTTCCTCACAAAGAAGGATTTCTACCTCTGCCATAAGGAAACTTGTATAACCGTGGTCCACAGAATTTGGCATGAGCTTTTTAAACCCTTTATTTTTCTGAAATATACAGAGTGCTAGAAAAAGAGAAAAACAGTGCATGCAGGGTAGTGTGGATATGCCCAGGTTTAATTTCACCCCCACTTCCAGCTTGATTCCTGAAGGTGTTTACCTCAGTGAGACATGTTTTGTAAGGCCTCCATCACTTCTGTACCCCATGATTTCTGAATGTCCAGAAACATTTACAGCACTCAGTGCATCTAAAAATGAATACCAAAATAAGCAGGGCAAAGGCAGATCTAATGCTCCATTTCCATCTTTTGAAAAAGGAGAACCATTCCTTTTCAATATCAGCTCTTTCTGATGCTCTTGGGATTAATTTACATCTGCAAAGCTTTGCTGAAGACACACATTTCATAAACTGTAAGATTTCCAGATTTTAACATAGTCTTTGTCTCTCTGGCTGTGTACAGAGATAGCTAAGCATCCGTGTTTGTGCCTATACCTACCTGAGTCAGGAAAAAAGGATTAGATATTTCAGTGGACTGTTCAAGAAGCCCAATTTTATTGGTTCCCCAAACCAAACTGAACTTTGAGGACTTGTTGCAGAGAAGTTATAGATTCTTTTTACTTTATCCTCATACTTTCATGGAAGCTGTTGGAACAATTCAGTGCTTCTACTATTTCTGCAGTAGGTTTAGATCATCCAAGAAACTAGAAAGAACAGTAAATGCAGACATTAATGGCAATAAAAATCAAAGCTAAGCCCTGCATGAAGAGAAATAAATTCCAAAATGAAAAATTCGATTACACAGTACCTGTCTCCTGTCTTGACTTCCTCATTATATGTAGAAATTAACCCTGTCATTAAGTACTTTGATCAGGCTGTACATAAACAGCTTATAACGGCATGAAATCTACCACAGCAAGCAGGCAAATGAACGAGTGGAGAAATACTGACATTTGGGGCTGCTGTCAGACACCAAGTGCTCCTTCTCCCTCAGGGCCAAACTGCTAGAATAAATGGGGTTACTCTGAGGATTAATTGTTCCCTCCTGGTTTGCACTACTTCCAGAAAGTTTCAGCAATAATATCCAAGAGGCTATCATTTGGAGATCAGCAGTACTGTTCTAAGATCTCTGAGAGATTTATAAACTGGGCTTTTTAACTGCTCTTTAGGTTAAAATTCGGTACAGAAATTCTCAGCCCACAATTGACCTGAAGCAGTATCCCACCTTTTTGAAGAGTTCTGAGGTCAAGAGGAAAACAGCATTTAAAGTACAAATAGTCACTATGATCTATTTACTTAGAATTAAGGCACGAAAGGAGAGGTGCCCATGGCCAAACTGGTCCAGGTTTGCATTGCTCAGAAATGAGGTATGGCACCATTTCACACACTCCAAATATTTGTCACCTACATTTGGAGAATATCCATGCACTAATGCCCATTATAAGCAAGGCTTCTGGGCAATTGAGAGGTTTTTCTCTGGTTAGTTAGTTTGTTTATTTGTCAGGATTTTGGAGCAGAAGTTGCCTTCTTCTGGGATGCATTGAATGCAATGTAACTACTTAGCTGTGATTCTATCTAAATTCCTTGCACACACAGACTGCTACACCATCAGAGGTGGTCAGGCCAACAGGGTCTCTCCCCAGCTGTGCCCCTGGTTTGCCATCAGTCCCTTGCCATCTCTGACCCTTGGTTTCAATGCTATGTTTCCTGCTGGCTCTTCCCATCTCTTGACCCTCAGCATAAAGACAAGAAATGAGAGTGCCCAGGTACAATATCTGCCCCTGAGCACTACCTGGGGGCACAGCACTGAGTTTGGAAAGTACAGCTCAGATGCTCTCTGCTTTCCTAGGTTAGCTGTGATGGAGTTCTGGTGATTTATCAAGTACAGTAGGCACAGACATAAAGAAGGAATCCTGATCCAAAAGAGGCAAAGGCAGTTTTCCACCATAATCAAGATGGCCCAGATTTTACCTTTAGCAACCTAATAAAAGCTTGGAAAAACACTAAGCAACCCCAGAGAACCAGTCCAATTGCAGCACATATTACCAGTCCCTGGTAATAAAGCAAATATTATCAATTATTTACCCAACCCAAATATCCAAACCAGTGCTCTGCATATTATGCACTCTCTTCCCCAACAAGGTCAGGTATCAGGACAGTGAGAACAATCAATAGGAGTTGAGATGATTTCAAACTGGGCATCTTGGCTCTCAAGTAGTAAAAAATTGTTTGTGTAAAACTGCTTGGGCACTTGGTTCTCAAATAAGCAGCCTAGAAGAAACTGAGGACTTTGCTGATCTGAAGTTGTTAGTGATTGGCATTTAAAAAAGCTCTTCAGAAGGCACCTGACGAATTAATTCATCAAGATTTAGGGGCACTTATGGGAACACTTTTCAAGTAGTTGTTGTAACAGAGGTGCTCACAATTTTCTTAGGAAATACGTCAAAATGAATAAAATAATTCCAGGAGCAGAAGAATGCTGCAGCCAGGTTCCTTATTCATCTGTGTCCAAAGGTTGGACTCTTCTTTGATATGAAGAAGGCACAAGCCCTGCACCTGGCACTGTCATGACATCTCTCTACAGCCTCTCCTCAGCCCATCTGTGTCTTCTTCCCCTCCTCCACATATATAATTTAATTTAATTTGGTCAAAAAGGTATTTTCAACCACCTGTCAGATTTGGATTACACTAGTCAGGATATCCAAAGTTATACTGAAGGAAGGACACATCTGCACCAGAGGCCAGATTTTAGTGGCATGCTGAAAACTCCCCAAAAGGTTCAGTACCTGCATTGATGGAAGCCTGAAGAAGAGCTTCATTACACCTAAACAGTACCAAGTGTTCCAGAGTGAGACCCCAGAGAAAGGAGCAGAGTCCTGGCAAACCCTGTGCCCTAGAGACTGCCTGAGCCCCATGCCAGCACTCCAGAGCAGCTGGACACTCCAGAGGCACATACTCCAAGCTGCAGTTGAGGAATAAACACCCCTTGAATGGAGGCCCACCTCTCACTGCTGCAATGGGCTGAAGGCAAGGCACAGGGCACTTTCACAAGGTGGGAAGGCAGTATGCAAAATCCACCTACCTGTGAGAAGATTAAATTTTATCCAACAGGCCATTTACTTCCTCCTGACAGTCAAGCTTCCACCATCCAGCCAGCACAGTAAATGAGATTTCAATGTGGGCAAGCAGGAGGCCAGACACAAGTCTAGAAGTAAAGGGGTTTATTTCTTACTGATGGCAGAAGTGCCATGGTCATTCTTTCTAATTTCAGGGACCTTTTAAATAAAGTTCCACTCCAGAAGCCAAGCATGAAAGGAGAGGAATGAAAACTCTTTGATAGATAAGATATTACAAGAGACTGTCAGAAGCTTGCTAGGAGAATGAAGTAACACTCTGGATACTGTCATTGAAAACAATAATGAAAGAGTACACCATTTTCTTAACTGAACTACTATCAAATCTATGTTACTGCCACACAACATATTTTTCGTCCAAAAGTGCCAATTTCAAGCTATGACTATTGATCTCTATCTAACACTCAAAATTAACTGCACTACTAAGGAAAAGTGGCACCAAATAGTTTGAGAACATCAAACAGTAAAAAGCCAATGGGGTCAAATCAAGGTCAGAATTTGATGAGTAGGGTGTCAGAAATTTAATCCATTTTGTCTAAGATAATGTATAGCGCCCGTATTGGAGCTTTTTTCCCCCCCCTTTCTTTTCTGTAATTTTTTCTATGCTAGCTTCTCTCAAAAATATCACAAAACCAGACCTCAACTTTTTTTTTAAATGAACTTTTTTCCATGACTGGAGAGAGAAAAGATTAAATGGACTGCAACACAGATGGCAATTATGCCTCTGTTTATTTCCTAATGAGTCACAAGATTATTTTTTGCCTTCTGCCACATCATTTCAGAATACAAGAAAACCTTATCTGGAAGGAAACTTGAGGAGACAAAATAACACTGTTAAAAGTTCCAGTCCATCAAGAGACTGAAGTGTATTTAAAAAAAACAAAACAAAACAAAACACCCCAAAACTTGAACCACATGTAAAGTCCCATTCACTTAAACTCAGAAATGATGGGTAAATCTGTTCCACCAACTGCTGAATGTGGTGGCTATCAAATTCATTAGTGGTCTCACGAAAAAATATTCAACAGCTCTCCCAGTGACATGCTGCATGTACAACTCAGCATTTGGAGAAAGTTAATTCCCTAACTGTGGCTAGAAAAGGCTTCTCCTCTGCCCCCCACCAGAGCTGTCTGTGCCCTTTAAGTGCTTCCCACAAGACCCTGCCTGCCCTGGATACTCCCCAGCCTGGGAGAGCTGACAGAACTCATTTCCAGAGTCAGAGGCAGCCCCAGAGCCCCCAGTGGAGGCAGCACAGCTGGGAGAACACTGACCCAGCACTGCTGGGCTTTCAAACTTGGCTGGAGCCTCCTGCTTTTGAAACCCAGGCCAAGCAACCAATTTGATAGTGGCAACACCGTCTGCTTCTCATATCACAGTCTAGTAATTAGTATGCTCTTGAAAAGAAGCATGAGATATGTACTCATCAGTTCAAACCCTTGTCTCTCACCTCCTCAAGAAATGCCTTAACCACAGGGTTTTGGATAGAGGGACTCCCCTCTAAACAAAAATTCAGGCTTTGATCCTAAGAGAGATGAATCCTCCTCAGCCTAGTGATCAGGACACATGGCTGAAAGAGAAAAACCCTTTATCTGAGAACTTTTCATATGTTTTAGGCAGTAACTGGGGGTGGATAATATGAATTTGGATCTTGTCAGGAAGAGTCTGAGTGTGACCTCCCACCTCCTACCAGAATACAAAATATGCAAAAGAGGATCCATTTTAAAGGGAGAGCAAGACACACGCTCCTTTCTGGAACAGCACTACCTCCGTGCTGGAACACACTCGGTTTCTGTAGTCGTAGGTAAAGACATCCCTACACCCATATCCTCAGGACATTTCTATTTCCTGGCTCTAGAGATTCCTCTTCAGTGTCTGAAGATTCCTGCTGCCTTTGGTGAGCCTCAGGCTTATCTATCCCAAGGAAGTTCAAAGACAACACAACTGGTGTGGTAAAGACAGGGCATAGTTAGGTTGAATAATTTGTTACCTAAAAATGCTTCTGACAGATGGCAAGACTGTTCTGGAACACTGTGAACATAACAGATTTTGGGACAGGGTGCTGAAGAAAACTGATTTTAGTAAAAAGTTGGATTTTTATCAAAATGACCTTTTCCACTCCAAGTGCCTGCTTTGCATAGAAAATTGCAAAGAAAACTCAAAAATTTGATAAGAAATTGAACATCCCAGTGACTTAACTGGAGTTTTAGTTTGGGTTCCATCACCCTTCACAGCCCATTAGCTGCAACTGGGCTCCATGTCCAACATGAGTCCTTGCCAAGCGTTCCCATGATGTATCACAACAGCACAAAAAACCAGAAAATCATCATTCTCATTAAAGAACCTCAGAGTTTAAGGAAGAGAATGGACCCTTTGCCCCAAACACTCACAAATTTCTTAATCTGATATGGAAACCAGTTGCTTCTACCTTGCTTTTCCTCCCCCACATCCCCCTCTAAAAAAACCTGCAATATTCACAATCCATTCTAATTACCAAGGTATTTTCAGGCTGTACTCCTAAAGAAATGAGGCTCAGTTGTTGGCATTATTCTCCATTTATCTGTCCAATGGTCAACTTTGTGTCCCTTCCCTTCCTGTCTCCTCAACGCCTTCAGAAACCACCCGACAGACAGGGAAGGGGGAAGGAGCTGTGAGTGCTGGGTGGGAAGAGTGGATATAAAAATCCTCAGCTCTGTCTTGATACTTTGCAACCACAGCACAGATCTACACAGCAGAGCAGCAAGTCTCTGAGGTTTGAGAGGAAACACTGCCAAAAGATGGTATTTCTTTACCCTTTAAAAAAAAAAAAAAAAAAAAAGTTGAAACAGTTTATTACTGTTGTAATCACATCGAAAGCTTTCAGTTTCAGTACTTGTGTGACGTATATACCAAGTGGAGAGGGATCTTACTAAAACCTTCCAGGATGAAAATCCTCCCTCACGCTAGCCAGGCTCGACAGTCTCTAGCAAATACAAAAGAGGGATTAGATGGTGCTGCTATTCTGACCCCAAGTAAAAATGAATGTAAATTAAATAATAAAAATTAATTAAAAGAAAAAACAACTAAATCAAGAGAACACTAACTAAAACAAAGCTTCGTTTGAGATGGTGAAATGCTACAGTATAGCTTAATGAGGTAAATCCATTAAAATACCAATACTTTCTAAAGCATGTATTGAACTATATTTTTGTCTTATGATTATGCAGAAACTTTTTTTGTAAGAAATAATTTGATTTTCTAAATTAGAGTAGCTTGTGTTTGGTACTTAGCTTCTATTGGCTTCTATTTGGTATTTAGCTTTCTAAATATCTAGCTATTAAATTAAGATCTTACTGAATTTTTAGTGTCTACTTAATCTCTTGGCTTACTTCAGACTCCTCTTCTAAAATGTTTCATTTAATTAAGATGAAAATTGTTGATTTCTGATATTTTACTACATATCTAGGAAACAGAATCATGGATCATGAGGAGACACTTCAGTTAAATTACACACATCTGTCTCTCCAAGAAATGGTTTTCTGTTTATGTTGGAATGAACTTTTTTTCCAATACCTGGTAATTCTCCTGGTTTCTACATACATATTCCACAGAAGAGGCAAAGGTTACTGGTGTATAGCATTACTTCTGTACAATGCTGTATGTTTTCAATTAGGCACTCCCACAATGATTTCCACATCTAGCCACTTGCTCTTCTTATTTCTTGATAAGTGATGGCCTTATCAGGAAGATGGGGGCGAGTCTGTTACTGCTTTGAGTAAACAGCCTAAAGGTCATTTTAGATGTTGGCTTTGACACTCTTGGTTCAGTAGACACCCACCATAGCTGTCACCAGTGTGCTGAAGTTACTCTCACATTAAAATAGCCTTTCAGTGGGTCCTGTTGTCTCTTCAAAAGAAGAGACCACCACTGGGCACTTAATGATGAAATGACAAAAATTCCCATTTCTCTCCTGCTCCCTTCTTCTCCTAGAGCAGTAGAAGGCACAGCTTGGCTGAAATAGGTGCATCCACTGCCAGAGTGTGTTGGCAGCACACAGCACCACTGTGTCTCCAGCACTAAAAGGTCACTCCAACACTACACTCCTGGCCACCTTCTCCCACACACCTTTCAGCATGAAAGCAGGAAGAACCCAGCAGACAGATCTAAAGATACTGACATCCTGCAAAAGATGAGTTGCATGAGTAGAGCTGAGATCCAGAGCAAAGGCCAAAGCACCCACAGAGCTGATACAGCAATATGCCTTGTATTGACAACTCTACAGACTGAGCAACACACATTCCACAAGGGATCCACCACCCAAGGCAGAATCCAGAGTTCACTGCAGAATAACTCCTGAAGTCCTTTCAGGAAACTTCCCACAAACAAAAGTAATTTTCTTGTCAAAATTAGGTACTTCAGGCTCCTAGGCTATCATTTTAGGCACCTGAAGATACAGTATTTCAAAAGTCTATGGAACAGGTGACTCTCACTGAAATCCCAGGTTAAGAGTTACTGTGGATTCAGGCCTCCAGGATGCTCTTCTGGTGCCTGGTGCTCCACCTCTCTCCCCTCACACCAGCATGCTGACAGCTTAGCAGCTGTCTGTATTTATCTTAGGCATCTCAGATACTTCTTCTCCCCAGACTGAACACAGAACCCTCAGTAACTGAGGTACAGTGTCAAAGCATCCCTTCTGCTGGAACACACAATCTGTGTCCACTTTACAGAAGTGCAAAGGTACAGAACAGTCCAACCCTCCTTGTCTAGCTAGACACAGGTCTGAGGCTCTCCTAAAAAGTGAGGAGACAGGTTGTACTGATACATTACCTCCATTTTTACGTAGAGAGAGGCACATGCTGAAATATATGCTGCTAAATTTCTGCATGAAGTACACCTTGTATCATCTTTGCCTCACTTCTGCGTGGCTGAAAAAGAGAAGAGAGAAACCAGAACCATGATGAACAGCTACAGAAGACAGCAAATACCAGTGTGCCCTTCCAAGATGATGCTTTCTTTTCAGAGCCAGATACTCAGGTTACTGCATCTACCAGCCCTTTTGCTTCAAGACACACATGACAGTAGCTAACAGAATATCCTGCTTTTCTTTTCCATCATGCCTTGTCAAATCCAGCTGTAGCCATTGTGACCTCTGGCACTGCCCTCACAACCAGCATGGGCTGTTCTGCTGCCCTTAGAGATAAAGCTTCTGGTTTTTAGAAGAGATTTCTAGCACAATTCACTCTGAATGCCATTATCATGCAGCTGCTAATAGACAAAAACTACTGAGGACACATCCCATCACTCTTTTTCCCTACCTTTACAGCAAACAAGGCTTCAGAGACCTCTGCAAAAGCAGTCAAGCTCAACTTCCCCAGAGCCCTGTGTGGTATTGTACAGGCACAGTGAGAGCTGCTTTCTCCAGACACGGGGCTCCATTTTCCAGTACATAATTTTCACTTTGTGCTAAACAGACAACAGAGTGTGAAAACTCCCTTTTTTTGGGTTTGACATTATCGTACAGACAAGAAAACCATCTGCAGTTTCAGCTTCAGTTTTTGCTCCAAGTTGGGATCTTTCTGTTACTTTTCCCAACACATTTTCAAGCCCAGACACTAACTCAGTCTACGCCCTACTTCAGCTGGTCTCCTACTCTGTGAGCAATGTCTGCTTTTTAGCACAATGAGGAGTCACTAAATAGCACCTGAGTAGGGTGCTTATAATCCCAGGATGCCATTCCACAAAGCAGGCTCCTTGAATCCAGTACTTACCCAAAAAGGGCTTGAGCTTGCCAGCTGCACAGCCCAGCACTGCTCAGGCACGAAGGGTACAACAGCACCGGTGGAACTCCACTGCAGTCCGATATCACAACCTGGCATATCTTCCCTGCTAAAGGAATCTGGGTAAAGAAAACACAAGCTGTATTTAAGCAATAATACCTTCTGGGAATGTCTAGCAACAAGTGCTCTGAGGAACAAGCTGTGCCTCTGGCCCTTACCCTCACCACTCAATATTCTCAGGCTGACTGGGTTAAAATAGCTGACTTAAAAGTCGTAATTGCTATTCTTAACAGTAAAATACATTTTTTTTAAATGTACCTTTTAACATGCTGCAAAGTTAAACATGGCTTGCATGTTGCCATGGATATGATTTCACGTTTATAAGACTGGTCTTTCCTGGCAGCTAAGTGCCGGCATGGGAACAAACAGCAGAACAGGGTTTTGTTTGGCATTTTGCTTTGTTTAGGATAGCAGCTAACTACTTTTCTTATTAACAAGCTTTTGATTTTACTGGAGTTTCTCTAGGAACAGAGCTCATCTCATTGGCATTAAACACATCACAACCAATCCTCCAGACTGTGTGAGCAGAGCCCTGACCTGTGTGGCACCACTCACGACAATCAGGGTATAGGGTCAAGCCTGAGTATGTTTACACATCTGCTATGGCTGATATCAGACAGGATACAGTGCATGAAAACATCCTTCATCTCTGCTTGCTTCACCTCTCAACACAGAGAGCAGGGGGTGAGCTAGAACTAACTTTTATTCAGAATAAAAACATTACCAATTCTGACTCAAATAAGGTACTGAGGTTAGGTTTTCGTTTGAGGAGACAAGCAGTTTCATTCCATAGGGAGTACCAGAAAGAATCCCCAAAATGGAATTGCTAAATTCATATCAACTTCAAATCAGCTGCATTCATGCAGAAAGGCTAATGGAGCAAGAATAAAACCCAGACTGGCAGGAAGGTGTTACCAGTTCAGAATACCAAGTCTAAAAGCCTCTTTCACATCCACACCTAATGGCTCGTGCCCACATCTGTTTCAAAGACTCTGTGTGTACCTCTAGCTCTGCTGGATGACTTATGTGGCAAAAGTCACCTGGGCTTCAGTGGGACAACATTTCACCCCTCAGTGAATGAAACCGGGGATAATTTTTGCCTGCTGCTTGGTTACACGTAGGATTGTATCAGCTCAGCTGCCATCACTAGGAAATCTGAACATAAAATGTAATTGCACAGACAAATCTGGGGATTACACCACACCATGTCCCTCCAAATCACGCAGCCAGAGTGTTTACCTCTGTCTGTGCGTTGCTGTCATGAAAAATTCTGTACTATTTCAGTGTCAGAGATACATATCAGTCAAACCTGACTTCAGCTTTTGAAGTGGGTGGAGAGCAACACCGCCCCTCTCCTGTGCTGGAGCCTGCAACTAAACTGCATTTTACTCACAAACATATCTGTAGTTCTGCTGTGTTCTGACTTTTAAAAAAAAAATCTCATTGGACAGACACCACCAGCAAGTTTCTCCACTCCGTGGAGTGTCTTCACAGCCCTCCCACATAGTGAAAATGACTCAGACTAAACTACTAAATTTAGGGCATTGGTATTCTATGTGTTACGCTGGTGTTCATACAAGTAATGCCTTAAACAGTAAATTTCTGAATTAAGCATTCAGGCATCTTTTCTATGCTGCATTTGCCACTGAAAGAGAACGGCAGTGAAGGTGGGCTGAGGAGGAGGTTATTTGGATCATGATTTGGCTTGTGTTTTGGCTAGAGCTGTATGGGAATTTGAATGAGGTTTGCATGCACTTTTAGAAGTATCTAATGACCCAATATCATGATGTTTGATCTCAAGTGATGAGATCGTGCAAGATTAGCTGCCCTTGGGAGATTCCCTTCATCTCAAGCAAGAGACAGCAGGCTTTGACTCACAAATGGGGAGGATTTCTCTTGGGATGACTAGACCAATTCCCACTCCTCAGCATCCAACTCACTCATTTTTGTGATGTTCAGCTCCTGGAAGATGGTTCATGAAGCAGCTGCTGATTGCAAATCCACACAAGTTAGTTACTGATCCAACTAGATCAGTATTTCTGTAACTCAATATAAAATACAGAGAATTATTGAAAGTTTTTAATTTGCAAATCAGACCCTGCTTCATGAGCAACAATCACTAGGACCAATCTGGGCTGTTCACACTGCACATTTCTGTCACATGCCCTTCCTTTGTTCCTCACCATTGGAGCACAACTCTTCAACAAAAATTAGGTTGATGCAAAAGCATTTTAACACTTTCACATAATCTGTTGTAGCTTCCAGGAATGCTCATACTGGTCTGATGCACAGCATTTCAACCTGGGCCTTCTGGTCTGAAGTTCTGCAGAGCAAGTAAAGAATAATTCTTTGGAGTAAAACCCAAAACCTTTTCTTGCATGAACGCCTGCCCTAAGGAAAATTTCCACAGTGCAATGTCTGTCCTTGTCCTCACCCCGCCCAAGTTATCTTAAAAGACCCCAAAGTGTCCACTTAAGAGAAGCTTAGAAACCCACACCTAGAAGTGATCTGGAGGGATTATTCAATCTCTTTCCTTGCTCTAAAACACAACAAATAACTTAGGCCATCTCTGAAAAATATTCAGCCCACTTTTCCTTGCAAAAATTCAGACAAGAACATGCCACTTTCTCCTTAAGTAATCTACACCATGATTTTACTACTCATGCAATTAGAGAATGTTTCCCTGACACTTGAGCTGTTTCTTCACTTTATCACCTCATATATGTCCAATATTTGACTGGGTCAAATTACCCAGTTTTATCCCCCAGATTTTGACTGGCAGCAGAGTCAGAGAATATAAAGAAGGAAAGATGTTGAAAGCCAAGATGAAGAGCTATACCAAGATCAGAATATCTAAATGATTTCTACTGCATACTAGTTGTCCTATAAACTGAGAAATTACATTAGTTAAATATTAATTACTCCTGGAAATTACATTTAAAATAATTTTTCAATTTAGGTTATTCATTCTTTAGAATACTTAAAGGGCATTTGTGAAAACGACAGGGACAAACTTTTTAGCAAAGCCTGTAGTGTCACATATAGGTAAAACCTTACAAAAGAAAGGCCTTGTAAAATCATGGTTCAAGCCTTGTTACTTCGACTAGCCTTGTTACTTTGGCTAAGTATAGCTAGCCTGATAAATTCCTGAAAGAACTATAACAATGAGAATCAGCTTGCATATCAATCTATTCCTGTGGGAACTGATTGCACCTGTGAGGAGAAAAATTCTACCTGTGTGAAACATCCATTTCCAAGGAGGCAAGAATGCAAACATATCTAGAAAGAAAGTTTTTGACTGACATGTACACTAGGAAATTATAACCAGTGAACTGAGTTACAGCAAGTTGCTAACTAATTAGAACTAAACACAATGCCTTCTGATAACCCTATAAATAAGAGCTGTGAAGAATAAAGATGATGGAAGAAGAAACAAGTGTCTTTGTCCGTTCTCTTCTAAGAGAAATTCACATCCCTGCCTTCAAAGTATGACATTAGCAAGTGCCAAATATGTTATTTCCACTCTTCTGATTTAAAAATGAAGTGGTTTGGTATTCCTGAATTGAACCACTTAATTTCAGTGAGCTGAACCAAAGCAAAATATTTTGAACTGACCCAGTTTGATGTTTGTTTGTTTCATCTGTCTAAAGTGAGCCTCTCTGTCCAAGCTTTTTCCAATGATCCAGAACTACAGTAGGTAAAAGGAGAGATTGCAACACACCCTTGGTTAGATAATGCAGAGATGGGAGTGGCTGTAAGAAATAATCAGGATACAATGCTTCCTGTCCCAAAAATACCACAGCAGTTCACACAAATAGCTCAGACTCAATATTAAGTAACACACAGCAACCCAGCCCAACAAACTGTTTTGAAATGGGTCAAACTGACTCAAAGCAAAGTATTTCAGTAATATCCTCCTGGCAAGTCCTCCTTAAATTTTAATCTCACAGACTTTTTGCATAAAAGTCACTTGAACACCAAGTATTTTTTGACATAATATAATTAGCAACTGTAGAAATAGATCAGTCATCATGACTTGCTGCACAGGAAGATCAGAATACTGATTCATACATACTTTCTATACATTGAATTGCTTCAGTAACCCAGTACTTTTACATCTTCTTCATACCACGACAGTTCAAATGGAGGTCTTTGCTCTCCAACAGTTTGCACATGATGGGAAGTGATGCTAATCATGAGAACCACCAGAAAATTCTTCGGAGCCAATTAGATGGCATCAGTCACAATGATATTAGTCATCCACTCCTCAATCTGAGGAGAAGGAACCAAAAATTGTCATTCATCTACTCCTGAAGCTGCAGAAGACGTGAGGGAAGTGTACTATTTCCCATTCTTTTTTGCAATCATTGTTACACAAAGTGACACAAGCTGCTGTTTTCTGTTCTTTCTCTAGGAGAATGGTGGTTACTCTCTGTGTAGGTTACAAGAGAGACTTTGATCTCATTCAACTGCTTCACACTCCCTCTGCTCTTGCTTGATCACTACATGACCAAGAAAGAAAATGGGACCAAAAAATGCTGCCATTAGCCTGATGCCATTAGCCTCTACAGCTTGTAAGGGCAAGGTGATTGAGATGTGACTGCTCATTAACAGTGACAGAGGAGAGAGTTGTCATACATGGCACCATGACTCAGCACACCACTGAGAATAACCAGAAAAGCACGAGAAGTGGTAACTACCACGTGGAAAAGTGGACACTCAAGGAAAATCTTCCCAAAAGCTGATAGTGAAGGTTCAGAAGATGCTAACTGCAGAGGGCTCCAAGTGGAGGGCTGTAAGAACAGATCAAGGAATAAACCTGCAGCAGAGAGACTGCCCTGGAGCAGCCAGCCTGACAAAACCACACTACTGAGATCAATAAGTGTCACTGATCTCAGTGAGCTGTCAGGTGGGGGAAGTCCAGGAGGAAGTGATAGGAGAGAGGTTGATCAACCACAGCAGGATGGTTTGGGAATCCCAGAGATGCTGTTGTAGCAATCTATCACTTTCTCCCCTGCCAGGAGACCAGACTACCCAGCAGCCCTGGTGAGCACAGAGATCTCTGTACACGATGTTGTTCCAATGTGAGAGGCACCTTTGAAGCACTCAACAGCTAAATACATCTGCAAGGCACAGGTTGGCCAGCTCTGGAAATATCAGCTCTTGAAATCCCTCCAACACTTTGTTTTTGGAAGACAGAGGTAGTGAAAAAGAGGATGAAAAATCAGAAATATCAACCCTTCTAACAGAGAGGTAAATAGAGTTAATAGTACAGTAATATTCTTGAGAAGGCAAAGAAAGATCTGTGGCTGAGAAGTTGAGATGCATCTAGCACATCTGGGGACACTCTGCCAAGGTTTCCATGGCATCTGGTCCTCTAGGATGACATTTTGGCTCACTGCCCAGTTAGAATTTGCCCTTGAAGGATTTTATGGGCTAGATCCTCAGCTAGAGTAAACTGTGCTGCTGCTTTTTACAAGCAGGATGATTTTGAGGAGAGAGTTATGCCCCAGATCTCAGAGTGGAAGGATGGTTTTCTCAGAGGAGCTACATCTGACAGCTTCACAATGAAAGAAAATGTTATCCATGGCATGAAACTCCAATTCAACAAATTGGAAACTGACTTTACAGATGGTACCAAATCCAAGTGGCAAAGATCACAATTACTTCTTCAAATTTCACATTTTGTCTTTTGTGTGTGTGCTTCAGCCCCAGAGAAACAGATTATGACTCAAGAAGTGGAGTTAATTAAATTATAACATACTAGAAGGAGATTTGGCTGTGTTCATATATCTGCAGTGTGGTACAGCAAGATATTCCTCTGTAAACACTGAGATACCTCCCCAGGATTTCTCATAATTATGAAATAATTCAGAGTATCTCCAGAAGAAGTCTTAGGTTTGAATGCCAACCCTAAAACTAAATCATGCCTGAACCAGAATAATCAAATAATCTAAGACCATTTTTACATATCTATAAAAAGAAGATAAAGAAGGACAACTGGAATAGTAACTGCACCCTGCAGTTTTTGCTAGGCCTCAGTTTTCTACACCCAGCTGCACTGAATTCAGATTCATTCTCTTCAAGAGATGGCATCTAAGATTCCTCAAAGACTCCCTGATTTTTTTTCACACTGTCCAGTAGAAATAACTTGATCACAGTGAAATAAGACTCACAGCAGCCCTCTTTTTCTCAGAGAAAGAGAGATCTTCCAGAAACTGTGAAGATACACTTTAATTATATCCCAATGTGCAATTGTAACAAATGCCTTTTTAGCAACGTGCTAACAACATAAAATGTCTAACTCTGAGGTGGCCCCAGCTTTGGTTTTGGTGAATGAATGAAGCAACCTTGGCCTAAGAGGTGTTGATGTACCCCACAGGAAAGGGAATAAACGTTCAGTGTAGAGCATCTTCACACCAGCACTCTTCTTTCTTCTCCAGCCTCCAACTGACCTAGACATACTGATGGCAAAACAAAACTAGGATTGAGGTTTCTGAATGATGAACTCCACCAGCACCTTCCACTAGGCTTTTAAGGTATGTCCAAGCTAGTTGTCTGTGCACCTCCTGCCAGAAGTGACAACTGCCCCTGCAGAGCCAGCACAAGGGAAGGTCTCTGTGTGTCTCATCATGCAAGAGATGCTCACTGAAGACATGGCAAAGAGGAGCTCTGGGCATATGCAGTATGCTCAAGCATCTGCAGCAAATCGATCTGTCTGTGGGCAACAGATGCCTTTGCAGACATGCAGCACTCCAGGCTCTTTTTATGCTCATTTGCATTTAAATACTACTAATTGGAACTCAAACTCACACTTCCCTGGCTCTGAGCAAGAAAAGCACACCCCTTTAGCCTAGAGTTAATGCCTAGGCTTAGCTAATTGTCCTGGCTCTCTCCACCACCAACAGAGACAGGCAGTGATGCTCTATGATTCACTCTCCCAAATCCATAATGAATCACTCTGGCCACCTTCAGTGAAGAGGGAGACACACAAGAGTGCCAGGACATGCTGCTTAGACTACAGACCCAGCCTCCAAAAAGCTCAAGAAGGATAAGATGCAGCCTACCTGAATGGCCTTTTCCTTTGAATGTATCTGGTGGTCAAGGCAAATAAAATAGGGACTTGGACTTTGTAACTTTACAAAGATACAATGAAAGCAGTAATCCAAAGGCACTGGTATTAATTATAGTAACAACAAGCAGCAGTTCCTGTAGAAGTCAACAGCTGTTTCACATGAAACTCAAGTGTGCCACAGCCTCTGTGTGGATGTGTGTCACACATCTGCCCAATATGAAGGCCACTGCCAATTCACATGCCATGGGCTTTCAGTAAGAAAAGAAATGAAGCAATTGCTACAAGGAAACCAGGTCATGAGATTCCTTCTGCATGATCCTGGTGTCCTGCACAAAACTTCCTGCCCAGACAAACACCTGTAACCTCATGCTTTCACCATAGCTTTGATTCATATCCTTTGCTTGGCTTCTGCAGTACTTTTAAACCTTCCAGAGGGGGTCTGCTTGGGCCCAAGCTGCACTTCTGGGCAAGTGGCAGGGAAGAACAAGGCTCTGGCAGCGGAAAGCAGATAGACTCTCCTGCTGGTTTCACAGCTTTTGTGAGGGCACACCAGGCAGGACAGGCTGCCAGGCTTCTCTCAGCAAGAACTGCACTGCCAGAAATGACCCAAGGGATCCACTACATCATAAAGAGGCACAATATTTACATGCACAGACCTTGTGCTCCAGCATTCCTGCAGCAGCTGCCCTTTCTGCAGTGAGGGTTCTGCCATGCCCATGGGAGGGCTGTTCAAGGCCCATTGGAACAGGCCCAGCACTGGATCAAGTTTGACTGGCTCTAAAACATCCAGCTTGCAGTGTGACATGTGCCTTTATCTCCTGGAGGGAAAGGGGGTTTACACATTTTCATTCTAAACACACAAAGCAGGTAGCTAGATGAAATACAACACAGTCAGGCTCTGAAAAAAAAACTTCTTGTAGGTGTGAAGTCTGCAAGTGACATGCATCATTCTTCATTGAACACTTTGCTGATCTCTGACTTGTGGATTGTTCTCTCCCTGAAAAACCCTAATTATTTTTTTTACATGGGAATTTTGACCAGAGTCATTGAGGTGTCTTTACACATAGATGTGGCTGCAATGGCAGTGAGATATTGATCTGACTTGGGCTTGTACCTACCCTGTGGCTGAGGCAGAAGAGCAAATGTCTATGTCAGCTACATCTGGAAAGAAAAAGGGTTTCTGTTTGAGTCAGCACACAGCATCAGGCAGCCAGGAACTGACTGCTCCACTGGGGTCCTGATGCTTATGGCAACATCCCTCACCAGCCAGCTTTTGAAAGATCAGTCACACTGAAGCGTATGCCACCAATTGAAATATGCTGATTACACAATGTGAGCTGAATGCTTTGAGAGCACCACTTGGAGCACTTGGTCCTGTACAACTGATCCCTGTGGGATCCACTTCCAAGGCCTATGAGCTAACCAGGTTGTCTGGACCAAGTTCTGTATGTGCTGTGGATACACCACGAACCAAGAGCAGCAGGAGGACACAGTTTCTTCCCAGCAAGTACATCATAAATAATACAAATCAGTCTATGAATGATGAGAGAAGACTATCAAGTGTATGCAACAGTCGTGACTTACACCTACCAGAAATGTGTGCCAACACATCACATCAATTGACTTTCTTTTCACTTGGTCTGCATCTGACCTTGCTGTGTTCATTCCAGTAATAGAACAGCTTCAACCTCAAAGTTATCTTTCAAATAACATTTCTCAACTGATAACATGCTCCCACACTTAAATTAACAAAACTTTTAACTACACTTCAGCCAATTCTTTTAATACAGGTTTAATGCCAGAATAGTTGGGGAAAGGAAAGAGTATCTTTTAAACAAAAATATGTGTTTTAGTAATTGACAGCACGTGTCAAAGTCAACAATCAAACAGCTCAGGCAGTGCAAGGTCATGCATGTTTTCATTCCAATTATTGGTTTCTTAATTTAGCAAGTAGCATTTTTGACTGCATTTAAAGAGGAAATCAGCAAATCAATACTAAATTTTCTGTAGAAGAAAGAGTCATAAAATATCTCAGGTTACCACAGAAACAAATTTAAGCAAACTGGTACCACAAATCAAGTAATTAGGCAGAAAGAATAATTCAATGTCTTCAAAAATTAATGATTTATGATACTGTGTCATGTTTGGGACATATAAATATTTATTATCTTGCTTTTTCTGTTCCTTCAACCCTTTCTAATAAAGGGCAACTCAGCCAAGTCCAAGTAATGTAGAGTAAGACAATATGATGTTATATTTGCCTCTCCCTTGAGAAGCAGAAAGCACATTTTATGTCAAATTACTCCATGCACAGGGAACACTGCAATACTGTATACCTACAGCCATCCATGCATTACAGGATTAAACTCCTGTGTGTGCCCAGCAGCAGTCTAATAAATTTAAATTAAACTGCCATAAAGTAGATAGGGGCAGTCTTTTTAGTCTTGCCCTACAGTACAGCAAAAAAATGTACTGTGCTATGTATTTGCCTCGTTAGTTAGGTCTTCCTGCCAAGAAGCAAGTTTCCCTAAACACCAGAAGCAGAGAGAGAACTTTTAAGGTTTAAATCATATGCTCTTTCAGCTGGACATCAGCAATACCCATTTCTTCAACAACTCACAATGCAAAGGGTTATTATTTTCACTGCCAAATCTCAGCAAAAAGAGAAAGAAAAAATATTCTGACTTCCTCTTTTTTTTTTTTTTCCCCTTGCTCACAGAACATTACCAAACTGGCCTTTAGTATAAGTTCAGCTCACAGAAATAATTCTTGAAAGCCCATTGGTGGAGAGTGCATTTCCTTCTCCTTTCAGGTTGAAAAGGAAACTTTCTGTGAGTTTACTGTAATGGAGTATTTGTCTGTATCAAAAACACCCTGACCTCTCCAGCCACAAGATGAAATACCAGCAGCCCACTCTGTCACTAGTTCACTATTAGGAAATTACATGGGAGGAAAGACACAACACAAAATTCACAGCGAGAAAAATAGAAAAAAAAAGAAAAAAAAAAGACACTGGTAGTGGTGGGAGTGAATGAACAAGCTTAATAATGAAGGCAGTAAAAAAGAAAATGCCCTCTGGCCAATTGATAATAAAAGGTTACTTGAGGCAAAGGGTCAGATCCTGAGCAGTGTAAACTGGCCCAGCTCCTCCAGCCCCAGCAAAGCAACAGTGATTTACAGCATCTGCAAAAAGCCCCAGGAGACAGAAAAACCCAGCTACAAAAATGGAACTGGAGGCCCACTTTGAAAAGCTTCCACACACTTTTAGCACCAGACTGAGGTACAGAGGTGACTCTGAGGGTTTGTTTCTGCGGGGGAGCTCCTGTGAAGTAAGCTGAAGTGTGAATTTACACTGCATTTATTCTGGGTCTTAAGTAGGCTGTAAATTCACACCCAACCTATTTTACAGGGATTTCCCCAAGTAGATAAGCCCTAAATTTGCCTCCTAATCATGGAGGTATACAAAATAAATAGATGCTTTCAAAACTGCAGACCCACACAGGAATCTCTCTCTTGCTTGTAGGGGCAAGTGGGTACTAAATAGTATATATTGTATTGTTATCCTGCAAGTGCATGGTGCCCTTCTTTCAACCATGGACCTCAAGGCTTCCTCCAACCATCTCTCTCATTATTGATTGAAACCTCTGGATCTGTTCCAGCTTCATGGCAGATTTCCATACTGTGGCTTCTCCCTTCCCCATGCCAGTTCCACACATGGAGATCCACATTTCTTTACCCACTCACCCCTGATGCTCAGGAGGAGCAGGAACTCCTCATCCTCGTGCAGAGGTGTTGTCTCCTGCCAGTTCCCTACTTCTGAACCAACCTGACCATGCTCTGATCATTCATGCCTCACTCACCCCTAGAAGCACTGGATCCCTGGGTTAATGAGTGTCCCTTGAGAGTCACAAGGTCAACTCCATGTCAAGAAATGTCAAGAAATGCCAAGAAGCTGGGCAAGATTATTCACACTTTCTTGGCTGAAAGATGCTTTTACACACAGTTATTCTAAGTCCTTACTGAGCCTACCTCTTCTCAGGTAACAGGGATAACCACCAGGGCACCCCAGAGAATTCAGTCACCAAAAGACATCCAGCAAGGCAAAGAAACAGGGCCTGCCACGTTTTTTGAACAACTTAGTATTTCCTGAAATCATTGGCAATCCTAATTTATTTGTCTTGCAAGTAGACAAACGTACATGACTTTCCCATGCAATAACATACTGATTAAACTTAGAACATTTCAGGCAGATCATATTTCTCTAATAAAAATCAGACCTTATTAACC
Organism: Pycnonotus jocosus; assembly: GCA_013400435.1. Lineage (NCBI taxonomy): Eukaryota > Metazoa > Chordata > Aves > Passeriformes > Pycnonotidae > Pycnonotus > Pycnonotus jocosus. The sequence goes on along the minus strand of VWYP01026681.1, from coordinate 26,996 downwards.
TCAAAGGAAGTTCCACATCAAAACACAGCATCACAAGGCCAGGAGAATGTAAGAATTCAGTCTGCGTTTCTGTCAAAATTCAGGATTCCTTTTAACTTTGCTTCAGCTGCAAAGTTTTCATAAGAACAGTGAGCTGTCCTTTGAGAGCTAGTCACTAGAAGGACCATGGCTCTCCTTCTTATTCTGTCACATAGTAGGGAGGCCTTTATGGTCTGCTAAATGTAAAATATTTTAGAAAAACAAAACCAGGAAACGAACTGGGATTTGGTCAAGAGTTCATGCTGGCTGAATCACTGTGGTACGGAAACCACCAGCTCTAAAGATGGAAAGCTTGGAGTCATTCATTACCTCAAAGAAAGAAAAGAAGAGGAAAAAAAAGAAGAAAGAGGCCCTCAAGACCCATTTAGCTTGCTGGTAAACTCCCCCAACACCTAAAACACAAAAGAGGCTACCTATTGACAGATGCCTTGATCTTTTTCCTCTTCATCTCTCTCAGAGCACACAGCCAATAATCTGATCTGCACCATAGTTTTGCACATTGGGTGCAGTGAGAATGGTTTAAATGTCACTCCCTGACTCAACAGGCAGAAATGCTGTAGGGTCAGGGCACTGCTTCTTCCACATCCTGCACCTATTGCCCTCTTCAGCCTTTCCCCAAGGGAAAAAAACCCCTTACATATTTTACAGATTGAATATGGCCAGTTTCTAAGTAGAGATCCATTCAGATTTCTCTGGATTGTCTCTAGTTATCTGAGAGGTTCCAAGGAAATATTGCTCAGAAGCAATTAAGGTCAACTCTTGGACAGTTAATGGGCACATAGAGGGAGGCATCACAGCCATTTTGAAAGAGGCCTGGAAAATCTTAACATTGTTAAAATGTGTCTTCACAACTGCTGATAAGATCTACTAACGTTGTCTGTGTTGTGCTGGTGCATTTCATCGCCTTTCACGAGCCATAATCTCACCAGCAAATCATTTTAGCAAACTTTAAAAGGCAGTGTTGTGCCCACTGCTTGTAGCAAGAACAGTTCTTGACAACAACCTCACCATACACTTTTTGTTTTCTGTGTTTCCAAAGTACTGGCATACAGAAACACACTATACTTAGGCACTAAATACATTTGTCTCATCTAACCATCACGTTATTTGACATAATGCTGTCTCTAAAGCCAAGAATCCTATCAGCTTCCAGACTCACCTGAATGTTGTGCAGCCTTTTTGTCCATGCTGGATGGGGTGACCAAGAGCTGCAGCATAAAGGGGATGAACCTGTGCTGCAGAACAAGAGAGCTGGTCCAGAGGCTAAATACTGTAACATGAGGAAAACTAGGATCAGCAGCTCTGCAACATATTTCCTTATACAGACTTATCTCCATCATTTATTCTCTCTGTGCCCCCGCTCTGTAAAATGGTACTTTTATATAACAGTCTCTGTGAGAATATGGTATGAAGTGGCACATTGACAGGGAACATGGAAATACCTCTGAATCTATGATAACTCCACATTACCAATCAGTCATCTTAAACACTCAGAAATGAATGATTCCAGAGAATGTTACAGTGGAAGTGACTCACAAAAGACTGAAGAATCAACACTCTGCCGAACTGAATTCAGTTCTGTGAGTGTAAGCTTTAAAAGGTTCATTTACCATAGTGATTCCATTTGGAAAGCAGTCTCTCAAAATTATAAGCATCTTTCTACAGAGTAAACTGCCAGCTAGCAGCAATTTTATTTCATAGGACTGGTGTCAATGACCATGGAAGCCTTCCAACTCAGCAAAGCATGTTCCAGGATGTCTTGAGAAAAAGATCTATAAAAAACTGCACAATCAAAAGCCTGGGACTGCATTAGTTTTGCACAATTAATGGGGCTGGTTATACAAAGTGCTCCTAGCCCCATCAAAATATCACAGGCAATATGTCAGAAGGCAATCCATCCTGAAGTACTAAATCACAGTAGACTTCAGATAGGTACCAACTTTACCTACAGAGGCTTGCATCAACCAATGAATCATTCTCCCTTTCTCTGTCCTGCAGGGCTTACAAGGCATGACAGCTCCTGGTGACCTCCTCTGGTGCCCCAGGCCTTTGGACTCTCACTGCTCTCAGCTCCACATGCTGCCAGCACCTGTAACATGAAATAGAACACTCTGAGTACTCCCTCTGCCCCTCCCATTACATCAGTGTTCAAGTCTGGAGTAGCAGTGTGTTTCTGAAGCCAGAATGCCTCACTTACTGTGCAGTCCCCAAGAGCAGACCAGACTCCTTTCAGATGGATCTAAGCTGGGAGAGGAACCCCAGCAGCACAGGCAGAGCCCACAGCCCCCACACACTGTGCAGCTTCAGCAGAGCTGCAGCTCTACAGGACCATTCCTGGTTCCTCCTGCTCTTACTTCTGGAGACATCACTTGTGTATCAGACCTTCCTTCTCCTCCAGGCAAGCTTAGCAAATCTTTTCTGCTCTGTACAACGATCCAAAACTTAATTTGCTCTCCTCCAGCCCCTCAAAAAACCAGCTTGATGCCTGTCTTTTCAGAGATTTACCCAGCCAGCACCTCCAGTGGATCATAACATTTGAACTGTTATATTTTTGGACTAGTCATTAAAATTGTAATCATTTAGGTCCTTGCCCATCTGCCCGTATTCTGTCACTCACCTCTTCCTTTTTACCTATTTCTACTCTTCCTTTTGGACTCACTTGTCCTGTTATTATGATTTTAGCTATGAATAAATCCCAAACTCATCACTAACACCAAATTAACCTGAAGTAGCACACTTTTCTGCGATTTCTTAGATTTCTGATGTGGCTGAATTTCCGTGTAAGTTCTACCAGCACCATCTGAACCTTCACATTACCTACAGAGAAATCATGTCCTTGTCTCTCTCCATGAACTGCAGCCTCTCTTTGTGGGCTAACCCAGGACCCACAGGACTGAATGGAAGGACCTCAGCTGACTGCAAGAGGCAGTCCCCTAATGTACTTAATGAAGTCATTCAAACAACTGATGCTATTTACATTGAATTTCATGACTATATGACATTCAGACAGAACCATGTATGTTCTGTGTTTTCAGCAAATACATTTTTCCTATTATACGATCCAGAAAAAAATACTGGTTTTGTTCTAATGTAATTTTAAGAATCAAATTTATATACAAGACCTTTAGAAAACAGAGGTCCACCTCTAAATGCAAAGAACAAACATTTGCATTACCTATTTATATTAAAATATGCAGAAATTTCCAAAGTATTCAGTCAACTTATAAATTTTTATAACTTCTTCGAATTGTTAACATTTTTTTTACACACAGCATTATTTCAGCTTTGTGCAAGGCTCAATAACAATCTTTCTGGTATGGAAAAAAAAGGAAAGAACATTATAATAAAGAATGCAGAATAAATAAAAACAAAACAGTACAAGCCGTACATCCACGCATACAAAGACAACTTTCATGGTGAGCTATAAGCAAGTATAATAACACAATGTGCTGCATGTTGATTTCACCAGTGAAAAGAATTTCTCCAGTTATTGAAGACTTTCCTGGCAGAATTTCAGAAAAAAAAAAAAAATCTGACATTCTCCCAATCTGACTTCTGTGCAATGCAAGTCATGCACATTTTAAATACCGATGAATAATGCTGCCTTTCTTCTGAGAACTGTTAACAGCTGTAGAAACTATTATAGCCTGCTTAAAATCATGTCTCTGTAGTCAATGCTCTCCAGACACTTAGCAATACTAAAGCTATTCCTGGGACTAAACTAGGATTGCTATGTGAGTACAAAGTTTGATTTATGTTGAAACGAAACAACAAACATCTGATCTTTTCTTTTTTTTTAAAATAGCCATTCACATAAACACAAGAATCAGCTGCATAACTAGAAAGTGATGCACCAAATTTACAGAAATTGGACAAAGGGAGACCACCCACAGATACCTTCAAAAAGAAAAGATTTGTGAAAGGGGGAAAGATGGCTGGTTGAGATACTTTGTACAGCCATGGCCAGCCTAATGTCTTCGTGGTGAGGCTGTGGTTTACGAGTGTTGTTTCACAAATCCAGTTTCTCAAGTTTTCTGAAATACACAAAATTATCAGCAGCCCAGTCCAATATCTTGGCAATTCTCATCACCAGCTGCTCTCAGACAGATCACAGGCACAGTGGACTGCACAATAAAAACATCCAGATGCATTCAAGAAGAAGTCAAGATCTCGGAGTACCAACATTATTTTTTCACATCACACAGCACAGGTGGGAACAGGAGAAATGCTCTGTTGTGACTACTCTGACATTTTTGAAATTATGACTGGAAAAAAAGACAAAAAGCAAATGGAACAAGTGCAAACGTCAAAAGGCATAGGATTTCAGATTATGTTCTATAGATTCATGTATATTACCAACATTCTAACAAACTGCCACCAAAATTCCTTTCTTTTTACACATCTTCCCCTTTCAAGAAATAAAAACAAACAAGCAAATATTTATCAGATTTGTTGAGGGTTTATGATCTCTGACAAAGACAGCAATGAATTTGATCAGTAACAATAATAAAGTGAGCATTAAGCTAATTTCAAGTAAGAGTCTCTTCCTCCAGAATAGTACCATAAATCAATCAGGAAGCCTTAAGCAGCTTCAAAATAATTCTCCAGCTTCTTGTAGATCAATTCAAAATCTTTAGCTCTTAAAGTATCTAGAAAGGTGAAAGATAATTGTTCATCTCATTATTACTTTTCCTTCAGTCAGTAAGTTACCTTGTTTGTAGCACCACACTTCATCTTCTAATCAGAGCTTTCACAGCAGGTTTGTTGTGTTACCAGTATGGCACAAGGAGAGACACCTCCACCTTCTCCAGCAGACATGCAAGTAGCAGAATAACCTGTGTGCCCCTCTGCTGCCCCAGGTGCCATCAAATACAGCTCTCCACACAGTCCCTGTGCTTGCCTGGGGAAAACATGACTGTGGCATCAGTGTTGCCTTCCAAAAAGGTGCTGTTAGCTTCACCAGTAACCTTTGCTACAAGGCATGACTGGTGCCGTTGCCCAAGGATGGAAACTCACCGTCACTAAAACCTGACTTGCCCACCCCTGCTGTAATGGGACTGAGCAAATCTGAGCACTCCAGGAGCAAAAACAAAGCTTGAAATTCCCAATGTAGACCTAACACAGAGCAGAAATGCTGTCATCCTCTCTACTTTCAGGTCAAATTCAAGTTCTTGTGCTCAAGATCCCTGTTTGCCTTTACAAAGTCCTATCTCAGGCTGTTCCCAACTCCTCTGCTTTTCTTCCTCCCTACTCATTCACCCTGCTTTTCTCACTCTGTCCTTGTGTGTCTCCTTTTCTCTGTGCTCTGAGCCCTATCCCACGCTGCTCTCTGGGCTAGGATCTCTCCCCCTGGGAAGGCTCTGGATGTCCTACCTCAATAAATTTGGGATAACACTCAAATTCAACAGGAAAAAAGCTGACCCATTGGGGCTCCCTTGCCAAGCATCTCCTGTCCTTCCTCTTGTCTCATTCATTTAGTGTCTGTAACTCTGTTCCCTTCTCCTCAGCTGTTGGCCTACACTTCATATTTGCCAATTTTGCCATACTCAGACTGAGAGTTCCAAGGCAGAATACCAAGCTGTTAGATTTTCCATTACTTTGTCCGTAAAATGGTGTTGATTAAATGTTTTCCCATAACAATGGAAAGAGATGATTAAGTTACAACACCAAAGGAAGGAAAAAGTGTGCACATAACGGGGAAGAGGACACACTATTTTCTTTAATTGTGATAGGTAACTAAGGAACTACTTTTTTCAAAATCATTGATCATATACAAGGCAAAAAGGCATTGTTTAGGGAAAAAAAGCATAAGAAAGGCACCAAGGTTACTAGAAACTATCACACCCTTTGGTCTGGGAATTTCAGCTGGGCTCTGGCTCTTAATTCAGCACAGTTGCAAGGTAATTCTGCAAGTACAATCCTCTAGGGACTGAAAATGAAAATCAAAGTCATGTTCAAATCAACTGATTTCAAGGTCACGTATTTGAAATCAAGGCAACAAGGAACCAAAAAGCCTTGCAAATCTTACAAAATAAGCAGAAATCATGCAACCAGGAAATTCCCACAGGTATAACATCAACCTGGATCTGCTAAACTCAGTGGTCAGTAGTTCCACTGAATATAGTAAGAAAAATTAGGCTGTGAGTAGAGAGATCAGATAATTTGTAATGGGAGGCTAACAGTGGACCACATGGAAAATTAAGTGGCTTGGAATGCAGACAAGCTTAGAGAGAGAGTGAAGCAATGGCTGTTTTGAGAACCCCTATTGGGCACTGCTATGGAGTGTTAATAACATGTCAAATGCATTAACAGCTGCAACACAGGCAGAAGGAGTCAAACAACCTTACATAATGATACAAAAAAGTGATTTCATCCATCACAAAAAAGAAATGTAACAGAAAAATCTCCAGCATGTAGGCATAAGTGTGAGAACAGATCTTCCAAGCAATGGATCAGAAAAATCTGATCTTTGGCACTATTTCCAGAATGACAAAACTTTTAGACAGCTCACCTCTTTACCTGTCTGTGGGTAAGAAAGTCACTGATAACTGAAAAACTCTTAAGCAACCTTCTGTGTTGTTCCCTATTGCAATAATTGTACATCAACTGCCCAGAACTGCATGGTGCCTGGTATCATTATTCCAAAACATGTAACTATCCCTCCAGATATTTACACTGCGTCTCTCCTACTGCAGAGAGACTACAAATATGAGCACACAGGGGCAAACACTACTATTAACACTTCTCTCTTTGGCTGATATTGCTGTGTTAGGGCAGTCCACGGGCAGGTGCTGTCGTTTCTGACAAGGCTGTTGGATAACAGCGACAGGAATCTGTCAGATGCAGCCCACACACAGGATGCGTCCCGCACAGCACGCTGACCTCCTCCTAAGAAGTTTCATTTTAGAATTCTACGGAACATGTTACAAATACCAGCTGGCAATGGGAGTCGCATCAGAGAGAAAAGGAAAGGCGCAATGGGCAGTACAAATAAGACAGAAACACCCTCCAGTGGGCTTGCTGGAGCACGCTGTGTGCTTGCTTGGAGGAGCAGGCGGGATCTGTGTGACACAGGGACGCTTGGCCCATCCAACAGGGAAATGTGCAAAGGCACTTCTGTGCTTCTCCTGCAAGTCCCTGACTCAGCAGTTTCCAGAAGATCAGCCCTGTCTTGAAGACAACTCAAGAAGCTTCAGGCTTGGCCTGAAACCTAATAATAAAAAAACTAATAAAGAGTAAGTGCCCTTACCTTCACAGGATCATATTCACGCCACAAGCTGTAGCAATGGGGAACAAAGGCAGGATCTCCTTGTGCATGCAAAGGGAATCACTTTATTTTAGAAGCTACCACCCTTTTATACCTCTAATCTCAACCAGACAAACCCAAACATAACAGAAGAAGAGAACCCACTAGCTGGCTCAGCTATAGTGTGCTGTCCACAAGTTGTATCTCTCACCCTCCAGCTGACCTCCAGCTGTCCAGCCTGTAGCTGTGCCTTCCTACAGGGCTTTTTGGTAAACATGGGCCTTAATAACTCTAACAATTATAACCCTGTATCTTACAAAAAGCAACTCCTTTTTCCCCAGGAAAAGGCCCTCACCAGTGCATAAGATGTCAAAGGCCTTGCACATTGCCTCACTACAACCACACAGCTGCCATCTCTTCTCTCCAGGAGAAAGCAATTCTGAGGGAGCTGCTTAATCCTGATTTCCACCTTCTTCACACCACTTGAGGTGCAAAGCTGATGGAGATGAACAACCAGTCACACCTCCTAGGCAGACAATAAAATGTCAGAGGCTCCCAACTAGTAGAAGAGCCTTTGCACACCCATTCATAACAGTTCAGAGTGCTCCTGCTCCCATACAAGAGTGTTAAATTATCAGGCTACCCACCTGAGCCTGTACCCTCTGTCTCACACTCTGTTGTGAGCAATCTTCCCACTGCTGGAGAAGGATTGGCTGGGTAGGTGTCAATACCTTGAGCTACACAAATGTATTTGGGAGAGCATCCCAGCAGCATGCTGAGAGCTTGGATTCAGTATGGTATGCAACAAATAATGACAGTATTGTCTTTTCCACAAAAGTTTTAAAAAAAGTCCCTGACATTATGGTTTTGCTTTTAAAAATTGTATTAAGACTAGTGCAGAAACTATTAGGAAAGAAGAGATTAGTGAACACCAACAAAATGATTCACCAATCCCTCACTAGGAAGTGGTATCATTGCATCACATCTCCATGAGAACAGCAGAAGAAATGCATTGTTTCACAGGACAGAGAAGTGCTGTATTCTCCAAAATAAAAGTATTAAATCTGCAAGTGTGTATGACAACTGAGAGCAGGAAAAGTGTCAGTGCTCTGGGCATTGATGCTCAGATACTTGTAAACACTACTGAACATTTACAATCTGGTCTGAGATAAATTGCAAGCTGAGAGTATATTGTACAAATTATACCACAGCCAAACCAGATTCTTTTCTATCTGATCCATCACTTCTTGCTTAATCCCTCAAGCCAAAGCCAGCAAAATCCTTTCCTGCTCCTTGTTTAGCAGCCATATAGTGAGTGTGTTCTTACATTCTCTTACCTAACTCAGTCCTACGCTCTCTGACCCACATCTCTGCATCTCAGAATGGGCACTCAGTCTTGCCAGGGGTTTATACACCCCAGCTCCTACCCTTTGCCATTCCCAGAATCATTACCCAGGTGCTCTAGTGCTTCTTAGGTCAAAAGGCACAGGACTGCTGCACAGCTGGGTGGCCTAGGGAACCCCAAAGCTCTGCTCTGTTACACAGATTTTTGCCTTGTGGCTCACACTAAGAAGCTGGATTCATGTATGAGGCTGCTAGGGAGACAGAGAGCAAGAAACTTTTAGGTTTCAGCATGTCTGCCACATGTAGTCTTCAAGGATGACACACTGGATAACAAGTTTTTCAGTTCTTAGAACTGTACCTCGTGTTGGCCATGATCTCTGCAGTTATGCTGGGTGGTATTAGTTTGTCAGCCCCTCAAAGCCCTAAGTATGCTGCACTCTGCCATGCCTTTTAATTAATGATCTGCTCCTTGCACAGCAGGCAGAAGGAGGCTTGCAGCTACAGAACTACCAAACTGACAATGACAAGTTGACATCACCCAGATTAAGAGGATTTTCTTTCTTTTAATCTTCTTCCTTTTCCTCAGCCTGCTCTATGTTCCAAGAGGTCAAAGTACTATCCCTCCAGCTCACTTAACAGTGATGCTTTTCCCTTACCTACATCTCTTCTCTCAAAACCTACACTTAAAGCACCTAACATCAGCAGCCCCAAACACTGGAAAGACAAAAAGTTTTGTTTGTTTGTTTGTTTGTTGTGTTGCTCTCCTCCCCAGCCTGTTGCCCACCTGTGCCAGAGATGAGGGACACTTTCAATCAGGGAATTGCAACAGAAAAGAATGGCAAATTTTTGGTTTGCTCATTTTCTCCAAAATTCCTTTAACTCTCTGCAGGAAGACTGGCGGGTCTGTTGCTATGCAGATCTGCTGGCCCACAGCACGCCAGAGGCTGCTGTCAAATCAAGGCTTTAGGAGCAATCACAGAGCAGCAGCACATCCAAACAGCACTGGAGAAGTCATCTGCAAGGAAGAGCAAGTCCCATGCCATGTAACATGAAAGCAAGTTATAAGTATTTATTCTGCTATCACTCCTAAAGTCCCAGGGACTGGGACTTTTATATGCAACCCATATCCTCCAATCCAGCAACCTCAGATCCCTGGAGACTGGTGCTGTAGGACACACTGACAGAGCTGAGAAGCTCTGGGATTTCTGATGTATCCAGCCACATTGGAAGCCAGGCAGAGCGATGCAGGATTCCTCATGCAATCCATCTGCTTCCCTGAGTTCACCTAGAAAAGCAAACCACCAGCCCTGCAGCTCAGCCCTCAGTTACATGACACAGCAGAGGGGAAGGAAAGCTGCTCTGTTTATTCCAGCAGTGCCCACAGGCTCTGGTGCACTGACCGACAGTTCCTGCATCTAAAATAACAAACAGCCAAAGGGAGGAGACACACTCCAACAGGAAACTTGACTGGGTGATTTTTCTGTGTGGTAGAGAATGAGTGACTACATTCTTGATACAGTTGTGACTATATTCTTGATACAGTTGCAGACAAGACCTCAGGGGGTCTTGAAAAGTAAAATGGAAATGCCACTTCCTTTAGACAAACACACAAAGCACTGGGCCTGATTTTCCACTGGTGACCCTTACACAACATCCATGTAACCCGAACAATTTTCACACTTACTCCTCATACAATTAAAAAGAAGATAATCTAATTTTCTGTTTGGTTTGGAGAAAAAAACTCTGCTTTTGGTATACAGAAGCATAAGTAACCTGTTAGCAAGCATTTTAGAGAACATCTCAGTTTGGTGAATATATTCCCTCAAGTTATTTCTATGATCTAAGCGAGCAGCAAGTGCTGTACTCATCTCTTTCAAAATTATCCGCTATCATCAGTTAATGAGTCCTGCATTACAAATTCCATCCAAAAAGCCTCCCTGTCGTGCATGCACAGCACTTCACTAAAGCTGTGGAGACATTCCCCAGACAGAGCAGACTGGAATAGATCAGACACCCATTTGGTAACGATTACCTGGAAAAGTGAATGTTTCCTTTCTTCTGTGTATTATAAAACCTCATGTACCACAGCAGCAGAAGCTGAAATGCCACCATGGTACTTTCACTTCATGTGTGCATCTTCCAGTGATGTCAACTGAGTGTGAGGACCTGGTTCTCAGCCAGTGTAACTTCTGCCAGGAACTATTTTCAAACATACCTCATCAGCTCTGGGCTCACACTTGTATCCCAAAAAAATTTCACATCTCTCCACACCATCAACACTTGTACTTCAAAGTGGCAATATTTAGCTTGTGTAAGTAAAACTTACTTTATCAGATACTGGAGGCTCTTTGAAAGCTGAAAGCATTTATAGATCTTGGCTCCAGGATAAACATTCTCTGGTCTCCAGGGTTTAAAATGGGATGGCCACATTTCTAGGCGTAAGGACAGCTGATAACTTATGGTGAGATTAGCACAGTTTAGAATTCAACAAAATGAAGATGGCTTAAGCCATCTCCACCACATGGTTTCAGCATAAAGAGCAGAGTTCCTGGAGCTCAGCTGGTTCCTGAAGCACAGCTGAAGAGTGACAGAGTGTTGCTGCAGCATCATGGTTGCTTCTAATTGACTCTTATATTCTAAGAGCTATCCATGTTCCAAGGCATGGGTCAAAATACTGCAAGAAATGCAGGTCATGGAGTAGAAGAAAAGTAATTTTGAACTTCTGAGACTTCTCACAAAAGTTTTCAGATTCTGCAGATAGATTTAACCAATTTCATCATGTTGGTTACATCAGAACATCTTTATATCAGAACAACCAACTTTTTGTTATCAATTCCCTTTTTTTAAATTCTAGTTATATGCCATTATCTTGAACTTAAATAGCTCAGATTCACACAGAAAGATTGAGATGAGATAATGGAAATAAAAGATCATGAATCAACTGGTTTTGTACACAAAATAAGCATCTGTAATTACAAAGCAGTCAACACACTGACTCTGACTCGAGTTACATTACTGGTCCCTCGGATCCCAGGACTTAAAATCACCTTTGCTCCCTCTGTCACAGGTCAAGTATAGCTCAGCCAAACCAGGAGATTTGTGCCAAACACTTTGTCTTTCCAACAATTAAATATTGAATTCTCCTTTTAGGAGTCATTCAGAAGTCACCCTTGCACAATTATTTGCACATACAGCCACTCTATTTCAGCCTCAAATACAAAAAGCTATTAACAGTTGGTCAGATTCTGCTCTCATTTGCCCCAGTACAAAACCACATCACTTTCATTAAGATGAGTGGAGCCAGAGTTTCATACCACACATGGGAGAGCACTACTCCTTTCTCACTGAGGCAGCTCTCTTCTAACTCCTCTGCAGCCTCACCATATCCCTCATGGCCTTAATTTTAAATGGACTTTGTTTCAATAACAGACCAGAGCACATTACTTATTCCCCTTAATTCATTGGATTTACCAGAAGCACACTAGCTGAGTACCACTGGACAAAAGGCAAACTTGTTTCTACAGTGTGTTTACACACAATAAAATGAACCAATCAAGCAAACAAACTGTACACAACGTTCTCTATTATTAACTGAAACCAGAGGAAACTCTCTTCAGTACTTCCAGTACTTATAAAAGCATGCTTATGTCCTATGCAACCCAGGGCTTACATCAATTACTTGATCCTCAAAGATTTGAGCCAAGTTTTCTCCACAGTATTTACTCCCTGGAAACCAAAGAAGCCAACAGATAACTGGTCCCCAGCACTGTTTCTGCAGTGCCCTCCATACTGAGGGCAAATTTTGCTCATTCTTCCTGACTGACAGCTCAACCTGGTTTAACTTCTCCTGGACTCCCTGTGCTATAGGTGTCACACCCACTGTCACACTCCCATGACAACACTCCTGGTGTAACACCTGGCCAGCAGGGACCAGGACAAGTGCACTGAGAAACGAGCACACTGCTGTCAGTCAGGCAATTACAACGAGCACAAGAGCACGCACAGCCAGCCTGAGGGAACAGAAATCTTAATCCCCTGCTCTGCATGCCCACAACAGCTGCACTAGGAGTCACTGCTCTGCTCTTTGACAGACACGGTGTTTGGAAGTGTGTAACCATTGCTTTGTGCTTCTGTGTCTTTCTGCTAATGTAATAAAGCAATGCCCAGTTATAAGAAATGTGACAATTTGTGACAGTGATGAGGTTCAGAGCAGGTACAACCCTTGGTATGCAACACACACACAGAGCTGTGGCTGAACAAGCTCTCGTTCCTCCCACCAGGCAGTCTGAGCTCAGGCTGGAGGCACACAGCACCCCATGCAGCATCATCCTGCAGGATCGTGTGCCCTGCAGACACCTTGTGTGACCACACAGCCTGAGAGGCAACACCCCCCAAAATGCTTCCCCTTGCACAAAGGGAAAAGTCACTTATTTCACAAATACAAGGCACACTGAATCACCCCAGCTTGACTATTAATCCATGCCAAACAAACAGTGCTAGCTTCAAGGACCTCCTTCTGACACTCTTCCACTGAAAAATTTAATTGAAAGGGAAAATTTGACATGTCACAGCATGGTATCCCTGATGTTAATTCACATGTCTTTTTTTTCCCTATTAGAATACATGGAAGCAGAACATTGTCACATTTTTCAAGTGAGAAATGCTAAGAAGTGAGTTCTAATTCTCTGGTAAACCTGAAAAACGAGGCAAGGGGCCAGCCAGCTCCTCTGTGCACAATCCCTCAGTGACTCAACCAGAGCATACCTACATGAGGCAGGAACCAAGGAGAGAGTCAGGTAATTATGTTCCAACTGTGCACAGCCAGATTTGTAAACAGAGAACGTGGTCACTGTATCTGAATTGGAGCATTATCATCTCAATAAAGCACCAGTATGAGACTATGCATTCAATGTTTTAATTCCTAGGTAAAGCTAGGGTAAAAAAGCACAGCAAAATTACAAAACAGCTTTTAACTGCTTGGAAAGAACATTGGTCAGGCTGCTTGGACAAGCTTGCTTGCACCTTCTTGTACAGGGAATGAGTGACTGGAGAGTGTAATACACTATTTGCCAGTAACAGCTTCAGAGCCCTCTGCCTCAAACATCCACATGCTGACACAGCATATATGGCCTACACATATATTTAACCTATTGTATAGACCAACAAATATAGATGCATATAACCTTGATAAATCAAGTACTTATGTGATTTTTAAAAAATATTCTTCCAAATATTTGCCGCTGTTACTGCAATCCCTTCCAAAGGGAGTAGCACCAGTTACAAGCCCAAAAGGTGACATGAATAAGGACCTCACTCCCCCTGCACACCAGGAAGAACTTACACTGTAAAATAAGGACAAAGATTTTAGCATAATTCAAAAGCCACAAGGACCTACAGCCTACTACAGGAACACGGGAGAAGAAATCAGAGACTTTGTTAGGTGAAAAGAAAGCAAAGTGTGCAAAGTTACTCTGTTGTTTTGTGGGTTTAAAATTGTGTTGGCATCTTCATACAGTGTTGTAAATTTAAGTACATAGATAAAGATACAAATACAGTTACAACACTATCATGAGTTCCATGCAAATAGTTCAATATCAGCCATGTCAGCTCCTGTGTAAAAGGCTCTCTGCAGGATCAGGACTGTAACCTATGTACAGAAATGCTGGTAAAGTGTGTTTATGTAATATGTAAATAGATAAAGTACATTCACAGCAACTACTGAGCAAAGAAAACTAATCATTTCTTTACTGCTAAAAGTACTGAATCACTTACCATCTGGTTTGTGAGGGAAAAAAACCTCAGCCCAATTCAGCTATGAAGAAAATCCTGTCTAAAAAAAGTAATCACATGCTAGATCTCCCTAAGTTTAATTTCCAACCATTTTAACACAGAGACATGGAGAATTTTGTTTTCCTAGAGATGAAAAAAAAACCAAACAAACCAACAGTAAGAAGGATGTGTGGCTTGTTTCCTGCTATGGGAAAGAATGGAAGCTGGTTTTCAGGAAAAAGTGAAGCTTCTGCATCAGTTTCTACTGGAATTCATTCTAATTTTCCAAGAAAAATCTACCACGCTTCTGTTACCATGCTGCAAAATGCAAAAGTAAAATCAAGATATTTAGTATCTGAACTAACTGGTCATTATACCTCGATAACTTTGTGGGATTTTTCTCAATCATCCTAAATTATACATATGCAGAAGTGGCATGTTACTGAGAGTTATATTATTCTACCCTAAAAAGGGCACGTGGTCACATCAATACTCTGAGCATTAAACCACAATCAGAGAAGGTCGTTATGGCCCTGGCAGAGATTTGTCATTTCCAAACTTGTGACTTGTCACTTTGTCCTCAAAGACACTGTCTTAATTTTTAAAGAAATTAAAATTTTTATGTCATCATTTCAATCCACGCTTCAAAACCCAGCCTACACTCTGCACTGAGACAGAGAATGATTTTATTGGATTTACCAATTAACTTAAACTTTACAAACATTTGAAAATACTGAAAGAAATTTCCATCCCGCTAAATACCTTACCCACTAAGTTTTAGTATTAACCTCTCTTGCTGCTGAACACTAACTCTTTCCATAAAAAAAGATATATCTATTATTTATTTAAAATTGAAAAATATTCTTTGGCTGTTCTTTCCTTCTTAAATTTATCATTGTTGCCCAAAATAGATTCCTACAGGGATAAACTTGATCCCAAATCGTTATGAAATTAGGTAGTTCTCTTTCTTGTTGAAAAATTATTCTTAAAATAATGTGTTACATGTATAACCAAAGGCAATCATGTTACTATGGCTTTACCTGTGTGACAGTCATACCCAGTCCTCACTCGTGATCATGAGAAAGAAAGGCTTAGCATCAAGATACTCTGTGCTGAAGCATTTTTGGCAGTGAGGGAAGGCTATGAGTGAGCAAGTGTGACTCAGTGGCACACCAGCAAATCTTTAAGCCACTGAAACAGAATTACTTTAGACCTTGCTAATAAGGATGTTCCAGAGTTGGTGTGAGACCACTACTTAACACAGCTCAAGCAGTGGCAGACCCACAGCTCGCAGCCTCTGGGACTCCAGAGTTAGTGAGCAACCTGCTGCTACCCGCTGCCAGCTCTTGGGCTCTGACAGAGTGGAATCACACCCTAGCCTAGGACAAAAGCACTCTTTTACTGCACCTATCACACAGCAGGTAAAAGTAAACACAGCTCTGAGGTCAGTGATAATGAGAGAGCAGACATGTACAGAGACACCAAGCCTTCCCTGCAAGGGAGCAGCTTCCCTCCTCCTCACACCCAGGGTTGGCCCTGGAGAGTCGGTGAATTCAGGAGTACAGCCATGGCTAAACCACAGCACCCATCACCACAGGCTAACCTGGGTGGCACAACAGACACCAGCACAGACCTGATTCACACCACTGGAAAGCAGGAAGTCAATGGAGCTGAACTCAGATGATCAGAATAAGGCTCATTATTCCTGCAAATTCATGCACAAGGAGTTGCATGCTGCACAGCCTTTCCTACTCTGAGTCACTCCAACTCCTGCTCTAGGCTGTTCTGTAGCAAACTGTCAATAAAACTCATTAATGATGTGCTTTATATAGAAATAGTGCATTTAACTGAGGGGCTACAACACATGAAGAATGCAGTGAGGGGTGAATTACATGGCTCACACAGAATGGCCTGGGTAGTGACCTTAAAGATCACCTATCTATACCTAGTTCCAACTCCCCTGCCATGGGCAGAGACATCTTCCACTACACCAGGATGTTCAGAGCCCACTTCAGCCTGGCCTTGAACACTTCCAGGGATGGGGCAGCCACTCAGGACAACATGTGCAGGGCCTTAATACACCCACAGTAAACATCTTCTTCATAAGATCTACTCTAAATCTACTCTCTTTGAATCTGAATCCATTTTCCCTTGTCCTGTCACTACATGCCTCTGTTAAAAGTCCATTTCCAACCCTCTTGCAGCCTCTCTTCAGGAACTGGAAGGCCACAATCAGGTGACTCCTAAGCCATCCATTGTCCAGGCTGAACAAACCTAATTCTCTCAACCTTTCCTTGCAGGAGAGTTGCTCCATCCCTCTAATCACCTTGGTCTCCTCCTCTGGACTCTCCAGCAGTTAATGGAATGCAGGATGGACCTCAATTAAGAAGTGGTAAAGGTGGGTGGGAGTCTTAATGTTACACAGATCTGCTTGATGTTTGGTGTATATATATGAACCTAATTCCCCTTTTGATTTCAGAGCAGTTATATCCAGCACTCCCCAGTGTTTCTATTGATATATAAATTCTCTGATGGCTAATTGATAACCAACTTTCTTTTACATAAGCCATTATTGGAGAGCCAACAAATATTACAGACATGTTGTTTGTCTTCTCTGTTTTTAATCCTCTTCTCATCTGAGTCACGTTTGGCTAGCATTCCTATTTTGCTCCTTCATTGGTGGCAGCTATTAAAACAAAACAAAACCAAAAAATCCCCAACAAAATGAAACAAAAAAACACTTTTGAAGAACCAGTGGCAGGAACAGTGCAAAAAAGATGCTCTCTGACAGAGATTCTTGGGTTTTAGCCTGTGTAAATATACATCTGCAGCTGTTGGTAACAGTGTAACAGAGGATGGTTTCTGCACTGCCCCTCAAAACTCTGCATCTTGTAAAATATTCTGGCATTGTGACACAACATTTAGGAACAAGTAACCACTGACTTTCTATACAAAGCAGCTATCCTTTTCATCCACTACAAATGGTTTTATCTGATGGTTACAGGGAATTCTAACTTCTCAAAAGAAATTAGGAGGATATGGGAGCAACCCCTAGAAGAAAGCAAAAATTAACCAGGGTTTTTTACAGACTTGGAGGAAGCTATAACGTGTAACAGCAACAAAGAAGCAAAGAGTTGTTCACAGTTTGGAGTCCAGGTAAAAAGGGGAGAAGACTGAATGTAGTGGGGTTGGGCAGGAGAAAACAGCCCTGACACTTCTCAGCACATTCTCTTTTGGTGTGTGGAGAAAAAAAAGTAAACACAGGAGAAGACCAAAACCATAACCTGAAGCTGACCTCCCGCTCACTGGTTGTATCACAAAACCTCAGAGCTGAACTTTGGTCATTGCATGACCAACACAATGCAGTCTCAAAGCCTAGCCAAGCAACTACACCATGATTTTTATTTTTTTTTCTCACATATGCTCAAGAGAGTAGAGGCCAGCTAAGAATATGGCCTTTCAGAAGAAAAAAACATGTCAATTTAATTGCCAGTTGGTTGGACAGTTTGCTTTTCTGTTGAGGTTGGTTTGTCGGTTTATCTGAATATTACTGCACTGAAAAAATGTGGGTGTGATATAGCATTTAACTAGAACATTAATCTATTTTTGTCTGTATTCATTAGAAATGGCAATCAATACAGCAGTTAAACACATTGACAATCATAAGGTGATCAGTTACACAAAATATAAACCTCATCACCAGTTTAACATGGCACCAGGATTGTCCACATAAAGATGTTCTTAAAATCTTAATAAATATCCTTGTACGTAGAATCTATGATTCATGGTTTACAGAGTGATAAGTAGTGAAAGGGTGAAGGAACTCACCTAATACCACTCAGCAAGGCAAGAGCAAGCTGAGTTCAGACCCAGAATCCTGCTTTTCCATGCTGATCTTTCCTTCAACTGCAAGTTACTCCAAGCAGACAATGTACCACAAATACCGAGCATTTATCTCTACAAAAGAGCTGACTTTTGTGCTGCATAGAAAAAGAACCAGTGTGCCCAATAGCAAGTATTCCAGCACTCACTTGCAAGCAAAGTGCAATCATTGAGGCAGGACACAAATAGGTAGCCAATAAAGAATTTATCATTATCACTGATGACAGTACTGCCAAAATTTCCAGTGCACATCTTCACAACTAAATTGACTGTCCCTGTGAAGGGGGCTGAATAGAAGAGCTCACTGAACATGGAGCCTTCCAATCCCTCCATTTCTGACAAAAAAGCCAGTTGCCACCCAATGCAAGAGCGATGAGAGTGTCCCCAGCAGTTCATTCCCATACAGGAAGGCTCTCCCTCTCCACTCAGGATAATGCCCTTCCATCCTAAGCACCCTGCCAAGAACAGAAACACATCCAATCTTCACCCTGTGCTCCCAACACTGGCATGAGGTGGACTTAACAAATCACTTAGCACTTAACAAACAGCTGAAGATTGCAAAATGCTTTGTAGCTTCAGGTGGAACTTGAAAGCAGCAAGTCAAATGAACATCCTCCTCTGTGGAGGGAGATGCAGCTATGCCAGGACCTGAATTTGCATTCTGTGCATCAAATTTATTCATAGAGGGCAGGAAGTAGTTTCAGAAAAAGAGATTCAAGACACATCTTTGTCTACAGCATAAGTATTTCATCCTCTACTGGGCCACCACATGTCACAACACTTGTATTTCTGGTTCATGTAGAGTATTTATCATTCACGTGGGGGTGGTGAGATACTCCAACAGTTGCCCAGAGATCCTGTGGATGCCCCATCCCCGGCAGCATTCAAAGCCAGCTTCAATGGGGTCCTGAGCAGCCTGATCTAGCAGGTGGCACCCCTGCCCATGGAGCTGTGTTCCAAGAACGAAATGATCTTTAAAGTCCCTTCCAACACAAACCACTCTATGATAATGTGTAAGAATACTGTAAAGCCATGTATATCTTACTTAAGCTTAACACATATCTCATAACTTGAGTTTGCCTTTAATCAAGAAAATACATTGGTTTACCTGGTTTTAAAATGAGGTTTTTTAACCTGGTGGGCTGCAGCCTCTGAAGTCATATTTGATGAAGTGTTATCATTCAGCTGTTTCTCAGAACCTAGACCTACCGTGGTACTTAAATGCTGCACAACCATGCAAGGAATTGAACTCAAGGTGGAATGAGTCTGTATATTTCAGATCCTAACTTTGCTTAAAATATCCCCTAACAGGTTCATTTCTGACTTCAAAAGCAAGGATTTTTAGGCATGATCTGCTACAGCACAGCCACGCCAAGTAGAAAGAAGGTAATAGGATCATTGCCATAAATATACAAATTAAATAAAAACCTGGCAGAATAAATGCAGTACCCTTTTTGTACATTAGCCTGAAACAACCACATGCAGGCTCCACCAGGCTGGAGCTGAGCCAAAAGATTATCCATCCTTTCTGCCACACATGGATTCTCTGAGGATCAGCATCAGGAACTCTGTGTGCTCATCGGTCCCTACCTGTGGTTAAAGATAACGAATTCAGACACAATCACACTCAAAAGTGACCACAAGGAGATGCAGGAAGGATAGTACGTGCTGTACTATCGACCCAATACTGAAAAGAGAGAGGCAGTGCCACAAAACTCCAATCTGATAAGTCTGCCCGAATGCCGTGGTTACATCAAGCAGTTAGCGATAAAAGATAAATCGTCTATGGGCAGCTATTATACGCCCATGACACCGCACTTGCTCAGTTTTACATAGCTTAACTACAAGCCAAGCAAAAAGTTGCTCCTGTGCTTCCTCGGTCCCCCACAGCCGTGCGGGAAGAAAAGTGGCTTGGGTAGATTACTGCCGTGGCTTTCCCGGCCCCAGTGCATCCCCCCGAAAGCCGTGTCAGAGCCTCGGGGAGCGGGACCCCTCAGCCCGGGGCAGCGGCCGCTCCCGCCTGCCCGTGTCCCCTCACGCCCGGCTCCCCGCACCGCTCAGTGGCAGCCGCCACAAGCTCTGCGAACCGGCCAGTCCCGCGGCCCCTCACCTCTGCCGCCCTCCTCCTTCCTCCGCGCTCCCGCGACGGGGCCCCAGCCCGGACTACGAGCCCCGTGGTTCCCGGCGGCGGCGCGGCTGCGCG
>VWYP01026676.1:39666-126176 GCA_013400435.1 Pycnonotus jocosus | reverse complement strand
ATACTATTATAATTCTAAAATTAGGTTGTGTTCAAATGAAACAAAATGAAAATAACTACGCAATCACTTTATATATCTCTTGATATCCAGCATTTTAGTGTTGTACAAAAATTCTTTTCAGTTAGAATTTATCAAAAGATACTGCCAAATCAAAAGAAAACTCTATTTTTTATTGTATGCTACAGAAAAGTTATGAGGGAAAATTAATTCCTTCTTTATCTCATTTGCAGTGGAGCATATAGCGAAGGCTTGCTTGTTGGGCCATCTTTTCTCTGCAAACCTAAGGGAAAAGATCACAAAACTAGGGAGATTATAAAATAGAAATATAGACTGAATACTTGAAAACTGCATAGACACACATTCCTATTTGCGACATGCATCCCTTTTATTTTTTTTTCCTAGGACCATATTTTATATCACTATAAAATGCTGAAAAATACCTTGCAGACATCTAGTCTAAAATATTTTATTTTGTGATGTCAGAATTACCTTGCTATTGTTAAAAGTCACAAACACTTACCTTTACTAACCCTCAGGTTATAAATGAAAAGATAACACTCAGGGGATGGGATGACTATTTCTTCCATTTTGTTTCTTCCAGCGCGCTGTCCCTTGATTCCTTCCTACCATCAAAATCACGACTTTCCATCTTTGAACAGAAACTCTACTGAACTCTTCCATGCCAAATGATTCCCTGAACTCCTACTTACCTCCCTACTCAACCTCAAATTTCCTCCCTCAAAACTCATTAAACATACTATTTCCGAGCATGGCCACAAATTACTCTTTTCCAACTCAGTCTAAGGCAGTAGTTCACATATGTAGGACCTATAAAAATGTAGCCATTTAGCAACATTATAATGAAAGAAAAAGCCAAGAGGGTTGTGCTGAAAATTCCTCAGTTGTGCCAAGTGTCACTGTCTTACATGCAACCTACATTTGGCAGACTATCATTCCTGGCTGCGTCTCCTGACAAAGTTTAATATATTAGTAAGGAGTGCAGGTAGAAATGTACATCAAGTTCTTTTAAGTACTAAAAAAAAAGATTTAAAAGTGCATTGGGATTAAAGCCAGTATATTATAATTTTGGATTTTATGATTTTCTAATTTCACAACTTACACTAAGAAGGTAGAATATAACTTTGTAGTACAGAATTCTTTCATAAAAGTAATCTCTGTCCTGCAGCCAGGCCACCCTCAACTCCCTTTTTTTTCAAAAGGAATTGGGATTGAAACTCAGGCAGTCTATGTGAAAATACACAGCCAAGTCAACCAACCAGAAAGTTTTTTTGGTATTCACATAATAACCTTGCATGCTTAGCAATCCTTCTCCTGCCCCAGTAATGCCATTCTGCCAAAATAAAACCCCTAAAAATCCTGATAACTCTCACTGTGCTTTTATCTCAAACAGTTTTGTAATCTGTGGTGCATTTAGTCACTTTCTGAAAGCTGCTTCACACAAATTCAAGCCCCTGGTTTAATTACACATTTTCTTTATCTTTTCCTGGTCATTCCTGCAGGCCTCCAAGTTTAGCAGCACCTTTAGCTCATAAACACGACCCATGTCTCCCTGTGCTTTTGCTGATCCTCCTTCCACAGTCAAGCTCTGTACAAAATGATATAAGCTCTAACTCTGCATTTCTGCAGTACAGCAAAAATCAAGAATACAGATATTCACTGTCTACATGCATGCTTAATCTTCATGATCTTCTTCTCTAAATTATCACCATCCTAAATTATGTGACTGTGGAAAATCAGGTGCTGTAGTGGTGTACCAGGGGCATTTTGTAGTAATTTCCATGTAATGGTGCTGTTCGAGGAGGTGATACTGCTCTGCTCAAAATCCCACACCCCACTTACCTAAGTAAACCAGATGTATTGTAGCTACTTACTGTTTTAGGCAAACACAACATTCTTTACCACTATACTGCTGGAGCTGAGCCACTCATAAGCATTTATGATTTTACACTAGTGTGATATCATGAACATAACCAACATAGTTCTGTGTGCTACTAGTTTCTAAATAAATCTTATTACAGCTTACTTATAATTAGGGTATATTTGCATCACTTGAAATCTTTAGATTATGGCTAGATAGTTGATACATATGCTACAGGCATATCAGAAGTCACAACTTTACTATGGAAACAACTGATTTAAGTTATTTGGGCTGAATGATGGAATACAAGATGAACCCATATGACCTTTTGTCTTTAAATTATCTGAATTTCTAAGAAATTATTTCTGCATGCAAACATTGCTTCAGAGAGAAGTATAATTTACTATCAGCAAACAAGGAAATATATTAGTCACCATCTTATCACTTTCATTTTTTTCAGTATATGTTTCTGCTGCATTTCTATTTTCTTAATCACCATGCTTCAATATTTGGGGAGGAAAAAGGCTGTGAGAACTTAGATGTGACTTCACTCCCGATCAATGTTACATTCCTATGAAAACAATTTCATTTTGTGGCCAGACCAAATGCTTTATCAAGCTTTTCAGAGCACTGTTTTTCACCAAGCCATCAACCACCAGAGGCTTTCAGCTGAACAAGATAATAACATCTAAAATACAAATCTGCAGATGATACGAAATTGGAAGGATGATTCAAACACCAGATGATTTCAGCAAAATCCAGCAAGCTGGAGAAATGGGTCAACAGCACCCTCATATTGTTCAGCAAGGGGAAACACCAATTCCTGCACCCTGGGGAATAACAGCATGCATCAGTACATGCTGTAAGTTAACAAGCTGGAAAGCAGCTTGACAAAAAAGACCTGATGGTGCTGTTGGACAACAAATTGACCATCAGCCAGCAGTGCAACAAAAGTCTACAGTATTTGGGGCTGCATTAGGAAAAGCATCACCAGCAAGTCAAAGGATACACTCCTACTCTCATCAGTTCTGGCTGAGTTCATACATTGAGTGCAGAGCCCACTTCTGTGTTCAGACCAGGTAGGCATGGACTCGTCTCTGAAAAAACAGTCATGGGCTTCTTGGAATAAGTACAGCAGAGGTCCATAAAGGTGATGAAGGAATAAAAGCACCAATCATATAAAGGTAGACAAAGAGTTAGGACTGTTAACCTGGACCTGTAAAGTATCAGAGGGATTTTATCATTGTGTGTAAGTACCTGTTGCATAATAAAGAAGGAATAAAGAAGATGCAATCAGACTCTTCTCAGAGGTACCCACTGAATGCACAAGAGGAAAAGGGTGCAAATCAAACCAAGAAATTACATTTCTGCAAGAGCCAACTACTTTTTTTCCCGTTGTTTTCTTTGTTTATTTGTCTCGGTTTGATTTGTTACGGTCAAGGTAGTGAAATGATGGTGTGGGTTGCCCTGTGAATCTCTGTCTGTGAAGATATTCAAAACCCAACTAAACCATATCTCAAAAATGTGCTCTAGAAGACTCTGCTTTGAGCAGAGGATTGGACTGAATAATCTACAGAGGTTCCTTCCAACCTCAGTTATTCTGTAAAATCAAGAAGAAAGTAATTTTTCAGGTAGTGATCAGAGTCCCTAGAAGCCAAAGGGCTTGATGAACACTATTTCTTCCTTCTCCACTTGAATTTTCTTATCTAATGCAAGCGTATAAGTAAGATAAACAAAAATACATAAATTATCATCCAAATCCCTAAAAAGAAAGCTATGTAGGACAGAAGGGCATCATGTTGTTTTGTATAGGAGAATGTGTTCAGATGTTTTGGTGATAAGTGTGGCATAAAAATCTACCTAAACCAGAGTTTAATCCCTTTCACTTAATTCTATCTGATTTTTGAATATAACAATCTGTAGCCCTGGTTCCTTGCCTGAAGTGATTTGGTTTTCTGAAATTCCTTTCCCAGGGAATTTTCTGTAAACAAGACAAATGTTTTCATAACTATACCATGGTGTTCATTCCTTTTCCCAGGAGGGACTTCTTGATGTCCCTCTAGTTTGACCAATGCAATTGAGAAGATTTGCCTTTGTTTCACCAATCAAATTGGTCTGTGTAAAATAGTATAAAAGGGAGACACATCCCAGAAATAAAAGAGTCATTTTCAGCCTTCTGAATCTCGAGTCTGAGTCATTGTAGTGTAAAATAGTGACGTCTGGTGACCCCGATGTGATAATAGCCACAGGAACAAGGTAAACCGTGCCTCCCTGATCTAAAGAAAAAGAGGGTTTTTGGTAAAGCTGGCCCTGTGAGCTTCATGTCAGCTCGTTTTCCCTCTATTGTGGAGATGAAATTTTGGCAAAATGATAATTCCTACATTAGACGCAGAAGATGAGCAAGTCATAGGACTTTGGAGAGACATCTTGAAGCAAAAAAAAAAGCAGAAATCCCCAGAAAACATTTTAAAACATTTTATCTATGGGGCAGAGAGCAAGGTATTTTCCCTAATGCAGAGAAAGCAATTTTGAAGAGACTATGGCAGTCGTTAGGAGACAGTCTGCACGAGACTTTATATTCTAGAAATGCGGATGTGGTGAATTTGATAATGTCCTAGAAGAGATTTGTTGTAGTGCTTGAAAGTTATAAAGGCACATCCAGTTCAGCTCCCAGTTCTGAGGTTTCTGCAAATGGAGACAGCTCTCAAAGTGATCTGGAATCAGATGCAGAGACCGATGACAGCGTCCTAGTGGACATAGACATCACAAGAATTGAGATGGACATGGTTGGATCCCCCATGCGTTGGGATCCCCCCTCCCACCCAAGCCACCGCGTTCAATTCAGTTTCCGTTTCTCATTGCGGGTTTGACCCTGGGAAGGTGTGGGGCAGGCTTGGGACCCTCTGGACTCTCAGGACCTTCAGACCGCCCCCCTCACCCCACCCCACCCCACAGGAACTGTGTCCCTTGGCACTCAGAAGTCTGTGGAATGGCGGGGAACAGCCCATCCCTGTCATTGTAGTGCAAAATAGTAACAACAATGGAAACAAGGAAAGTGCGTTCTACTTTAGGTTACTAAATGTATTTATTATTAAAAATGTCATTAGATTTTCATAAAAGCTTCATACCTTTATAAAATTGAGCTGTGACAATACAAAGACTAGGGATCTCAAATACAAACAACTACTTTGAAACCTTGACAGAAGTAGTGCTTTTACTGATGAGAATTTGTTAAGAAAAGCTGAACTCTTCAAAGAAATGTTTCCAGAAAAAAAATGAGCAATTTCCTTTTATTTGCATTGAAGAATGCACATTGCATACTCTCATATCCTGGATTGTGTATCCAGGTCTAATAATCAATCAAAACAAACTGCTGTACTCAACACTGTTATTTGCAATTTCAAGAATTGTTTTGGTTTGGGTTTCTTTTCTGAAAGTAGTTCAGATTTCACTTCTGAAAGAAAAACACTGCCTGTAGGCTGCATTAACATCTTGATTTTCTATGTGTTTTCTCACTGTTACATATCTAAGCTAGGTATAGGAAAAACAAGGGTAGATAGACTTGATATATTTATCAAGATATAATTATCAAGTATTTAATGAGTTAACTGGAAGTGCAGTGATACATCTGTAAGGATTCCTGGTACATGTGAATAAAACAAATAATAAAGGGCACAATGCAAAACAACAGGAAATCAGTACACATGAAAGCATTTATGGCTTATTCAAAATAATACAGAGTCAAAAATCTGTATAAACACCAAGCTTGAAAGAAAGTTTAATCCTCTATTTCTCTTTTCCGTAATATGAAAAATAAAACCAGAATTTAAAGACCGTTGCGCATGACCTTAATGGAAAAAAAAGGTGCATTTATGAGATTTTATTATTTTTTTTTTAATATATTCCTTTAGAGATTTACCAGTACAGTCATCCTCAAAGGATATTTTCAAAGCTCTTTCAGGGCTTAAAAAAAAAAGTACATTTTAATTTTCATTTCAGTGATCATCCAGTGTTATTTTAAATGAAAGCAGTTGATGGCAGTTCGTTCACAAGGGCTGAATTCAGGAGGAGAGGGGGAAACCAGAGAGGAAAACATAATTACACTTCTCTAAGCTCAGCATACAAAATATCTTCCATGTGATTGAAGTGGCATGCTACACAGTTAATTGTGCAGATGTTCAAAATATTATAAATTTTAATTTTACCAAGATATTAAAAAACCCAAAACAAAACAGGAAGATATTGCATTTCTCTTTGTTTTCCAGGCAGTTCCAAAGCAATTTTTCTTCCTCCTGTTTGTACTTTATTGAAAATAAGCCCTGTGAAATTCTGGTATTTATTTTGATGGGACAATTTGTGCTTCCTTCACATCATGCATAAGCTAATGGTAGTTTTCTTATCTAGGTCTCATTAGTTTGCATATATTTTGCTCAAAGCATTATCATCTTACCTATTTGACCTTTATTAAAACTATTATTGGGTAAGTCTTACAAGCCTGTCCTAAAGAGTACTCTAGGAAGGATAGGTTTTTTGCCAAGTTTATCCTTTGTCCCTAGATGTTTCTAGTCAATTGCATTGAAATAGATTTATGAGTATTATCCCTGTTTAGTTTTAGCATCTCTATTGCAGACTAGTTGTGGGTGCTCAGGCATACCCACTTCTTGTGGTACACATCTGTGGGTAAATTTTGGATCCTTTAAATGCCTTCTCTTGTAATAATACCACTTCAAAATTGAAATAGTCCTGGAATAGGAAACATTTTGTTCACCAAGCTAACATGATTGAAGTCTTCCTCCTTTTCATTGTCAATACAAAGAAAGGCTGTACTTTACAACTTTTATCACCTGACCTCCTCATTGCTACACTCCCTATTTTGATTATAACACAGAACATATGATAGCATATAAGCTAAAAAAATTAGGATTTTGATGTTCAGCTAGTGTAATAAATGTTCTATAAACACTTCAGAGGGATGATATTTAAATCTATCAAAACATTTATGTGTCCTGTAGCAAGTTGAGAAAGATGGGAATATGTCTTTGTCCAATATTTCTACATTTGCTTTTAATAATTCTCACTCTCTCACTTTCTCACTCTCAAAATGCTTTCTATATTCTGCCTTAGTTTGCTGACAGAGCCTGAGCTTCTGGGCAGACTCTTGCTGTTCTAGAACCAGTATGGGATCTAAGAGGACACAATTATTAGCACAGGAAGGCCAATAGGTTGAGCCATC
The DNA here is from genome assembly GCA_013400435.1 of Pycnonotus jocosus. Taxonomy (NCBI): domain Eukaryota; kingdom Metazoa; phylum Chordata; class Aves; order Passeriformes; family Pycnonotidae; genus Pycnonotus; species Pycnonotus jocosus. The sequence goes on along the minus strand of VWYP01026676.1, from coordinate 119,064 downwards.
ACCTGTCTTGCATTTAAGTCTTCCTGGCCTTCCTGCCTCTCCGTGTTTTCCTGGCTGATTGTCACAGTCACTCTCTGCTGCCTTGCTTCTCCTCACAAGAGCTGGGGAAGCTGATTAGGGGCAGATTCTGATGAAAAGATAAAAAACCCAGGTGTGCTCTGTTCTCTGTGTTACTCTCTTGCCTCAGCTCCCTGATACAGCCAATAAAGAGTCTGCCTTGGCACTATTAAAAGTGGGAAGTGAGGAGGGAGCAGTAACGGGACAGAGTCAGCCAGGAACTGCACGTTTCAGCAGTGTTGTGTAAATGCAAGCCAGGTGGCATTTTTGAGAGTAGTTACTATGGAAACCAAAGAAGTGTTACTTTCCTGAAGTTTTATCACTTGGAGTTATACATTTATACCTCCACCAATCTCTCCCTCCTCATCTTCGTGGAGAAAAGCAAGCACCATTAAAAATAGATTTACTGAATGTAACAGTGAATCAATTCTGAACATGGCTGTTTGCACAGAGTTCCCACTCAGAGACAGACTGTAAATTATTTCTCTGAAGAATACATTAGTGTTTTGTGACTAGTAGGCTATTTAAATTTTAACTTCTACTGGAGGAGTCACAGCTATGAATTCTTGTGCCTAATGTGCTTGGTTGTAGACATAACCAGGCTTAAACCTGCAGTCACGTATCAATTCTTCTTCAAACCCTACACTCCTCATCCTCAGCTCTGGTGAGTAAGTGTGGCTGCTGTCAACAGCCCTGAGCCATGCCTGGGCTAGCAGCCTGCAGCCCACCCATGCAGCCTCCACGCTCTGGGGTCAGGGGTCTACAGGGCCATGGCACTGGCAGTGTATGACAGGAGGGACTCTCGTCTCCCCGGGCTGAGCCAGGGCTGTGTGGTGACATCAGTGGCACCTGCCACACTGAAGAGATGTGCAGAAGTAATGTGAGCCATCCCAGGGCCAAGGAGGAAGAACCTCCTGACACCAGAAGATTTCAGTGTGCCTTGGGGACGCTGCACCCACCTGTCCCTGGTGGGGACCAGGGGATGGATCCCTGTGAGGGTGAGCATCCTGCCAGGGGAGAGGGGGAAACAATTGAAGGATGAAAAATACAATCTATATTCGGTATAGAATGAGAGTTTTCTCATTCATTAGGTAACTTGGACTTTTAGGTTGCTGAAGGATTGATTGGACTGATAAAAAATTTAGCACTCACTCCAGATATATGTACACAAACATTTAAATATATAAGTGTATGTACTTTATATGCACAAAGACATATATTAATTATATATGTGTAATTTTTTTTCCTTTACCCTATTTTAAGATTTCTTCATCCAACACAACTTCTGACAATCTGAGCCAGATTGTCATTTTACAGCCAGAAACCCCATGAAGTCCTCACTCCTGACATCCTTCCAGGGCTTGAGATTCATGAGAGAAAAAAATCAGGGTTGCCAATAACCACACTCCACTTCTGTTTTTAATTGGTTTAGTCAAAGTGAAGAATACATCCTTGTAAATGTAGTCTTAACAGTGCAGCAAGAAATAATAAAAATCATCTATAGATGTGCATACCCTACCTGCATCCTAACCCTTCAAAGAAACAGATGCTTTATGTGTTATTAGTCCTTTCTTGCTCACCATATGTTCAATTCCATAGGAAGAAAATCTTGTTGCCTGTGCCATAAGAGGGACACAGCGCACTCCCAGCATCTGGATGATTTGTAAACTAAAATTCTGTGTTGTGCTGGAGCATTTTGATCTCTTTAGGATCAGCCTAAACTCATAAAAATTGAATGTACCAAATAGAATAGATATTGTCTCTGGGAGATATACAACTCCACACTGTTAAAAATCCAGTCCTTCTAAACATCTTTAAAATGTATCTGACTATCAAAAGAATTTTTTACTTCGTAATTATTGTAAATAATTCTCTCAGGCTGTGTCTGTACAAGATGTTATCCAAGAAGAAATCCCAGGGGTCTAGATAAAATTCCAGCCCTGCTTCTCATTGGTTTTGTAGGGGCCATCACCATTCTGCATATTCCACACTGCTCTGAATCTCGTGGGGAAGACCTATGGCCTTAGAAAAATGATTTCTTTTTTGCTATTTCTATTGTAAGAGGCTGAAATTCTTCTAGAGTATTACCCCAGCATCATCATGTTAAACAGCATTTAGGAATTGTGAGATATGTATTCTGTCCCTTGGAACTTGGAGTGAGGAGGTTTTGAGGTTATAAAACCCACTGAGAGTACTGGAGAAGTTAACAGCCCAGAGCTACACATGGTGTGGCTATATTCATGTTATCTATAGGGAGCAATACCTCGAGCAGACCGTCCCCCCAAAATCATTATTGGATTTTTCTTGTAAGGAACAATTTGGCTAATTCTGAAAGATCACTTTGAAGAACTACACATGCAGACTCATAATAAGCACACCAATACAATCTGGGAAGATAAATTATTGGGGGGAAAAAATAGCACAACTTAAAAATATATACTTTTATTTCCCAAGCTGACAAACTAAAAGAAAGAAAAAATAGCTGCCTGAGTCCTGAGCATCAAATCTGTAATCTCTAATCAGAAGTTATGAAGAATTAAAGGCCTGATGTAGGAGATACCACTGTAGGTGCAGAGACCACTGAAAGCATGATGAGAAGAAAATATATATATTAACCTAGATTGTTATATTTTACAGACATGAAAAAAAATTAAATTGTAGGAATCCCTGCTAGTGATATGGCATTGGATATTTCCTATTTCTTATGCACTCTGATAGAAGAGATTTCTGAAAATACTGATGTAGTTTGACTTGGTTTAAACATTGCATACAAAGGTAATTACAAAGATAATTGGTTTAAAATCCCCAACCTAGTAACACATTAAGTGGTACTATGTAGTAGCTGTAGTATGTGACATTACAGTTGCAGTTATATGCACCTTTAGAGCAAGTCTTTAAATATATTTTTAGAATTCCTTGATTTTTAATTAATATAATAAACCTGTCACAGTAATTTTCAATTAAATGTACTCAGAACATGTTCAATCTAAACTGTGTTGGAAGGAAAGAGTATTAGGAAGAAAACTTTTAACAATTGAGAAAATCTAATTTAACTTGTATTGAGAGTTGTTTTCTACTCATTATATTTAATGCAACAGGAATGAGAGGTAAATTAATTTTTTGTCACTTTTTTTGTAAAATATAGGATTATACTTGATACTTTAATAATTAATTAGATAATTTTTTCTACTATTCAAAGTGGCTACCTTCTAATACACCTTGGCTGTATATTCAAAAGAACAGAGGTAAAGAAAAGAAATATCAAAATTCAACATATTAAGGTGCACCTGATAGAAATTTAGAGGTGGGGGGCATTACAATCTCTTTGCTATACAATTAAGAAAACTCTTTTTGTGAGACTCCACAAATTAAACTGTTACCGCAAGGTATTACATATTTGAATATACTGATTCAGTGGCCTTAAAAAAATGCAACAGCAATCACCATAATAAAGCAAATAAATACCTTAAACAGAAAAACACAGCTGGTCTTTGAAAATATGATCTGAATTTTTCAGGGCTGCAGTCTTGATCCTCAGAAGTTTTCTTTTTACCATGTGTTTAATTAATACTGTAGTCATGGAAACTTCAAGCACCTGTAGTTGCTCCTTAGAACCTCATTTAATAGTCTGTAAAAGGCATGGCATCATGATTTTTAATTTGTAATCTGCTCTGCATTTCACCAATATTCTTCATGGCTAATGTGTCGCCCTGCCTCCCCTTTGCTCTGCAGCCCATGATGTGTGGAACTGGTGTTCGGAGGAACAGCTGCTTCAGGCTTCCTTGGAGCAAGTCCCTGTCAATACTAACTTCTGATTCCACAGCATGTAAACTCCGTGTTACAAGGTCACAGGCTTCTTCCATTCCTTTTCCATCTTACCTGAATCTTGATTCTGTGTTGATTTTCCCAATATTTTCTGTCATTTTGCAAGAATATACAGTACACTGCCAGTCATAGAGCATCACAAAATACAGCTTTATTGTTTAAATAGTGAAGGATCTTACTGTGTAAACAGCAAAGAAGGGAAGTTGATCAGATCTTCTTTCAATATATCCTTTCTTGTAGAAATACACAGAGGAAAATACATGGATTTCAAGATATTTAGCGAAAGATATGTGCTTGGCTAACAGGCATACCCTTCAACAATAAAAAAGATAAGCCAGAATGTACTTGTAAGCAGTGCTAGGATTGGAGATGACTCTTTATGAAGTGAAATGGCCTAATTAAAGGAACTCCAGTTGACGTTAAGTTAGAGGTGAGTTTCTTCCATATCGGTTCCATCAGATAGAGCTACTGTTTGTCAGCTGAGAAGTGAGGAGTGGATGGCCTTTGTGCTGGTAAAGGAGCATGGGGCCCCCTGTGGAGTTCTCTGTAGTTTTACTAGACTGTGAAGATAGCTCTCAAGAGACCCTTGTAGTTTGGGTTAGAGTTCTAACACTCTTACAGATGGAGGAAAAATTAGTCTCTTTGCTCCTTAAATTTATGATCTCAATAAACAACTTCAGACTATTATGTGTTACAGAAAGCTTATACTTTCCTTCCTTGAGACTTCCCTGCTTTTAGACTTTTCTACAAGTATCCAGCTTAGTTTGATGCAAAAGCACTATCTGCCTTTTATCACAAATCATACATTATTCTCAAGCTCCTGCCTGGTTATTTTTCTTAAGAGAAAACATGCTGTTAGTTTTGTTCAAGGAACAGTTGCTAAATGATTATTATTTCCTACAGATTATATAATCTCTTAACAGCAAATCGCTTCCTCACAACGAGTTAATAAAATGCAAAAGAAGGCATCCAAGTTCCATTTAAAAGAAATGGTGAATCTATTAAAATCTAAAAAGGCTTTTAAAAGTATCTGCAGTCTCATCTGTCAAAAAGGATGGTGCATAATATTGTGGAAAAGCTGATGGAGGTTTTTTCCCAATCTGTACATTCATAAGGTTCTATGAATGCTTTTAGGCAGCATAATTCAGCACTGCTGCTGGAGGGAGTAGAAGCACCATGAACTCTACAGGAACTCTTAATCCACTGATAACTTTTAGCCCTGCCACAAAGGTTTGCTGCACTTGAAATCTTAGTGTGATGCAAAATGGCATGGACTAACTGGAACATCATTCCTTTCAGTGGAAATTGATGCTTTATCATCAACTTTATCACCACACTTGTAAAATTTTTAAAAATGTTGTGATCCTGAAAACAACCTCTTAATTTTGATTATACTTGAATCAAAGCTGCATTCTCTAAATTGTGTAACTTTAAAAAGCGTGATTTCCTTCTCTAAGAAGTTTATGTTCTCAGTCAAATTTGATGATGATTTGTAGTTATAGAGTCTTCCTTGATTTTTTTCTATGAAACTATTCACTTCATGGCAAACTGAGAACCTGTGTTGGGGGATCATCGGTCTGCTTGTAGGTGTGGGAAAATATCCTTATATGATGTGATTTTTAAAGATCAAGTGTTGTGATAATGAACTGCGTTTCTAATAGAAATTTAAAATGCTTTTTCTATGTATGAGTTGTTTCAGTTGTACTAGAGATTCAGAGACAGTAGGTAGAAAGAACAAGGTACATCAGTATAACTGAAAAAAAGTGGGAAGAAAAGTGTGGAGACATGGGCTACAGGAGAGACATTCTCCAATGCACATAGTGCCTGCAGGTGACTCACAAATGCTCAGACATCTATGGCTCTCACACTGCTTTTTATGTAGATAGTGTCAAGCCCTTGCAGATATGAAAGGCAGGTGCTGATTTCTCTGATTATGGCACCAATCCAAGTCAGATATACTGATTTTCATGCAATTTCTTCATACTCAGAACACTAAGACTAGAATTTAGATTCTTGCATAAAGGTGCAGACTAACCTGATTATTGCTCAAGATTTTAATTTTACTTCCTTTTCACATCCAAAGGTGGCAGACATATAAAGGCAGGAGGAGGGAAAGATGTTTATACTTTAAAATGTAGTTACAAAATGCAACATACGCTAAAAATAGCTCAAAAAGATGAACTCCACGGATGTGCTAATGCCCCTGTTAAGTCAATACATTTTGACGTGTTAAGTCAATATGCTTTGAGATTAGTGGGTAATAAATAAGTTATGAAATTATTTCCCCCAGGAATTCTTTGCACTTTTTCGTATAGCTTTTTTGTACAGGTGGTCACGGATGAAACTGTCTGAGATAAGCAGTCTGTGCAGGACTGAGTCACAGGTTTGTGTGGATCAAAAGCTGCTCCCCAAGTTAATGACACAGTATAATGTACTATACAATTTCCACTCCACAAGAAACTGCAGTCTCACTGCTGAGCACCGATGACTTATGTCCTTGGAACCCTCCAGTTCCTTGGAGATAAACTCAAGGTTGCTTATTCACAGTTTCAGAAAATTTCCAGAAACTCTATAAGCAAACAAATGAAAAGCAATTTTGTACAGACATTTCCCTGCCCATGAGGCCATTTCTTCTTCCTAACTTCAACCCATTTATGCTGATTAATAGCTCAAAGATCTTTTTTACTAAGCAAAAATTAATTCCTTCTGTGGGAGGCAGATCATATTCAGCCTCCCACAATGTCATACTCAATAGGGAACAGCCATAAGCTAGCAGAAGGTAATTATGTTACTCCCTTAAAAGTGGGAGTCTTTCTCTACAACTTAAAACAATGGCTATGCAGAGCAGAACATCTCTATCTGACTGTGAATGCATATAGACTCATTCTTCTTTGAAAATACACCTCTGTACAAAGAGCTATTTCAGTTCCCTAAAGCTTATGTAAGAGTTTTTGGTGGAAACTTTGTGCTTAGCTTCAGCAGATCCCCTAACATAAATAATAAGTTCTGAGTAATGTTGCCTTTAAAGGCTTGCATTTAGGTGGGGAAATTGTACTGGATTATAGGAACAAGATTATATCTGCAAAGTCGGAGGCAGTAGCACTAGCATGAAACTAAATGGTGGAGTTGTATCAAATAAAAGATAAATACAGTTTTGTTAAGCACTGTCATAAAGCCACTTAGACTGTTCAGTGGAAATGTTTCTAGAGTCTAAGCTGCAGGAACACAAAGGAGTTTGACTGTAGATGGCAGATTCCTGTGATAAACCAGGAAGGAAATAAACACATGGGCAAATATCAGAGGCTATGTTTTTGTTGCAGGTGAAGATTCTGCATCCTACTGCCCAGGAGTTCTGGTGGTCCAGACACAACAGACAGAGAAACAGAAAAATTATGTGGCAAGAAAAAATCCAGTCAAAGACAAAAACAATAATGTTTCCTTAGCTTAAAAGAATATGCTTGTGTGTATATATAGATTAGAGTACTTGAGTGGCACAGTGACTTGACTTAAAAATAATGAAGGTAAGCATAGGACACACACGGATGTTATTTCATGTCTTTGTCTGAGACGTAAATGCAACAAAAAAAACAGGAAACAGTAGAATTAGTATCTGGCTTTTATTACAGATTTCATTGCTTTAACTAGTCGCTGAGAAGTTCTTTCAATATCCCGTTAAAAGGCAATGCTTGCCATGTATCCACCAGGAAGATAAGGATATGGGAGGTTTAGAAGTTCTAGAATATTTTTGCTAGACTTTCAATCACTTTATATCTGAGGTCTGACATTTAATTTCAGGTAATAAGTGACAGAATTGTGTACTTGCTATTTTCTAATTTGTTTTTGGTGGAGTTTTTTGTTGTTGTTCTTTTTTTTGGTTTTTTGGTGATTTTTTTGGTTGTTTATTTTTTCCCTAGGAGAATAGAGTTAGTAACATCAATCATGAATAATTTTCTCTGTATATAGGAGCAAATTGTGTCTTTTAAACATATTCCCTTCTTGCATTATCTTAATTTATATAAGATTCAATTTATAGAAGTATATACATGAAAGAAACAAATCATGAAAGATGAGAATTTTGTCTTATATAGAAACAAGGAAATGGTCTGTACAGGATATTCCAAAGTGATTTAAATAAATCACCATTGCATAGAATTTTGGTGGAGAAATAAACGTAAGAAAATTACTTGTTTTTCCTTGAACTGTGACCATTATTATCAGAATAATTCAGGCCACACTGTCACTTGGGAAAAAAAAAATCATACAATCTGTGGGAGAAAACCCCATCTGTTCAGAACAGGTCTGACATAAAGAGGAGTGGTAGGACCATGTGTTTAAGCAAACTGTACTTCGGGTAATACAACTACATAGAAGATCAGCTGCTACTACAGTAGTATGAAATCCAGTCACGAGCACTAAGCACTGGCAAATCGTCATAACTAGAGATGTGTTACAGCAGAAACAATATATCATAATGCTGTTTGCTATTTTAAGACGGGGTATATTTAACTGATTCCTGTATTTAACATCTGAATCCCAGCTGTGCACAGCAAGTCTTTATATCATCAAATGAAAAGATTTTGACAAGTTCTATCTTGCTAGTACCACAGAATGCACAGAATTATCATGGAATGATGCAACTTAACTTTTACTTGGTATTGTATTGGTTCTGACCTAGATAACCCACAGAGCATTTGAAGGATACATGAAAACAAGATTTAAAAATTATTCCATGCCAGGTTGTTACAGTCATGAGGGATCAAAGGCTAATCCTGCCTTTAGCTGCTTAGAATACAACCAAGATCCAAATGTCAAATGTCTCCACACAGTAGCAGTATGTCTTTCACATTTGCAAAAATTCTAACTTGTATATTCTGTTATGTAAGCCGTACTGCTTTTAAGCGGCAATTCTTGATTAAAAAAAAAAAGCCTGTGGTAAAACTTTTATGTACAAAGGAATCCCATTAATAAGGAAACTGCCTATTTATCATGACAAGATGAGACATGTACTGTGCAAGATCTGTTTCCCACATGGCAAGCTTTATCACATAGTCTGGCTCTAAGCAGTTGCATTATTTTCCATGTCACTAAAATTAAATAAAAATGTTAAAAAAAGCTGCCAACTGTGAAAACAAATCCAAATAAAAAATTAAACACCCAAACATGATTTACTGTTTCATGTGGCAAAACATTATTAGAACAATGAGAAAGCAGTCTGTCTGATAATTTATTTTTTTTACTGTAAACATGCGTAGTGTAATTCATCAGTAGGAGCAGTCAAATTTCTCTTTTTGCATCTTCTCTTTTCTCCACAAAACCCTCACCAGAAAAAAAATTAAACACTTAACCTGAGAAATCAGAAAAACTGAGCTTATTTTAAGTCAGTTGCATTATCATCAGTGTTTCCTATGTTGAGGATAGTAACTGGTATCCACCAATTTTCCGCTAAAAAGTGCATCTTGCTCATGTGGGAAAAGGCGCAGTAAAATAGGAGTAGAACTACATGGCTTAGATGGCACAGATTTATAAAATTTAGCACATATACAAAATAGTAGAATATACATACAAATATAACTTTTATTTTCATCCATGATGTGCTTACAGCAAGACTGTGGTCTTATCCAAATTAGCACAAACTAATGCAGTTTAATCTAAGTGTAAGGAATAGATAGTGTTTCAAATATATTAAAATCAGAGGTGAATGTCAAGCACATAAGCTTACTTTTTCTTTTAATGTCTTTGAGGTTCACCAACAATTGTATGCCACATTACGTTGCATGTATAAAACACTGTGCTGAGTATTTTCATAAAATGAATAATTGATTCATGCAAATCAACTATTACCACTACTACTACTTTAGTCCTACTTTGCAATCTTTTTTTCCACTTTTTTTTTCTTTTTTTTTTTTCTATGAAGAAGAAGTAGCTTGTTCATCGAGAAAATAAATTTGCTTCTTTTCTTCATTAGTCATTTTGAGATTCTGAAGGTAAAGCAGAACTGAAAAGATTTGGCCACTGATTTTCAAATGCAGTCCTTGTAGAGACGAAATAGTGCTTTCTTAACACATATCCCTCAGAGATGCCTACAAAGATACTATGATAATACTTAATGGAATGTATCCTCTACAGTGACCTAGGACACTAAATCGTAGAATATACACCTTGGCATGTCTGAGACTGCCATGCATGAGCTTGACAGTGAAAAGAGGTCACAGTTAGCTTCCAGAATAATTTCCATACATAGCAGTACCAGTCAGGAAAGGGTAGTCTTGTTCTTCAACTGGCAGCAATTATCTGGCATGGACATGAGAAGGAAAATAATGAATGTGAATTCTGCTAAATGGACAGCACAAGTACATTCTAGTTTTTCTTTGCTTCCCTGGTGCTTTTTTCCCCTGCGGTCAGGAAGAGGTTGGATATTATTAAACCTTGCAATATATGTCCATTCTGTCCTCTACCAAAAAAAGCAATAAAAAGATGTCTGTCTAACCTTTTCTATCTTGAGATTAATCTTTTCTTTACTACCTTTGCTAGATCCAATAACAGCATAAGTTCTTCAGGCACTGTTCCTTTTTAATGATCAAAGTAGTTATTCCAAAACTTTGTCTTTTTCATTTGGAAAGGGCAAATGGAATTGGGATTCAGATAAAAGTTCAGGAATTACAGGTTAAACTAATGTTTTGTTCCTCCTGCTCTCAAATACTTTTATAATTTGTATCTATGCAGAATGCATAATTCATCCATGAAGAGATGATAGAAGCAAAACTGCTAGAAATAAAGAGGTGTATTAACTCTAGTAAGCAATTTGAGAAAAGAAGGGATCACTCTGAAAACTGGTAGCCAGCTGTCTGGTCCAGTGACTATGTGCAATCTTTCTCTTCTGTGAACTGTAGCTGCAGTGATTAGATCTTTTCTAGAGGATAACTTCAAGGATGTAGATCACTCTTGCCCGTGAAGTGAAATAGAGATTATGGTGCAGCATTTGTTTTCATCCTAGGTTCCTGATGTCCAGGCTTTTTTAATGCCTGATAAGATTTATTTTCCTTTCTAAACTTAACTTATTAACATTTTTAACACACTTCGAGTCAGTAAAACATCAATAGTTTATTATCTATCATTTTTTGATTCCACGTTGAGATTTGCCAGTTCTAACCTACCACATGCATAAACATTGACATTTTCCTTAGCTTTGTGTATATCCAGGTGCCCTGGGTTGTAGTATAGGACTTGCACAAAGTATTCTATCACCACCTTCATGAACTATTGAATCCAAACGTTGGAGCAGTGTCTCTCCAGGCCCCTTCCCTCTGGGCCATTCTCTGTTAATGGCTTATCAAACACCGCCCCTCCCTCTAGTCTATTTGCTGTTAACGACTCATAGATAACGCCCTCCGGGAGTCATTGTGCTATCCAGGACCCTTCTGTATGACGCATCATTCCATTGTGAGATGCTCCTCCCAGAGGGAGGAACCAAGCATTCTCAACTAGATATAATCTAGGATTTTGGGACAGTACAGGCAGCCCTTGCCCACTGTATTCCCAGAGGACCAGAGCTACCAGACCTTTCTACGGGATCACTGCTTCAGGAAGACCACCTCATCTGGAACTGCTCCCATCACCCTGCTCAGGTTGTATTCTGACTCTGTCAATGGTCTTTTGTATTATTGCATTTATTTTATTTTATTTCATTTTACTTTCTTTTCTTTCCTTTCTTCTTATTAAATTGTATTTCTGACTCAGAACCTCTCACTTGTTTTGCTTTCAAAGCTCTACACCAGGATATTTACAATGCTAAATGTTCATATAATTTGTTGCACTTTGAAGTCATGCAAAGCATTCAGTGATTTGATCCCCTCCATGTTTCCAGAAAAGCACATCATCAGGACAGTGTGACACCCAATCAAGATTGTTTTTAACAGCATGGGCAACATCACTGCAAATCAAATTTTCTCTCATTAAAATTGCTCATTACTCATTAACAATCATTTTCTGGGATGAAACTTGTAGCAAAGAACCAAGACATCTTCCTTATTTCTTCTCTTCTAATTTTAAGCAACATTGCAGTGGATGACAGATTCTTCTGAAGAAATTTCCTTCAACCTTCTACTCTCTCTTACAGCAAGGCCTTACAATCTTACAGTCTATAGTCTACAGTCTATAGTCTCCTACATTCTATAGTGCTGCCTCGACTGTTTTATTATTCTTTAATGCCAATTCAGCTCTGTGATTTCTTCACAACACTGCAGCAAAGAGAGTTTTCTTCAATTTTCTAAGTAGGAAACAGTTAGCTATATGTATCAGAAAAGAAAAAAGTTACCATCATTAGTTTCCCTGTAATATTGGTGTCAAAATAAAGTATTAAAAGATTAATTGTTTTGAAAACAACAAATATTCATCATTAAGCAGATGGTATAAAAAGTTAGTTCTTCTGGTACCTGAAGAATAGATTTTTCTAGATAGGATTTTTTACCGTGGAGCAAAACTATTAGGTCATTTGGCAGCTCAGGGTTTTCTTGTATGAGTGACTTTTATTTATGATGTAAAATATGTTTTCAAGGAGTAGAAGTTTTCCTCACTGCTAGTGTTAAAAACCTTATCTTACAAATTATGTTTTACATTTATTTCATTCCTTGTATATAAGAGTATTCAAAACTAAACTTTGAGATATTAAGTTTCCACTGATATCCTGAGTTTGCATAATGTGTTTTTTATGAGTTGCTATATGATTTTTTTATGTTGTGTGCCTCTTGCCTTATCACCCTGAGTTCATTAATTTCATTGCAGCTCTTCCTATACAAGAGAAAGCAATGTTGAGCATGATATAGTTTCCAAGCAGTCATCATTTTGATTTCTAATCATCTAGTTAAACACTACCTAAAGAAGGTCATTTTTGTAATAGTTTCTAATAAATCAGGCATCATATACCACACTATAATACTGGAAACTACTCCAGTTTGCTTTTAAATCAAGGGAAGAAAACCATGGCATATCTTATAAGATTTTTTTAATTAGTCCATCTGTGTTTGTGTCTGTGTGTATTTACTTTCTGCTGTACTGCAAATTCAGTGTATTTTGGCTGTAATGAAATGGACATCACCAAAGCTCCCTCAGAGAAAGAAAGAAATTATGTCTTTGTTAAAACAACATCACTATTCTGGGTTTTTTTATAGGAAAAAAAATTCCAGATTTAAATTTAAAACCATTACTCTGTGTTTGGAAAATATTATTTTGAAAATATCCCAGTCTTAATCAGGTCACAGTATGTTGTGTTAGTTGGAAATCTGAACAAAATGCTTTTCATGCTATTCATAGATATAAATTAAATTTAAACCACTTTCTGTTTCTTGAAATAAAAAAAAATGAAAATAATATCAACATTTTACACATATCAAATTGAGAAAAACTTATTTAAACATAACGGTTTTATGTCTTCAGAAATCTTATATATAATTTTACTCACTGTTTGGACTCCTCCAACCTCTTTACTCTTAAAAAAAAGGAAAAAGAAAAAAAAAAAGTGCTCCTTGGAAATTAGGTATTTAAAATGTTGAATCATGTCTAACCACAATGGATCTCACAGGCATTTAATTTCTTGTACAGTCATTTCCAAAAATGTGCATTTATGTTACATTTTTAAAATTGTGCTCTTTCCTGTGATAGTTAATGAAGACAATGCTATAGGCATGATTTACTTTCAAACTGAGTTAACTGGTCCAGGATAATGATTTAGAAATCAAATCTTTTTCCTAATTTCCTGAAAAACATTAAATGGCTATTATGAAAGCAGAACACAGTGAAGAATAACAAAAAAAGACACAGCCCTATTATTATCTAACAACATACTGCTTGGTGCATAGCATGATAAAAAAGTGTGACAAAATATAACTAAGTATTAGTGGTTTCTACAAAACCTAGTTTTAAATGTCAAAATATTTGAAACTAATCTACATATCATAACAGACTACACTTTTCTTCTGTGTCTGCATTTGAGTAATTAAATTTTACAGTTTTTTTATTCAGTAGCATCTGCTTCACATTTCTGCACTGTAGTTAAGCTATCAATTTTTTGGCAGTGTAATAACCCTGTTGAGTCAATAGCTACTGTTTGCTCTGACATTATTGACACAGCAGCAAGTTCATTGTTTTGCTTGTTTTTACACTACATGCAATTCATGCACATGATCACTTTTAGCTAATAGAGCTTATTAATAAAAGATATACTTCACCGGATCTAGTGGAGTGCCCAGTGTCTCCACCGAGTGGAGATCCTAAGAAAAACTTTTTATAATACCATAATTGGAGATAATCTTAAAGTATACCAAGCAATGCAGCACTGCTGCCATATTTTGGGCTTGAATCCCACTTTAAACTGGGTCAGGCGCTATTTGTCGTGTTTAAAGGAAGCTGTCCTTTCAGTTGTTCATAAGCCATAGCCTCTACACACTTCAGTAATCTTAAATTATAGAATCACAGGATGGTTTAGCTTGGAAAGAACCTTCAAAGGTCATCTAGTTCCGAATCTGCGTCCATTGGCACCTTCCACTAGACCAGGTTGCTCAAAGCCCTTTCCAAACTGTCCTTACATTATCAAGGATCGGGTATCCATAATTTCTCTGGGCACCCTCTGTCACTGTATGACACAAAAGAACAAGATAGCACTTGGTTCTTGTGAGGAAGAAGAAAAAGAAGGAAAGTTCATTGGGGTTTTAGGTTTATATAGATTTCTAGAAAATATCAAGGATTGGATGAGGAAGATGCCACCTCTCCAATCCATTGGCAAAAATCACAGTCTGTCAATTGACTCCTCCCAGAGGAGAAATATGTAAATAAAATAGATAATTCTAAATTTATACATAGTTTACATAAAGGTTCATGAGAAAACTCCACTAAAGAATGTAAACATCTCAGAAGGCTAGGAAAATCAGGGCGACACACCCTCTTCCATTATGTCCTTACACAATCAAGGATTGGGCATCCATAACTTCTCTAGGCATCCTCTTCCATTGTGTCACCACTCTCATTGTAAAAAAAAAAAATATTTCCTCTATCTAATCTACATCTATCCTTTTTCAGTATAAAATTATTATTGTTGTTATTGTTATTGCTTGTCTTATTGCTACAAGTCCTTGTGAAAAGACCCTCCCTATCTTTTCTGTGCCCCCCTTAGGTACTGGAAGGCATCTATAATATCTCCCAAGAGCCTTCTCTTCTTCAAACTGAACAATTCCAATTCTCTCAGCTGCTCTTCATAGGGGAGGGTTAGATTCCTCTTATCATTGCTGTGGCCCTCCTCTGGACTTGCTCCAATAGGAACACATCTTTCTTATCCTGGGGACCTTGGAGCAGAATGCAGCACTCCGGGTCATGTCTCACCAGAACAGAGCAGAGGGGCAAAATCCCCTTCCTCACCCTGCTGCTACACTGCTTTTCATGCAGCCCAGGATACATTTGGCTTTCTGGGTTGTAACCACCCATTGCCAGTCCATGTCCATCTTTTCATCCACCAGCTGCCTGGAGTCCTTGTTTACAGGCCTGCTCTCAATCCCTTCATCCCTCAACCTCAAATGATAACAGGTATTTTCCTGTCCTGGCCACCAGATTTTGCTCTAGGACTTTTTAAATTTTATAAGGTTCACATGAGTTCACTCCTCAAATCTATCAAGTTCCTTCTGGATGGCACTCTTTCCTTCGAGCAAATCGTATGTGCCACTTAGCTTGGTGTCACCTCCAAGCTTGCTGAGGTTGCACTCTATCTCACTGTCTATGACATTAATAAAGACATTGGATAGTATTGTACCTAATATGGACCCTGAGAAACGCTGCTTGTTAATGAGCTCCATTGAGCCATTGACTGCAACTCTTTGGATATGGCCATCCAGCCAATTCCTTATGCACCTAACAGTCCATCTGTCAAACCTGTATCTTGTCAATTTACTCACAAGGCTGTTGTTGGAGTCCATGTCAAATGCCTTATAGAAGTCAGCAGGTGACATTCATTGGTCTTCTCTTAGCCACCAGTGCAGAGTCAGTCCATCACTAGCATTAGTAAATGACATGACGTTGGTAAAGCATGATTTGCCCTTTATGAAGCCATGCTGGCTGTCTCTAATCACCTCCCTGTAGTCTATGTGCCTTGGCACAGTATCCAAGAGAATCTGCTCCATGCTGTCATTGAGGCTGACAACGTTTGTTTTTCCTAGAATCCTCCTTTCTACCCCTTATCAGAAAACAGAGTGATATTCTGTAATGGGCTTCAGATTTTTTTCCTTTAAGTAAAGTGATTTCTCATCGCATTGTATCTTGCTGAGCAATGTACATAGAGCTAATAAAAAAATCCACCAAACAAAGGGTATCTTGCTGCACAAATGATCTTAGACATCTAAAATTTGCGCTCAGCACATCAAAGCGTAATTGTGTCTGTGCAAGTGAGTGCATCTCTGTGAGGAAGATATGCTGTGTCATTCAAATTATTTGGAGGGAAGAGAAGCAAAACCATATATGTTCTTTAATTTCTGTTCAGTTGTTTAAAGCAATAAATTGTGTAGTTCCTGCAGGTTAAAGAAAGGACTGTTATCCTCCTCTGGCAGTAAAGTAAATTAATAGAGCTTGCCATTCAAGACTCAGTGAAATTACAATCCATGTTTTAACAGAATTCCATCAAAACCAGATTTAACAACTGGACAAAAAATATACAAAAATCTTTTACATATATAAAAATTATTTTTACCTCTGAAGAAATGCTTAGAGTTACAGAGAAATAGTCATACAGAGAACATGGGAGAAGAAAAATATCATTACTATGCTAAACTTTATGCATTTTGCATTTGACAGGACTACTGAGCAGTTTCTGATCTGTCTTAGGTAGAGAAGGAAAAAGGAAAGAAGAAAGAACAGGCATAGAGTATTTGCTCCCCTGCATATCTAGGTCAAGTTCTTGCTGCCTAGGCTCCCAAGTGTTTTGAAAGATGTTATAGCACTATTAATTTCACTAATCACACAAAAGATAAATGGGTCAGACACAGGTGTCCAACTGCCTGGGCCAGCTGTCCATGGCTAGTATTGGGGATAACATGCTTCAGGTCTTGCTCAGTTTATATTTCCACAACATATATGGGAAGGCATTCCATTCATCTTCCTTCCTTCCAGACATAGTCCCTCCAGGATCAGCTAACAGGGCTTTGACTACATCTTTCCTCAGCAGCAAAATTACACTGTGAGACTACAGCCAGATTGCTAGAACTGCAAAACAAATTAATGCTGATCAGAGCTACATTAACACATAAATGACTAGAGAGTTTTGCATACTGATATCTGAACCCAGGATATGAGAGAAAATAAGAATGCAGTTCAAAGTGTTAAAGGACACATTGTATTTCTTATCTGAGTAAAGATTTTGGAGGTCAAGTATTTTTCTTATTTTCAGTTGTATACTGTAGAGATACCCAAAGAAGAGACAGTAGAGCTGGCAGCGCTCCCCTGGAGAGCATCAGAGTAGATGATGTTCTCAGCCAATCAACTCCTAAGTTGTACTGCCCAATAGTTTCACAATTATGCTAATTGCCCCTGTTCTGGCTGGTTAAAAGTTTCACCCTGTTTCCCTTACCCCATTGGTCCACATGTCCTTACCCTATTGGTCGGTTTTGGATCCTCTTCCCTATTGGTCCCTTTTTCAATCCTTTCCCTGATTGGTTGCACTGTTGAACCCCGCCCCCTTAGGATTGTATAAAACCCCAGCACTCTGGTGTTTCAGTGTCTTCGAGGGATCCCTTCTGGACAAGAAAGAAGGACCTGAGGAGCGCAACTCAGAGTTCGCGTCTCTTTCTGCANGTTGAACCCCGCCCCCTTAGAATTGTATAAAACCCCAGCACTCTGGTGTTTCAGGGTCTTCGAGGGATCCCTTCGGGACAATAAAGAAGGACCTGAGGAGCACTACTCGGAGTTCGCGTCTCTTTCCGCGCCGCCGGGACAAGGACTCGCTGTGCTTCTGTGACCATCCCCGCCCATTTAGAGCTGGTGGGCTTGGGTACCAAGGTGCCCATCACAAAAGAGCTGAGCCTTGGTACTGCGGTACCAATCACAAAAGAGCAATCACTGTTAAGAGAGCCTGTGCCACCTGGACAGGGCTGTCCTTGTCAGGGCGGTTTGTCGGGGTAGGTCGCGGCGCTCTGGAGGAGCCAGCAGGGGAGCAGAGCGGTCAGCGGCAGTATATGAACAGAAGTGCAGTACTGTGGATTTTGAGTTTTTTTGATTTTTTTTCTGCAAATTATGTAATAAATTAGCAAATGGCCAATGTACCCATTACAAATTTATGTTTTGAATGTTTCAAAATTACTTTCTTTTCTGATCAGTGTCTCTAATTCAGATGAGTATATTAATAATAAGGCAGATCTCAGTGTCAAATTTATTATTATAAAGGAAATTATAGGCTTTTTTATACAATTAGAAAATAAATTCCTAACCTTCCCTACAGTTAGCAAACTAGTATGGCTATCCTTTCTCCACTCAGCTTCAGTTTTGCATGAAGCTAGTACAAACCTAACTTTTTCAGACAATCATCTCTATCAAACTTGGAAAAATTAAGTAAATTATTTTGAAATATCTGGGAATGACAGAAGAGACTGGGTAAGACTAAGTGGAAGACACACTGAGGAAGCCAGTTTTAGAAAAGTTAAATACAAGTCTCAGAATTTGGCAGTAACTGCATTTTATATAAGCCGGTTATTGAATACAAAGCACTTCTCAGGAGGTTTCTTTTAGAAATAAATACTGATGCTGACTCTAACAAAGAGCTTAAAAGATTAACAAATATATCCATTTCTGCATTAAGGAGATTGTAATTTAAATTTAATTCTTTGTAGACTTCAGCTTGTTAGTATGGACTTAATACAGCTTTGCATTGAATAATTGTGCTTTAATGCAAAAAGCAAAAAACATCTTTCATATTAAATTATATTTAATGTCAAGACTATATTATGTCAAATCCTGAAATTGGTGGATCACATGACCAAAAAAGTGCATAATGCAGCAAGGAAAACTTTCCAGTGTGAGATGAACAATTGTTAGGGGTGCTTTTTGATGCAATGAGGAAAGATTAACATAACATTGGCTATATCTGCTTAGCATAGAATTAATCAGATAATCAGAGTAAAGCTGCAACTTTCTTCTTTGGTTTTGCTATGAAATGGAAAACTTTTCATGTTTCAGAGATTTTGACAGCCAGCTCAAGCATTTCTGTCATGGCAAACTATTTCATTTATTAAAAATAAAGTGTTACTTGAACTTGAAACTAAAGGAGTGTAAAATATGCTGATCATATATACCTTAAATAATGAAATAAAAAAGGGCTTGCTGATAACAGAACTTAGATTTTATTTTAATCATTACCTTTTCATCCCTCCGTCCCATATACATTGATTTTGAATTGGATAATACATTTATATGCAAAATACATCAATCATCCATCTTGTCTATGTGGCTACTTATATACAGATGAAGAAATGTTTCCCAGTCAAGGGAACTTTTAATTAGAATGCATTTCTTAATGTCTTTATTTCAGATTTGTTCCTCTCAAACATAAAGGATGATTATTAGTCTACTCGTTGCATAGAGTGTTCTGCTTTAATTTAGCATGATCACTTTCAAACTTCTCTATTCATTTCCTACATTTTTTTTTTTAACAAGTTCTTGCTTTTTTAGCTTGGATTTTAAGCTGAATGTTGCCTGTTTATGTGAAAAGGAAGTACTACTGCTTATTCCTTCCAATGAAATCTCAAGAATACAATTCAGACCTCTGATTCTTCTGCAGTATAGGTAAAACTTTAGCCTGCTTTAAAGTAGAATCATGGTGTCACCATTGTTGTCAGAATCCCTTGACTGAATATTATAAAAAATAAAATAATAATTAAAAAAAAATTCTACTGGAATATCTAATTTGTTGCAAAACAGTCTGCAGTTTTTAAAATGGTACGCAATTCAAAATCATTTCCATTATTGACAAAGTACATTGCACACAGTCATTTTGTTCTATTTTGCCTTGCATTTCTTTGTATCCTGGAATGCTATTCTGTTTTGCTGCTAGATTTTAAAACATGATGTTAAGGGATTCTTCAGAAACTGCATTAAAACCCAACTGCATACTCTGTTTCTCTGGTATGTAAATCAAAACCTGAATATCTTTATCTGGTTAATGCTCAAGATCAATATGTTTATTGCAGATCATATGTGTGCAACCAGCTTCCCTTTTGGTTAATAGACCTACACATTTATTAGTTCATATGGTCAGTACTTATGGCTCCTGGATTTGTCATGATTAGCAAGCAGTACCTTTTGATTTTATTACCATTTATGAATTTCTGCAATTTATTCACCATAAGATAATCTGTAGAATAAAAAAAGTTTATAATTCCAAAATGTCGATGGTACATGGAAATTGAGCTTCACATGTAGACCATGATGGTTACTATGAATTCTACAGCTGATTGTAATATTCATATTGTTTTCAGATAATTTAAATTATTTCCTTGTTTACTCTACATCATCCAAATAAATTAGGAAGTATTCCAAATAGACCAATTATGAAGTGATAGTTTGTTATATAAGTAGATGACAAGAATCAAATGCAAGTATTTCTTTAGGTCATAAATTTTAAAAAGAAAACACAGAAATACTTTGAATTTATTTTAAAGCACTAGATATATATCAGCACAACTTTGCTTTATATACAGTGTTGGGTAACTAGTGAGAATAGCTGGCAGAAGTGAAACTTCATGCTGTCATTCTGCCTTGCTTTAAGAGCTGCAAGTACTCAAATGCTCATGTTAACACATGGATAACACAGGTTTATTTTCCAGTCTGTAGGCACTTGAAAATTATCTTTTTTTTCATTAAGTATTCATCATTTACAGATTAAGTAGCATACTTAATTCTTTGGGAATAATTAGTATTTTAATTATTTTACATTTTTTATTCCTCACTTGTTTTCCTAATTTCTGTTGAAGGCGGTGGTGTTGTACAATATTCCCAACATCAAGTATCCCAGCACCATCTCTCTCACTATTGAGACAATCTCTTTTGCTCTCCGTAGAATTCTCGAGCTTCTGGAATGCTGTATTCAGAGCACAATCTTTGTGCAACCTGCAGCCTTCTATGTCATTTAGGCTGTGCAGTTTTCATGCTACAGCACCAAGACATAATTCCTAGTGAAGGAATAGGGGCACAGAAGAAGGATTATTCAAAAGGTTTAAGACTGTATATAGCATGGCCTTTCTCTACCATCACTATTTGCCCTAAATGTCAATAAAAACTTGGGAAATGAGAGGCTGAGTAAAATTCAAACACTTATGGAACAATAAAATGAGAAAATGTGAAGAACCCTAAGGGATTAGTATTAGCTGAAAATGTGGGGATATCTTCTCATCAATTTGTAAAAGATTCAAAATGTCTGGATCTTACTAAGCTGTAATTTCTGTAAAAGGCCAAAATCAGGAAGATGGTACCTGACAGAACAGACTAAAATGCTATGGAATTTTCAGTGTACTCTGAAAATGTGATTTTACATATGCTGGCAAAGACGAAACTCAACATCTGCTTTTGTGACAGGTTACATCAAAATAGAATTAAAATAAATTTAAAAACCCCAAGTTTTAAATTGATTAAATATCAGTGGACTAGATATATTCTTTGAAAAGCTACTTGATGCTATCTGTATTTCTTTTCATTGAAAAAATAGTACTAACTTTTAGATAAAGTATGTCTAAGAATTGTAATTTATTGATTTTTATCCTTTGATTTTTTTTTCTGTCACAGAAACTTAAACAAATGCCTGATAAAAGCACCTACCAGTATTTACAATAGCATAATCATATCAGAACAAAAGATTAAAACTGTGCTTTAATTTTCTAACTCAAGTGTCAAATTTGAAGGTATGTTTCAAATACCATTTAAATTAAAAAATACAAATGCTTTTTTCCCTTATTTTAAGCCCTCTAGCAAGAGTTATATAGAAAAATGTGTCCCATATTTACACTTGGATCTGATACTAACAAATGTACTTCAGACAACTAAATCTTCTCACGATAAGTTCTCAGGGTGTGTTAAATCTACTTCAAATATTCTGAAAATAATAATCTGTTTCTCAGTAAATACCAAACAATCTGGCAAGAACCTAAAGCATAATGTGGTACTGAGAACAAATTCCCTTGTGGTTCCTCTATTTCCTTTCCAGCACATACCATTTGCATTACATCCAGTATCACAGAGATGGCATAATTAACTTATGCTGACACAGTGGTGTTACCTTTGGTTATCCTCAAAAAGCACTAAAAGTCAAAGCCCCTGCAGTATTTCACCACTGTGACCTCGAAAATAAAAGGCCTGTTTAATAACAATATTGTGGTTTCTGAAAAACTACAGAGGAAATTAGGAAGAAAATACACAGGGAAGGGCATAAAGGGCAACACGATTTTTAATTTTGTAAGCTCCTTTCTTCTAGTTTTGTGTTTAAATAAGATGCCAGATAAAGTTACTACTAGCAAAAAATGATATGAGAAACCCAAATTGAAAAGTAATTTAAACCTGAAATAAATTGTCCCAGTGGAATAATCAGAACTTTGGGTTAGACCTCAAAAACCTCTCAGCATCTAAAGGGTATTCTCAGGTTCTTAGCAGTAATAAGTGTCTGAGGTCACCTTCATGTTAAGCTTGTTGTGACTTTCCTTGGCAAAATGTTGAGAGAAACCTAGAGCATCTAAAAAAAAGAAATGCTGCAAAATTTACTCTGTTAATTTTCTTGATTTCTTTGGGAGAAATGTGTCAAGTGTTATGAACAAAATTACAATATTTACCTTATTAATAAAGGTACTATCAGTAGTTCTGGAGCTTTGTTTTTTATTCTGTGGCACTAAACTGGGCAATCAATGGTTATAATTGCCCACGCTGAAGTTCACCAAGGACACAAGGCTGCTCTTTGCAGTAGCAATTGCTGAGGTTCATCTGCAATAAAAGATGTGTGGAGCAGACCCAAGAAAAGTGCAGTGCTTAGTAATAACTTCTGAGTAGTTACAGACATGGCTATAATGGCAAAGATAAAATACTAGAAAAACATGGTGTCCACAGAGATTTTTGAAATCAGAGAGATTTATGTGATTTCATTTCTATATTGGTTTAATTTAATCTCCTTTATCAACCTTATTAATCTTCCAGTGGTAGTGATAAAAAATATGCCAAGCAAATTAGTTATAAATCATTGTATTAAATACACAAACTTGTTAAATATTGTTACCTATATGTGGGGAATGGTGGCTCCTGAGAAGGAAGGAAGGAAGGAAGGAAGGAAGGAAGGAAGGAAGGAAGGAAGGAAGGAAGGAAGGAAGGAAGGAATTCCAAAAATATTTTTTTACATTCACTAATTAGAGGAGAAGCAGCCTTGGATTTGATTACAAAATGGTCATTGAAAAGTAAATTCAATTGGGTTTTGCCAGTTTTGGATAGCCAATGGCAGAATGCCAAAACATGAAAAAGCTTAGAGGAACTTTATTGTACAACAACATTTTTTTCTCTCTTTCTACTACTCTAAATTTTCTGTCTTGTGTCTTTAGAATACTGTTATAGTTGTACCTTTTCTACCACTTATCTTGAAATAGGAAAGTATTGTATAATGCATAAATGATATTTAAATACAATATACATAATCTTTTAAAAATCCCCATCACAACATAATGCAAACTGAAGTGGAATGATCATGCTTCATGTAGAAATGCTAGGTTGGTGGATTTTTTNGTTAAAAATGTTGGTTTGGTGTTTTTTTTTTTTTTTTTTTTTTTTTTTTTTTTGCAAAATGGGTTTTCTAGTCTGTTTCAAGTTTAAGAAAGTCTCTAAAACGTTAAAAAAAAAAAAAGCAAAAAAGCTCTACAGAAGCATTAGAAACTATTGGTTTTGTTTAAATTGAGAATGTCTGGATTGGTGAAAAAGTTGCTGATAAGGATTTTCCTGGTATTCTGGGTATTTATTTGCCTAAACCTGACTACCAGCATCAATGTGCCATTTCTGTCTCATCCATGTGCTATGGGATGGGGACTGTTCCTGATGAGGCACCTGCTTCTCTCCATCTTGCTGTCACCCTCACCTTTTTCTCAGGTAGCCACTGCTCTTGCTTGTCACTTTCCTGGATTATGCTCTACAGATTGTCAATGAGAGGATGTTTGACACTCCTTACTTACTAGGATCTTTTAAGCAAGACTATGCCTATGTAGTGAATCAGATCTTCCAAATCTTGATTTGTGATCAGTTCCTGTCTGGGTGGTGGCAGAAGTTTCCATTGTAAGGAACTTTGAAGTGAAGTCTTCACCTGGATGATGAAAACCCTCCCAAAGCACATCTTTGCTGAATTCTTACATTCAGTTTTGTGTCCTGTGATCCAATGGGACCATGTATGTTCTATTGCTATCGATAAACTGTGTACAAAACACTTCATTCTTTAAATATGTTCAAAAGGCCATCCTAGGTGACCATTTCTGCACCAGCAGGAGTAATTTCTAAAGCTTATTTAGAATTACTTTATCTAGTTAAACTTAAATCTATTCTGCGATAAGAATAGCCTCAGAGACTTTCTGGAGCAATCAGATTTGTCATCTCAGATGTTAATCAATACATGGAAGCACAGGGACAGTCATTGTGAACTGGCCAAGTGCACAACAGAGATAATCACCTGGATTCCTTGAATTTTCTACCTCTTGCAGCCATTCCTAGCTCTTGAAGTAATTAGTGAAATGCTCTGTAGTAAAGCTGAGTAAACCCCCTTGTCTCAAACTAGTCAATAGGATCATCTCAGCAGAAACTGAGGCTTCTTTGTTCATCCAGGGAATTGCTGACTGAGTGGACATGGGCATAACCATGATATCTACCTATGCCACAATTGCAGGACAAACATGAATTTCATATTTACATAATATTTCTAATTTAAATTCTTTAGATCTTGCAACAATCAAATTGTGAGCTTTGCAATATTTAAAACAAAACCAAAAACATTAGATTTGTGATTGTTAGGAATGTTTCCTGTCTAAAACTAAACAACATTTATTAGTACAAAATAGAGAAGAACTTTTAGCACCTTCATTATTAGCAAATTAGAGAGATGGGCAATCAACAATTGTTTGAAATTTAACAAAGACAGGTTCTGGATTCTGCTCCCGGAAAGGAAATGTGGAGAGACTGGGGAATGAGATGCTGGAGGGCAGTACTCCAAAAAGGAACCTGGGGGTCGATGGCCAGTTGAACATGAGCCAGCAGTGCCCTGGCAGCCAGGAGGGCCAACCCTGTCCTGGGGTGCATCAGGCACAGCATGGCCAGCAGGGGAAGGGAGGGGATTGGGGATTGTCCTGCTCTGCTCTGAGCTGGGGCAGCCTCATCTTGGATCCAATGCAGCTTTGGGTGCCACAATAAGAAAAAGAAAAGAAGCTCCTAGAGAGCATCTAAAGGAGAGCAACAAAGGTGATGAAGGGCCTGGAGGGGAAGGTGTACAAGGAGCAGCTGAAGACACTTGGTCTGATCAGCCTTGAGGAGACTGAGGGAAGACCAACTTGTGGTCCATATCAAGCTCTTCCTAGTGGAGGACTTACTCGTTTTTGGAAGTTTCAACCGTTCTTGCTGCTGTTAATTGTCTTTGTAAGAAAAGACCACAACGTGCAGTTCTTGTTAAGAAATGGGATTGTTTCTGCCCTTTGTGTTAACAGTGATTTTTGCTATATTGTCAAAATCCTTGTGAAAATAACTACTTTGGGGATGAAGAAAAGATGAATCACTGAAAGATTTTACAGACTTCCCCTAAAATTTTGCTTAAAATATTGTCATAGGTGGCCATCACAAATGTACGTATGCTAATGAAGTTTTTAAATTATTATTATTTCTCCATAAATAAAAATATAGAATTCTTCAAACAACTCTGTGGCAAAGAGATGACATTTTCTTTTGCTTACTGTCAAGGAAACTGAACAAAAGAATAATACTTTGGGGAAAAAAAAAAAAAAAAAAAAAAAGGAAGGGAGTATTGAACTACCCTCAAAGAAGGCATCTTTTTCTCCAGAAAAGAAATAAAAGTTGTACCAGTCCCATAGTCCATTCTCTTTTATTTCTCTCACACAGATGAGTCATGTTCTCATTGCATGCTTAAAAATCCTCACTTACACCTCCACAGGTCTCTTAATGGACTCTTTTCATAAACTTTGCGTTGTATAAGGCAATCTAATGCATCTTTTCATAAAAACAGGCATCCCAAACAAATCTCATCTAGTCCAGTGGGAAAAGTTTCTATTTCAGAATGGGTCTACAAAGTCAAAATTACTCTTCAAATCTAGCCCATAGGGAAATGATAGAATGAGCAGCATATTCAGCCCACTTTTTCACTGTTTCTCTCACTTTCCTCCACTTCCTCAGTCCCAAATGAGCACATTTTTCATGGCTTTTAGAAGCTATGGAGTATTCCATCCCATGTCAGGAAAAGCTACATGAAAGCTGTAGCAGTCAGCTTTTAGTAAGCAGTCTGAAAAGTTTCTGGGCAAATAATTAATGAAGGCAGAAAGAAAGCTAAGAAAGGAAAATCTGAACTACTTGGAGCTAATCTATTACTGGAAAGTGTCAGCAGCAGCAAAAGTGTTATCTACTGTTTGCAGCAGGACTGTGGATACATGTCATGCCTAGATTCCTACTTTACTTACCCTAGGACTCCTCTCAAGGGCTGGGAACCATTTGGCTTTATTACTGTGATTAAATCAATGATCTTTAAACAGTTTAGATCTTTCATTTGTGGCCACTGTAGTCAGAATTGATCCTATGAGCTCAAAAAACTAGACAAAAGTGAATTTTGAAATCAGAAGAATAACATATGAAAGAAATACTAATTCTAGGAATAGAATGACAATTGATAAATCTTTCTCCTTTCTGCCTGCCTAAGGGACAAGACTTTCATTTTCCCTGGAAGAGGTATTCATTAGAGTTATACCAACAATAGTCTGCAGGACTGAGATTCAAACCCCATTGTATTCACACCAGTTCCAAGGAGATGTTGCTATGCTCAATGTACTAGTACCATGTTGCTATTCTGGGGAAATCCAAACTTCTGTCAAAAAACTGGTGCAAGGCTGTTTGCAGTGGCAGCAGGACTGATAGGAGTGCCTGTTAATGAGGGTGTTTTCTTACCCTTGGAAAGCTATCTGGGACAAGTGATTGTCTATTGCAATAATGCCAACCTAATTTCTGGAAAAAGGAGCAGGACTTTTCTGCTATTCAAGCAGAAGATTAAAATCAGTTTTAACTTTGTTGAAACATACAGCATTTCCTGGAAGAGAAAGAGTAAATTATGAGATGAATTTAGGAGCTTAGTAATTACACCCTTTTTTTCTTATTTTTTTTCAAGAGGTAAAATGGTTAATATTTATGGGTAATCAATGCTTTAACATATTCATTTTATTGCTGTTTCAATGCCATTTTTTTGTAACTTGTGCAACCTTATTCAAAACAATTGAAAGAGAAGTTTAAAAATCTATATCTCAATTATAGTTCTAAAAATAATGCTGAAGGCCATGTGTCATTCAGTTTGAGCTTAATACAAGTAAATTTAAGTTTTGACAGGTTGGATTGCCCATGTGCCCACAAGGTCTCTAAACTCATCTGTTCCTGACATTCCTGGGTCCAATTTGTCTTTTTAAATGTTACTGTCTGCTGAGATTTCATGGTTTATCTTAGACATCTCCCCTAGGATACACAATAGAGATACAGACCATAAGAGAGGTTCACATCATCCTGCAACTGTAGACAGAACCAGACAAGACACATTGGAAGAGCTGAATGTGAGGAAATAAGCCAATATCCTGATGGAGACTCAATGCAATGGCAGCCTCTGCAGGGACTGACAACAGTCTTGAGAAAACCGTGTGACAGGACTGGAGGTAAAGTGCAATGGGGATTGGATCAAAGAAATAGTCATGAGTTTAAGAGTGCATTTGGGAATGAATTGGGAAAAAACCCCAACTTGCTGACTAAGTGGAACGCCCCTTCTACAGGATTGTGGATGATGCCAAATTGGAAAAAAAGGGTCTGTAGGGTCGGACTGCTGTGTAAATGGGCATAAACAGAGGAAATGACATGACAGAAATTTGATAAAGTGTTACAATGGTTATAATGACAATGACCTTAACCACGAAAAAACTCCAGTACTGCCTGGACATCAAGTGAGCAGAAAGCAGTTTGGTAGAAAAGAGGGGTCCTGGCAGGCAGCAAATCAATTTTGAGCCACCAGTGTGACCTTGCAGCAAAGAAGGGGAGCAGCACCTTGGGCTGTGTTAGGAGGAGCCTTGCCAGCAGGTCCAGAGAAGTGATTTATTGTCTGCCTCCCTTTGACATTTGTGTCACTCTCTCTGGGGACTGTACCCACTCTTGGTCTCCTCACCATGAGACAGACGTTAATGTGCTGGAGCCAAACAAGCAAAGGTTTACCAAGGAAATTAGAGCACTTGACATTTGACATATGACAAATGAGGAGGGGCTAACAGATGAATTTGGTCTTAGCAAGAAGGGCTAAGAGGGAGATCTCATAAATACCTTTAGCAAGATAGTGGCAGCATACAGAGAGCCAGGCTCTACTAGAATGAGACTCAGTGGACACAGTTTATGACATTGGAAAGTCTAAATATATAAAAGGAAATCTATTTTCATTATGAGGGTGGTTAAATTGGC
This sequence comes from Pycnonotus jocosus, assembly GCA_013400435.1. Lineage (NCBI taxonomy): Eukaryota > Metazoa > Chordata > Aves > Passeriformes > Pycnonotidae > Pycnonotus > Pycnonotus jocosus. The sequence goes on along the minus strand of VWYP01026676.1, from coordinate 90,459 downwards.
CTCCCAGAGAGCTTGCGGAATGCCTGTCTGTGAATATATTTAAAACTCGACAGGATAAAATCCTAATTTACATGGAGTAAATTGGCTCATTTTGAGCAAGAGTTTGGACAAGATGGCCTCTAGGGGTTCATTCCAACCTAAGTTATTTTGTAGTTAATGATTCTATGAAAGAAAAACAAAGAAAAAATGTGATATGTGTAGTAATGTCATAAAATCACAACTTTTATGTTAGTTTACGGATAAGGAAATAGTGATTTCCAAACAGTGAAAACTGGAATATTCTAATGGTACTGAGAGTTTAACAGCTGAGATTTTTTTCCTAATGCACTTTTTTTTTCTTTAAAAAAATTTAAATGTTCTTGACTGATTATCTTCAGAATTACAAAAGATTCCAGACCTTGCAAAAAGGAAGCAGGAAGACTTTTACAGGCAGGAAACACAGAGTGTGACCTGTTTGCAGTCTCGTCAGTTTGTTTTGAGGGACTGGTCTGTCAATGCAATATTGCATAGGCAAATAACTGTGTATGTGAGCATAAGGAATAGAACTTCAGTGTGATTTTGTTCTTCTTTATATGTAGAGAGCAGGGATAGCTTGATGAAACAAAATTTAAATAAAATAAACTGTTCCCTCTGCATATGTTATTTCTATGCAAAGGCCACTGTATTTGATGACATTATTTTAAAATTAACAAGTATCTCAAAACCAGAAAAAAATGCATTTTTCCCATCTGTTGTACCTATTTACATCTATCAAGTATATAAATTTGAATTTTGCAAGACAGAAAGAACAGAGAAACACTCTGTCACGCACAGTTCATAATAGATGGGGATTATACAACTGTTAATAGAGTTGACAAGCATATATTTAGAAATTACCCTGAACTTTTCAAAAGGATGCAGCTTCATTTTCACTATAGTGCAACAGGGGAAAAGGACTTAAGAGTGAAAAAACAGGAAAAAAACAGGCTTCATCTGTGGCTCACTAGGAGCAGAGATCAATATATCTATGAAAAACTGTATTGATGTGCTGATAAGTGACGTGCTAAAAGATTTCAAGTATCTGGTCTCATCATCACTGCTTTCTTGCAAGACTGTGTTGTTCTTTTGGACCTCTCCCTCTTTTCCAAGTTTAGCTGGCACGCAACTATAGTGGCACAAATAAAAATACATTCATATACTACCATAGTTCATCTCGCTATACAATCCTGATCTTTTCTTTATTGTAAATTCAAAAAACAAAAATATTGAAAGGAGGTAATTGCCTCCATAGAAAAAGAATATACTATGTGAGTTAAGAGAATTTGGTGTTTCTATCAGATTTAAAGAACTCTGAATTCTATATAACATTAGTTATGTATATAAAGACAACCATATTTGTCTTAGTTAAGTGACAGTTTTAAAAATATCTCTTTGACATAATTTTTAAAATTCCCAGGCTTCTTCATTTTTATGCATATAAAATACTTTGCATTTTAGGAAGACAAGTTGCAATAAGATTTTTTATATGTCCTTAAAGAATATATGGAGAGATACGAATTGCTTTTAACTTTATAGACTTTTAAAATTTCATGTTCTTTCATACTTTGCAATTTCTCTTTCCATTTACTAAAAATCTCAATGCTTTTACTAAGAAACAATTTACAAGGAATTTTACTATATCTTGTAAAGAATTTTGCAGCCCTATCTTATGGCACTTTTATCCCTATTTTAAATAGATTATGTATCTCCTCCCAAGGGAATTAAGACATTAAAGTGGCCAAAATTTGCCATAGATTCTAAGCAAAATGAAGTACATAGAACTAGGAGACTGTTGCCTGTTGAAATGTTGCAGAGAGAGAGATGCATGTTATTGTCCTCATGGAGGACCAAAACAAAGTCATGGGGCTTTTGAAATAAAATGCAAATACTGAATAAATGCAGATAAAGAGTTTCAGGCAGGGAGTAGATTGCATGCTGTCAGAAGGAATGTGAAAAGGGACTTGCTTTTATCCAAATCAAACTGGAACCAAAAGAAAAGTGGAGTAATTTTCAATGTTACTTAGCAAAGCCTATTTTAGGAGATGATAAAGGCAAAGCTTGGAGCCACACATTATATTTCCACAGCTTCTCTCCACTGAATATAAATTGTGTTTAATGGCTTTATTTCACACATATTCCAATTGACTTAGGGGCATGGTCTGCAAACAAAATGGCAGTACTGACTTAATAGTCTTGCATTTCATGCTCCTCTTAGCCACTAGGATCATTTTAATCATCTCACCTCATTGTCCAAGAGAAATATTATCACACACAGAAAATATTGCTGTCCAGGCTGCACACTGAAGATCAGTATTCATCACACTATGCAGAATGCTAAGATCAGATTCAAGAGAAAACTTCAGCACTCCAAATTAATTTGCAATGAGTTTTTAGATACAGAGCAGAGTTATTATTGGCTCTCCTCAGTCAAAGTTTTGAAGAGGAAAAATATATTTGCCAAGGCAGACTTACTGATGGGTAAGCTAAAGTTAGGGAACTCACTGAATATGAAGAGCCAGCTATACATGGTATAAAATTACCTAAGGATTGTTTGCAAAAGGAAATTTTTCTTTTAATTAAAAAAAAAATTAAAATTCCTGTGGGCAATTATGGGACTTAGAGAGGGCATGATTTCTGACATGGACTTTATGTATAACACCTATGGTATGTTATCCATTGCAAAAAACAGTAATTATAGGAAAACAAAAAGAGAGCAAGTAAAATTACTGGCTCATTTAAAGAAAATTAAAATCCTGTTACTGAAACAGATAATATTCCAAAGTTCATTTTAGCGAAATAATTTAATTTCACATGTTGGATAAGTTAAACTAAGTAAATAATATGTATGAGAGTGAAAATGGTGATTTTGCAAAAGCTATGTTTTCTATTTGAAGTGCAGTAAATTTTATTTATGAAACTATTATGCTATTTCTGGATTATTACCAAAAAACTATGTTTCTCTAACTATCTTTCCACACAACTATAAAGGCCTCTAGAACACAGTCACAAATAAAGAAAAATTACATTCTGTAACCAGCAAAAAGATGAACTTCATATACACAAACCTCCCACGAAATTAACTTTACTTCATTTGTGATTTAAAGTCTGTTTACTCAAGCATAAGCAGAAAACTAGTTTTATGTTTATTTTGTGCTTCCTTCCAACCTACTATTCCAACCTTGACATCTGCTGGTAAAGTAGCACGATGAGACTCCTGGAATGCATGTAGGATAACTTGCTAAGCCAGGTGATAAATAGACAGACCTACCACGGGAGAGGCAATACCAGATGTCATTGTCACCAACACAGGTGAGCTGAGTGGGGACATTAAGGCTGGAGGCAGCCTGGGCTGCAATGTCGCGTGCTGGTGGAGTTCACAATCATGAGAGATATGGGTCAGATGAAGAGTAAAGTCAGGCCACTGAACTATGGAAAAGCAGACATCCAGCTTTTCAATGAGGTAGTCAATAGGATGCCCTGGGAAGCTGCCATCAAGGGCAAAGGGACAGAACAGAGCTGCAGATTTTTAAGGAAGTTGTCCATAGAATGCAAGAGCTATGATTCCTAGATGTAAGAAATCAGACAAGGAAGTCAGGAGACCAGCATGTCTAAGTTGGCACTTCTGATCCAATGAAAGGGCAAGAAGCAAATGCACAGATAGTGAAAGCAAAGACAGGTACGCTGGGGAGAGTATAGAGATGCAGCCTGGCTTTGTGGGGATGAGGCAAGGAAGGGAAAAACAAAGCTTGAGCTGAACCTAGCAAGGGAAAAAATAATTAACAAGGAAGGTTTCTATAGGTATGTCAGGTAGAAAAGGAAGGTCAGAGAAGGTGTACCCCCACAATAAACAAGACTGTCAAACTGGTACAGATGAAAAGGCTGAGATACTCAACAACTTTTTTTGCTTCAGTATCCAATGGGCGTCTCTCCTTCTATATCTCTGGAGTGGACACAAGACAAGGACAGGGGAGCAGAATACTTCCTACTCTAAGTGAATATCAGGTTCATGAGCACTGGACAATCTGATTGTACATACCTCCATGGGACCTAAGAGATGCATCCCAGAGTCCTGGAGGACCTGGCTGATGAATATGTCAAGCCACTGTCCATAGTTCTTGAAAAGCTGTGGCAGTCAGGTGAAGTCCCAGGTGACTGGAAAAAGGGAAACATTGCACCCATCTTTAAAAAGGGTAGAAGGGAGGGAACTGCCAACCTATAAATTTCACTTCTATGCCTGGGAAGACAGTGGAACAGATACTATCCTAAGGCACATGGAGGACAGGGAGGTGATTTGACACAGCCAGCACGGCTTCACCAAGGGCAAGACTTGACTGACAAACTTGGTGATCTCCTATGATGGAGACTTTATCTGTCTAGATTTCTGTAAGTACTTTGGCATGGTCCCCACAACATCCTTCTCTGTTAGTTGGAGAGATGTGGATCTGATGGATGGACTGTTTGGTGGATAAGGATTGGTTGGATGGTTATATCCAGAAGGTAGTGGTCAATGGCTCTATCCAGATGGAGAGCTGTGACAACTGGTGCTCCTCAGGGATTTGTGTTAGGGCCAGTATTGATTAATATCTTCACCAATGACATAGAAAAGGGATCAAGTGAACTTCTAGCAAATTTGCAGATGACACCAAGCTGAGTGGTGTGGCTGACATTCCTGCTATCCAGAGGGACCTGAGTGAACTTGAAAAGTGTGTCCATGGAAACCTCATAAAATTTAACAAGTTTAAATGCAAGGTGCTGCACCTGAGTCAAGACAAGCCCCAGAGTCAACATGGGCTGGGGGATGAACAGATTGAGAGCAGCCCTGCCAAGAAGGACTTGGGGTTGTTGGTGGGTGAAAGACAGAGCATGATCCAGCCATGTGCATTTGCAGCTCAGAAATCAAATGTGTCCTGGGCTGCATCCAAAGCAGTGTGGCCAGCAGGGCCAAGGAGGGTATTCTGCCCCTCTTCCCTGCTCTGGTGAGACCCCACCTCAAGTGCTGCATGCAGCTCAGGAGGTTTGGAACTAGATGGCCCCTTCCAACACAAGCTATTATTCTATGATTCTACAATTCATGCTGACTTTATCCTGAATTACAGTTCCAGAAGTCTTGTAAGAATTAAATGTAACAAAACTCAAAGCAAGAACATTTGGATCAGATATTTTGTTTGAAAGAAATACGTTTTCAGTAATTCCCACCCATTCCCTCATATGTTCTACTAATTCATTCTTTTATACTAGTACCAAGAGGTATATATTCAATCAGTTAGGTTACCATTACTTGCGGTGATGCAGTAGGTAAGTTTGCCAGCTATTGAATCATCTCTTAGTTTCTTCTTGACTGGTGACAATTAACTGATTTTTGGCTAAAATATTATCTATTTCTTATGAGTCAACACTTTGTATGGCCTGATATTTCATCCCCAAGGCCTTCTATCCCCCACTTCACTCACTATAAATCTTAGGGCAAGGTTGGTGCCTGCTGCCTTATTTTCCATTCCTTGTGATTAAAGTTGTTTTATTTGGTTGAAATGACAAGAAGAGGAATCACACTTGCAAGATTTCCATCCATCTTCTGTAACAGTGTAGATCTTCTGCTGAAAAGTCATCTGTATTTTAGTCTTGTTGCAAACACACCTGCATCAGTGCTCACCAGCTTATTGCAGCCAGCCATGTCGTGGTTCTAAATACGTGCTGATTTTTTTCTGTTATTTCTTCTGATACTTAAAAGCCCATGCATTCCCATTCAGACTTCCCTCACACCAGAATTTACAGGTGTGTAATGTGTGTTCTGCAGAACATGGACCTGTCCACCCCATGAACGGTCTTTCAGACAAGCACATTTGTATGCAAAATGACAATACATGAAGAAAATTATGGTCTTTTTTACTTAAACCTATTGACACAATTTTTTTCTACAGGAAATATTTTGAACATGGTTAAAGTACATAGTATCTGTTACAAACTGGTTTAATCACAGAGGAGTAAAGAGAACTAACTCTCTGCGAATAAAATGGAAAGAACTTGGAAAGTTCTAAATACTTCCCCCCAAATAATGAGGGAAAAAAACCAAACAAGATTAAATGTTGATGGCAAAAAGTTGATATATTTTTATTTGATGGTAAATGAGGAAAAGAAGAAGAGAGAAAAGTAGAGAAAAGTTAGAAAAAGCTAAGTTACTTTAAAAGCATAGGATAGGTCACCACCATTCTGTGCCACCTTTGTTGCTGTTGAGACGGGGTAGCGGGGAGAGAAGCAGTTTCTGCCTTTTTCTTTTTTTTTGCAGTTTGAAATGTCTCACCTGTCCCCACTGATGCGGGGAGCAGTTTGGCTGGGATGCAGCAGCCCATCCATCCTCGGGAATGCAGCTGCAGACCCCCCTGGCCGTGGCTGAACCTCGGTGCACTCGAGATGCTCTCACTGCGGGACTCTGGAGCGGGGTTGGGGTCCCATAGCNGCGGGGTCGGGATCCCACAGCTCACTCGGGACCTTGGTCCAGGGGTGCAGCATCAGGGGGTTCTCCTCAGGCAGGCAGTGCCAGCTCCCGGGGTCCTCAGGGAATCTCAGAGCAGGTGATGGTGGGGGCTGGGGGAAAGGCCAAGGTCAGGGACTGCCCCTCGCTTTCCCCTCCACGTTTTGAACAAGTTTCGCCTTCCTTTTTATGAACCTCAAAGTGGGCTACTCACAGTCCATCCCACACTGTTTTCAGGTGTTCAAGAGAGATTATGATAAGCACGCATAATGACAAAGAATTTTTTGAAGACTTTCCCTTGTTATCAGGCTCTTAATGGCATCTCAACTGCAGAACTGTTGCCTCAAAAAATCTTAGTTCATGTGTTAGAAAACTGTCAATTATATTCTTCTGAGTGTTTTGAATATTATTAAATTATGATAAAAAAACAGGTCTTCTACTTAATTCTGGCCTTTAAAAACCACAGACATGAAGAACTGGAGAAGACTGAAACAATATACTGCTTCCATGTGTGTAAAATTTTACCATCCAAGTCTGTTCTGGTGCCTGTCTCTTCCGTATCAGCTTCCTAATAATTCTGTCTTTCTTGTTGCAGCCTCTGCAAAATTCTTTTTTATATTCTTGTGATATGTTGAAGGCCAGTCAGAACTATTTCCTTCTAAAAGTCAATGGAACACATTCTCTTCACTATTGGCTCACTATTGGGTAATTGGACTAAGGAAAAAAAAACTAGACAGCTATACTTCAAAGCTCTAATTGACTGGGAGCAGTTTTGCTACAATCATCTAACCACTTTAGAAGATATGTATACCTTAATTCTTCTATATTTATTTTCTTCTTTTTTTTCATTTTTTCATTTTGTCATTCTTCTATGCTGTTTGTCTTCTCAGCTAGTCTTTTATGTGTTTTTCATAAAAGGTAGTGCTATATACTAAAAAGAATGTGATGTTGGCAAAATTGACAAAAGGGGAATAATTTAATTACTTATAAGGTGAAGTACATCTTGTAACTCACCTCTGTATTTGCCTTTTTATTTTTCTTTCCTTTATTATAGTATTGAATCACTGATGTGATTTATAGTCCTTTAAATCTATAGACAGATATTTTCTATTTTTGTGTGTCTCAATCTTATTTTACCTCCTGCTTTATATTACAATGCTTTTCTTTTTTGTTAACTTGATCTTACTAAATTGGAGTCAAGAGTGACTTTGACAGGCTGATTCAGATGTGTCTTTGAAAATGTTTACTCTTCCGATTTATGTGGATCTGCAAAATGTCAAAGATCATTTTGCACTCTGTTGTCTGAATCATTCATGAAAACAGTGATTTGAACTGAGTCCATCCCAAGCCTTTGTAAGGATCTCATAACATTTGTTCACACAGCCTGAGTGAATTTCAAATATCTGTTAGCTGAGTAAGATCTGTTGTGCACTCATCTTATAGTGGTTTTTATCTAGGCTGTTGAACTTCTTTTATTACACTGAAAGATATTGGAGAGCAGCATGATTTTAGAGAACAGATAGGTGTCGAGTGGCTGTGCTTTCTTCAAGGGACTGGACATTGTAAGTGGTTCTGCTCTGTTTTTTCTTCAGTGCTTGTGAAAGCATAGCCCTTATCCTATACCTTTTTTCAGGTCTTTTACTGGTTTATTTTATGCATGTCATTAACTGATACCATCTGACATTTCCTTTCCTCACCTGCTCCAGTGCTTTTCTTTATACCTTGTGAAGTTCTGTAAGCAATAATAACTAGTCAAGTACATCTTCTAACAAAAGATTATCTACAGAATTTAACTTCAAAACTTGCTTATAAGAACAATGCTTGAACCACAGTAGTTGTTATTTTTTTTCAAGACTCGATTCCAGTGCTGTCCTTTCCTTGGCTACTCAAGTTAGCCTGAAACTTAGTATTGTGAGGTCTATACATGTATGTACATGCAGAAGTCTGTGTACATATGCATATATTTATATAACATTTATATGTGCATGTGTCACTATTTTTACACCACAACGACACAGACTCCAAGCTTCAGAAGGCTGAAATTGACTCCTTTATTTCTGGGATGTATCTTTCTTTTTATTCTATTTTACATAGACCAATTTGATTGGTGAAACAAAGGCAAACTTCTTCAATCACATTGGTCAAACCAGAGGGACATCAAGGAGAAGTCCCTCCTAGGAAAAAAAAAATGCACAACATAATACAGTTTAAAAAACATTTGTCTTGTTTACAGAAAATTCCCTGGAAAAAGAATTTCATAAACCAAAACATCTCAAGCAAAGGACCAAGACTACATACATGTGTACATGTACATACACATATCACAGAATCACAGTGTAACAGAATATTCTGAGTTGGAATAAACTCCACTAGGATTATCTAAGTCCAACTCCTGGCCCTGCACAAGAATCACACCATGTGCCTGAGACTGTTCTTTAAATGCTTTAGCCTTGAACTCTACCAGACACAGTGCTGTGACAACTCCCCCGAGGACCCCATTCCAGTATCCAGTCACCCTCTAGGTGAAGAACCTTTTTCTAAAATCCCACCTAAACCTCCCCCGACACAACTTCAGGCAGTTCCCTTGGGTCCTGTCATCGGCCACCACAAAGAAAAAAGATTAGTGCCTGCCCCTCCTCTTCCTCTCATAAGAAAATTGTAGTGAGTCTCCTCCAGGCTGAACAGACCAAACGACCTCAGCTGCTCCTCATACAGCTTCCCCTCCAGCCTCTTCACTATCTCCGCTGCCCTCCTTTGGACACTCTCGAAAGAGCTTAATTAATGTCTTTTCTATACTGTGTCACCCAAACCTGCCCCCAGCACTGGAAATGAGGCTACCCCAGCTCAGAGCAGAGCAGGACAATCCCCTCCCTTGCCCAGCTGGCCATGCTGTGCCTGATGCACCCCAGGACAGGGTTGGCCCTCCTGGCTGCCAGGGCCCTGCTGGCTCAGATTCAATTTGTGATTGACCAGGACGCCCAGGTCCCTTTCCATGGCACTGCTTTCCAGCCTCCAATTCCCCAGTCTGTCTGTACATAAAGGATTGTCCCATTCAAGGTGCAAAGGTGCAGAATCCAACACTTTCCTTTGTTAGAACTCATTGGGTTGGTGTTTTTCCTGGTCTCCAATTTATTGAGGTATCTCTAAGGAGCCTCCCTGCCTTGGAGGGAGTCAACAGCTCCTCCTAATTTTGTAAGATATGCAAACTTATTTAGTGTGCTTTCAAGTCCTGCAAGCAGGTTGTTTAGGTAGATTATATGTATATATGTATGCAAATAGGCATGGTTAAGAGCTCTCTTTTCCTAACCAAATTTTAATGAAGGTATTTTCCTTTTGAGAACTTAGGCTTTGCATTAACAGCACAGCTGTATTTCAAAGTGGAAAACCAATATATAACAAAATATATAATTACAAATAATAAAAATGTCGGGGTTGGGCAGAACTGCAATTTTGTTAGATGTCAGGTAAACCAGTGTCTTGTGTGAAATTTTAGGTTTCAGAATTTAATTGATCAGGATATAATATCACATTCTACCATGTCTAATATTTGTAACTCTTCACATGTTCTGATTTTGTTTTCTTCCTCTTTCTCCTGGCTGACTGTCTTCTATTCGTGACAATAAACTCTGGTTATTAGACTGTTCACAAAAACACTAGTCTTTGCTTTCTTCTTTTTAAATTGATTATATTTGACTTAAGTAACTGTAACTATCAGTTTATCAGGTATATTTGTTGGCCTGTTTCTTGGACTAGGCTATGGCTTGTGAAGTTCTGTTCAACATGATTGTTGATCAAAATTGTTATTATCAGTTGTTGTAATAATAATTTACACTACAACCCAGAGGGCTGTTGCAGCATACATGTTAGATCACTACTTACATCAATTATTCTTCTGCCATAAAATAATTATAAAACTTTTAAAGTCACATGACATTAAACTGGCTGGTGGGAGCCAGTGTTCTAGAGTTTTCTGATATTCAGAAGCATCTGCATATTACATATGTCAGTAGAGGAACCTTCCCCTTGGGATTATCATTCTGAAGTTGCATTGATGGTTGGCCACTGGGGTGGTCACAATTACCTGTTACTACATCACATTGGGCCCTTCAGATCGTGACTTCTATGATCCCATTAGCGACATGGCAAGTTCAGACTGGATTTCACCTTATTCGAGACAGAGTATATTGCTAATCTTGGATGAGGTTATGAATGAGTAATTTTGCTTAACAATTAATACAAAAAATCTAGGTATTCTTTTTTATGATACTTCAAAAAAAAAAAAATCTCACCCTTCTTTAAATTACAGGTAAAATGCATTTTCTAACCACAGATTCAGTTCAGCCTAAGTTCAAAACCTGCAACAAACAAACACCTTCACTGAAATCAGAGGACATAAACAGAAAATGGTTTAGTGGTTGAGCTCGGGGAGGCCAAGGTCTAATTTTTTGTTTTTATGCAGTGTTGTGCAGTAATTTCATCCCTTATGTTAGCATGTATTACACATCCTCAATATTGTTTAAATCTTTTGTTCAGGCTGGGCTGTATTTTTCTGGCTTCCCAACGAGGTCTCCTATGACACTGTGTAAAAAGCTTTATTAAAGGAAAACCATCTCATCTTCTACTTCCTTCTTATCCATTATACTGAAAGTTACTATGTCAAAGGAGAAAATTAGATTGTTTTGACATGATTTACTCTTGAGAGAGCTGTGTTGACTGTTTTTCATCACCTTTCTATTTTCCTGTAGAGTGCTTATAAATTGTCTGTTTAATAACTTTTCCCAGTATCTTTTCACATACTGAAAGTACTGGACTGGTCAGTGGTTCCTCAAGTTTTCCCTTTCCTGGTGGAATGTAATGGCTTCCCCTTCTTCACTCCCCTGAGACCTCTCCCTTCTGCAAGATCTCAAAGGGAATGACTTTGATTCAGATACTACTTTGGTTATTCTATTAAGTGCTCAAGTTTTTATTCCTTTCCTTCATCCTGGCCATCAAATATATCAAATATATTTAAATACCTTTTACCATAACATGTTATGATTTTTCTCCATTTCTAGAATTTCCATTTATTCTCAATAATTGTGACTTATTTGGTAGGGTGTTTTTTGATGGTAAGTCAAACCTTGCTATGCCATTCATCTGATCTCAAAATTGATGGAAATTTCCAGAATAAACAATACAAAACAACAAAAAAACCACTTTAAAAATCCCCCCAAATTAACTTGTTATTTCCATGACTTTCTTCTCTTGTTTTTCTTCATAATTTTGAGTCTAAACTTCTTGTGGCCATCACTACTAGTTAACACCTTCTAATCCTCAGCCACCTCCTGTCAGTTGCAATCGAGGCTGGAGACAGTTGTTCCCTAAACTACCTCCCATTTCACATTTTCCCCACTGTATTCTCTAATTTCTGTAAGACATTGTATCTGTGTTCCTTTCTAAGGAACACAGGTATTGGATAATTAATGTTTCCCTTTATCACTGGCCTTTATCTCTCTCCCTCTACCTTTCCCTCTTCCTCTTCTCCTTTTTATTCCTTTTTTTTTCCTTTAGGATAACTCTTATTAGGAAGAAAATATTTTACTGCATTAAGCAATCTAACATGAAAACTCTCTTACTATTTCTCCTACTATTAATGGTATCTACAGAACAAATTCACCTCTCAATGCTCTCTCTATATGAACAGCATGTGTATTCTGTCTTATGGAACTTATTATAATTGCACTCTAAATCCACTTTAATATAAACAGGCAGTTGGGAAATATAAAATTAGGGATAAAATAACGTGCTTTTCTAGGTTTATCAGAACCAATTTGATTACAACACAATCAAATACTATTTAAAATAAAGTTGAATTAACTGGTTACTCTTTCTTGTGATTAATCTTCATTTTGATTGAAAAATAATAGTCACATCATTTTAAACAGAATATCTAATGGTTAACAGCAGCATTAACAGCATTGTCATTAGCAGAGAAAAGTATAGCACAAGTCATAACAAGATAAATTACATTTCCCATAGGGGATGTAGCAAACATAAACATATATTTCAGAAAAGTTTTGCAGCCACTTGAACTTAAAAAGAGTCTCTATATATCTTAAAAACATGATGGTACTTTACCCCAGATGCTATTAAAAGTACATCTTTCACTTGGAAAGACTGCAAAGAATGCATGCTTTTGAAATATGCTGTCAGGATACATGTGGCACTAAATGATAAAAGGTAAGTGTAATTTAGATGTGTAGAATTGTTTGAATAACAGGAGGCTCAATGTATTTGCATCCTACTCTCTCCTTTAAAGTGAGATGAACTGAACTTATGTCTCAGCTCTATATATTTACAAGGACAAAAAAAGGGACATAATTCTCTTCCTGAGATTACTATGTTATATGCACTCAGTGTTCATGTTCTCTTCACCATGAATTCATGTCATGCACTATTCATCTGATTTTCCTTCCAGCAGCAGTTAGGAAGGTGCAGAAAGGTCACATTCAGAAGTTAATACTCATATTGCCAATGTTTGCCTACTGAAAGAATTGTTTGTTTGCCCTTCCAAACATATTTCTAAGAAATTTGGTGTGTTCATGTCTTACCAAAATGTGTTTTCACAGTTATTCTATCTCAAAGGCCTTTAACTATTCTGCTCTTATGAATAATCAGTTTAGTGCCTATTGATCCCTTGAGAAACAGTTAAACTAAGTAGCAATACAAGATGAAAAAATCTTAATACCAAAGCATGTTTTATGGCCCTTCGGTGCCTTTGTTCCAAGTTTGTTGTGACAACAACTGACCCTGGTACAGAGGCAGCTCAGAACATCCTGCCTGTAGCCTCGCCGCTGCTTAGGGGACACTTGTGGGTTCTTTTCACTGAAGCACCTTACAGACAGCGATGGTGAGGTAGAGAGGACCCTGCTGCAAAGCTTGGAATGTGGTTTTATTGTTTCATGATGGAATGCAGCCAGGCAGAGATCTTGACCTGGTGGGTCTTCTGGCAGCAGGGCAGTTTCAAGGCCTCTGCACCATGGCTTTATTTGGGGGAGGTCTTTTACAAAAGATAAGAAGGGCTCCAATAAGGAGGATACAAGGGATGGTACAGGATGGGACAGACAACTGTTTTCACCAGTGGGAAAAGGAGGGTGGGGGAAATTTGGAAATCAACCAATAATTTGACCAACTTCTTAAAAGTTTCCCAAAGAAGGGGAAAGGTTTTAGGGTAAATGACAGGGCTTCAGGGGTCTGGGATTTTAACTGACATACAGACTTCAGGGAGAAACTAAAGGGAAATTTTGGGCAGAGGTTATAGAACATACCATTATACAAAACTTAACAATAATTACTAAACATAAAAAAACCACCACAATGTTTTGGCAATTTTTACTGACCCGAGCTATGTAGAGACAGAGTAGATGGTTTAAGAAAGTTAATAAAATTAAATTGTGTTTTCTGTGCTGGGCAGGAGGCAGTAACAAAATCTTATGTTGCTTGTGTTCTTGACTGAATGTGACAGAAAGACACCATCAGCTTAGCTGTCCTGAGAAGATGTTTTTGAAGGCAACCATTTTCTGGTATTTTTCATCTTATGTAGTTCCCCCTCAGTCTAAGATTCTACTAGGTTTGCTAATTGTGAAAAAAGCTGGCCCATCAGTATTCTGAAACAGAATTTTTAAAAAATCTGATCTGATCTAGTATCAGCAAAAGGCATCAGGAAGTAACGGGTAGATTATCTGCAGCTTCCCATGCATAAAGTGCACACCCAAACAAAGTCTGTAATCTTCCTACTTGGACTTCATTGCCTCAGACAAACCTGTACACCTGACTCTTGGTCTACACTCCTGGCAGAAGGATGACAGCCATGAATTCTATCGTTCAGCTGCTCTTGTTTAGAGTTTCTGCCTTGGCTGCTGGAGTAGGAAGCTATCTTACAGGCCTCTTCCAGTCAGTGGTTGAGCACAACTGCCATTGGAGCAGGATCCAGGGCTAGCTTGAGAGAGTGGCAAGTTTTCCTCCCTTCCCAGCAGCCTTTGGAGCACAGCTCAGAGACTAATGTTACTTGGAATCATTTGCCTTAGACAGAACTGAAAATGAGCTGTGCTTCCTGAGTCATCATCTGTGATTCATCACCACCTACAGCTTGCTTTGCCTGCAGTAGCAGAGCACTGCTTGCTCCCCTGATGATTTCATGTATAGATTTCATACCTGAAATCTGTACTCATCTAGACCCCAGAAGGTGATTGTGTATTATGGAGAGTCATCTCTCATCTGGAAAGGCTCCAGTAGGCATTTATAGACAGCCAGACATGGGCATATCACTCCTGTGATGCTGTGTACCTTTCTCTTACCAGCTGTCCAATGGCCCCTTCAATGAGAGCTCAGACCAGATTGTTCCCATGCTGTACTTGTGAAGGCAACAGCTCCAACCAGCAACAGCATAATCCTAGTCATGGCTGAGATGGCTGAAGATAGGAACTTTGCATGCAGATTCCTCAGTCTGCTGTCAGATTTCTGTCTGGATAACCAAAGCACAGCTGGCACATGAGGGAATTTGGGAATGTGTGTAGGAGTGGGCACAAGGATGATGCTTGCAACACACAGAGCAAGGAAAGAGTAAGAATTGGTGCACCTGAGTACTTGCTGCTCTGAATTCTCCCTTCCCTGCCTTTTACCTAGGAATGCTTATTGCATGTCAGGCAGAAGAGACACCAGGCTCCAGATACCAAAACTAGCAGAACTACAGCAGGAATGGCTATGTGTACACTGACAATGAACCACCTGGTCCACTGGCAGTAGGAGGGCTGAGCCTTACTTCATTGTGGCTCCTCCAGGCCATGTAAACATAGCTGTTGATCTGAAAATTAAGGATATTTCAGGCAGTTGTTGAGTCTTTCTGGCTCATGGAACCACTGAAATAGCTTCATCCTTCTTCTAACTGATTGTCAGTCCAGCTACAGCAACTCGACCAAACACTGCAGCAATCAGCCCAATGGAGCTGAGACAGGATCCTTGTTGCTTTTATTGGCTGTTGGGGCTTTTTTTATGGCAAAGGAGCCCAGTGGCTATTCAGCCTATTTTTGCCTTTGTTTTCCTATTATAAGAGTAATTATGCTAACGTGATAAATTAAGCAGTCTGGTGACACCTTGTCAAGTGCATTTCCTCTTGTCTTCCCTGGACCCTGCTGTGAGACTGGTGCAGCAAGCCCCAGCCTAGGTGTGATAAATCAGAAGATGTCCAAGGCAAAGTAAGGCTTGCACTGGGAGACAGCAGGTAATGGCCTACTCTCTGTTACCTGAAGAATTCAGTAACGGAGTTGCTGAGAACATTGAAAACTCAGGTGTATAATAAAGGGAGAGGCAGGAAAAGGTCTTGGGGAAGGGGAACAACATCAAGGAATGCTTAGCAGTGCAGGTGTAGAGATTTCCTATGGGAACTGGATGCAGAAAGAAGGACAGGTCAGCAATATTTGGGTACAGTAGGGCTGGGGAAGAAGTAGGCAAATGTTTGTGCTACCAACATATTGAAATGTAATACATTGATCTGATACAGCAGAAAGGAAATTTACAGATCTACAGATGGATTAACTGCAAATAACAGCAGTATGAGCTAAGTAGAAGCTTAGAGAAAAAGAGTAATATTCAACTTAGAACATTTACATGAAATCTGTCTAGTGCAAAAGGCATATATTAAGTCAGAATAAAGGTCTATCTAGGATTTGTGCATATGACAGCCTGATAGCAACCACTTGTGAGAAAGGACAAGTTTACAGATGTTTTCTTCTGAGATTTAGCAGTTTGGGGATTTCTTCAGCCTGCTATTGAATCTAATACACAATGTTATTGCTGTCATTCTTGAATTTGACTGTGTGTTGTCTTTTAGAATAGGATCAAATTTACTTGTTTGCTGAGAACCTTCTGTGACGATAAAAGTAATTTGGTTTATGAAAAAAAAGCTTTCTGGTGTACAGCCATCCTAAGTGGCCAATAGCTTAGGTATTCTCAATTTGAATCATATAATTGACATTTTAGTATTTTTGCTTAAGTCTATCCTAATATATATATATGTATATATGTATATATATAACAGAAACTATTGAAGATGGAATTTCAGGAGCCCTCTACCTCCACTGAAGTTCACAGGCAGTTTATTTCTCAACAGAAGTACATCAATCTCTATATCAGGATACAAAGGTGTAGAGTGGTTACATTTCATTAGCACATGCTTTAGCCTATTTAGACATAGTTGAATCCAATTATACTAAAAGTTTTTTTTCCAGTCCAAATGATTCTATGCTTCTATGTTTCCATGATTTTGTGATTCGGTTCCAGGGCCAGGAACTAAATTGAGTGCACATTGACTGTGCACCAAGTCTGTCACATCGTTGCATCATCCTGGAACTCGTACTTGTGCTGTTGCCTTTTGCCCAACCTTGAAAAGAAACCTAAGACAATTTTAGTAAGGAGGTAATATGAAAGGGGATCTTTAATGAAGACCTTCAGGAGCAGTTATGAAAAGATGTCCACAAAAGCCCATCCCCTCCAGGGCTGAGTAGATTTTATAGGTTTCAGGAAATTAGCATAATTGATAAAAAGCACCAATTAGGAGCACAGGTGGTGATGCAATTCCCACCCGGGTCAAGCCCCTTCTCTGTAGTCCCCCCCTTCAGCACAATTTGTGCTTTGTCCATGAGAATGTATCTCAAAGAGTTGTACTCAACCTTGGTTCCCAGGAAGAACCAAGACAGCACAGGGGCCCTGCACCTCCCAGCGCTTAGAGCTTTGGAATTTGTTTTGTATTTCTGCATAGGGAAAGGCCAAGGAAAAGTACTGGGCAAACTAGCCACTAATACAATAGTCTACATGGCTACACGGCTACAAATATAGATACAAAGAATACAGAGAACATGTAAAAGAGAAAAAAAGACAAAATCCAAATCAGCATCTGTGCCACAGACAGGAACTCACCGTAATAGGAAGGACCAAGATAATTAGACAGTATGATTTACTGATGCTGTCTCATACCCAGTCAGCTCAGACAATCTACAATAATCTATACAGATCTGTGCAGATATATCTGTATATTCTTAAGTGCACTAAAACATCATTTATTTTTGTTCACATTAAAATAATTTGATGCTTAGTAATGAGAAAACACCAAAGTTTGAGTACTAATCTGGGTACTACTTTTAAATTAGGAAACACTTGACTCTTTGTCTACTAATTTTCATACTTCGTCTGCATGTCTATCTGCTATCTGTAAAATGATGCTTAAAAAGATTCTTGTTCTTACAAAGATATTCATACATATACAGATATAGATCTATGCACTCCTATATACTCTTCTGCATAATAACAATTTTTAATTTTACCTTTTCAGCTGTAGGACCTAAATATTTTCTTTGGATGTATTGATAAAAAAAGCTACATCCCTATAACTACCTCTCTTTTTGTTACATTAGGAAGTGTTAAGAATTTGACCAGTAGGATTCTGTACAATTTTTATAATTCTGCACTTTTATTTATGGATTATGGAATTCAGTATGGACTTTTAGCTAGAAGATAAGGCTTCTAGAGGTGAAGTATTAGTGTTTCAGGAAGACTAATTGACATCTGTGAAAATCCAGCCTCACTGAGTAGTGACAGACTTGAAATTATTAACAATCCAATAAAGAGGAGAACCTGCAGTCGAGTCTTGTCACTCATGCTTCACTGTAGAAGGTTAAATGAAAATATTCAATGTTATAACAGTGCAGAAGCAAGTAAACTCACACTGTATCTATTAGAGACTGCCAAAGAAGTGTTATTTGGTGTAATAAGTATCTGTATACAGCTTTGGAAGTATTGAGAACAAGTAGACTCAGTCGAACCATGCAGAAACTTGCATCTTGTTTAATTTGTCACAGAGAGTGATTTAGTACTGCTCTGTGAGGAAGAAGGTTGTTATTATAAGATGTCTTTAATAAAAAAAGATTGGGTTTACACAGAGGATATCTAGGAAAGCAGTGTGTATAATAGACACTAGAACTTCAGCAGCTACTCTGGACTATTTAACATAGAGGTGGATGTATAGCAGAAGAGCAATCAGTCTACAGAAAGGGTGCTGTGATATAAGCTCCATTTTCAATCTACTTGGCAGCTAGCCTTGAGCTACGATGACTTTCATGGTTTCCAGTAAAAATGGGTAAATTAAGAACAGAAAAATGACTCAAAAAATCAGAGAGAAAGTTATCCCAGCCAATGGCAGTACCTGCAGATTTTCTTACCACATTCAGTGACCTTTACACCAGTAAGTCCTACATTGAAAATGCTTTTCTATACTGACCTTCATCAGAAGATATGTAAGAGGTGTTCTGTCACCACAGAAGTTTATATATTTTGAAAAATAATTGTGAATATAATTAATGAAGAAATTTAATCTAAAAGTGAGTATTAAAGCACAAAATGGTCAAGGCATTTTGGTGTCTCATGCTGACCAGTTTCTAGAGCAGTTTAGTACCTACACAGAAGGATTTGTACAAGTACCTTCCAGCTCATGATCATTTAATGAAACTACTTTGAAAAATTGATCCCTAGATGAGTTTAAGTAGCAAAATCTATCCATAAAATAGACACCTTTTTATTTGTGTGTTTTACCCTTAGAAAACCTGGTATCGAAGTTATAAGCAAAGAAATCTGAGGCAGACCTTTGGTGCTTGAGATGTTACTGTCTGTACCCAAACCAGCTTGTTTAGATATTCATCTTGAAATTTACCTCACAGACTGTAACATCAAAACCATAACGTATATATGAGATCCCAGTCTTGCAACACCATGAACGAAATGGTGCATTATCCAGGTCTGCTTACCCTTATTCTGAGTCATTATCTTGGAAATTCTTGCCCGGGAGCAAATCGACTAATCAATAAACCATCTATTTGAAAACAGAAGCAAAAATAACTAAATTACATAGATGTTACTGATAACTACTACCTCTTTTTTGTTTATAAACCAAATATTATGCACTTTTAAATGATAGTAATATGTTTTATATTTGCTCAAAGATCTTATACCAGTTGTAGTCCTATAGCAAAAAATGTTGATCTTCTGTCATTGTATAATGCAAAAATTCACGGTACCATGCCTATGCACATTGAACAGAAAAATTCAAAGGAATAGTGTTTTGTTACCAACCATTGTCTGTTGTATGAGTATCACATATTGAAATGCAATCCTCATTACTTCTGTGTGAAATCACTGTTCCTAAACAAAGCCACGAGATTTTGTATGTATATCTGTCTTATTCATTCACATAAACACAAACATAAATAGCAATTATTTTATATCTGACTTGTGCCTAAAATTATCAGTGTACTATGATCACAGGGCTTTAATCATGTGTACTATCTCTTCTCAGGAAAAACAGCACAATGTGGTGCTATTTTACCACAGCATGGTAGAAAGCTCGACAATAAAGATGGAAGAAAGAATTTGATGTTCTTTTATGTTACCGGTATAATAAGCAAGAGCTGGTTTGAATCAAAAGTGTATTGGATATTAAGAAGGCTTTTTTTTTTTTTTTTTTTTTTGCAGACCAGATTGTGCCTTATAACAACTGATATATATTTGATCATATATATATGATCATATACATATGATATATGATATGCATTGATGGTGGTATAACATTTGCTGTCACAAAGTACAGCACTTAATCATCCCTTGGGAAGTATAGCACAGCAGCCTGAACTAATCCCTCAGTTACAGGCTGCCTTCCTTCTTCTACTCCTCTGAAAATAGTTTACTAAAGCACCTGCCTGATACCACAGTGGAAATAACATTACATATAATTGAACTAAAAGCTTTTGACTGCCTAAGCGGTGAGGAATTTCAGTGTCTACACCATCAGTTGATTGAGCCCTGCAATAACAGCCACTAGAATTGTCATGTTTGACCTCAAAATACATGCCCCATCTTTTAAGTGTTAAGCCTGGGCACTCATATGTGAGTATTTGAATTCACACATGTGTGGAGTTACCCTTCAGCTGCCTCATATTCACAGAGCAACATTAATGTGGCTGTGGGTAACAGGCTGCTCCTTGGATAGTCTCACTTTCTCACCAGGCCTAAATACATTTTCTTGCTAACTCTAGGGGCTCCTAAGTGGGAGTTATGTTAAGGTTGCTCCAAATGGAGGTGGCAGAGTTTAGACACGTTCCTGTTCTTGGCTCTTCCCACACCTACTAGTTAATAGATTCCTACCTTGTCCCTGATGTCAAATTAGCCTTTGCAGCCTTAAGAATAGGGAAAGCTCTGTCTCACCCTCTGTATACCAGGATCATCACTAGATAAGCAGAACAGCACCTCCTTCCCATTTTAGATTTTATTGAAAAGTTTTCTATTTTTTTTTCAATAGCACACTGAGATTTTATTGCATGTGCTGCTTGCAATTCATATGTTAATTGGCTTTCGAATTGCCTGTTGTCAGAGGAATCTGCTGGTTTACCAGAATTGTTGATTTGAGTTCAGTCTAAGGCCAGTACTTCTCTGTGCTGTGTTTATGAGATAATTTTCCATAACCTATCCCCCCCAATTTCCTTGCAAAGCCCTCAGATTTGCAGATGCATTTACTCCTTCAGATATTTTGATAGTTCTAATTAGTGTACATCTTTGACATTATGCAATTGTCTTCAATTATGTTTCAGTTTTAGATGTTTTAAAATTGCTCCTATGAAAGTGCACTGTCAACAGAGACTAGCAATAAAGGTAATCCTGAGAACAGCAGACCCCAAAATGCACAGTGACGAGGTTTGTTAATTACTGAAGTGGAATTAGAGTGTATAATTAAGATAAAATTATTCAGTTCATAGACTGAAAATGTCAGAACATGGCCCTTCAAATATATCACTCATCTATTCTGTAATTCTTTTCCTCTAATTTTATAGCATTTTAGTTGTCTCAGTAAATATCACCTGTGAGCTGAAAACATTTTACCTGAAGAAATGATTTATAAAAACAAAAGTGGTTTCTGTAACAGTAAATTCCCTAGAAATCATCTGGAAATTGCTTGCTAATGCTGAGAACACCTGAAAGGTTTCAGGCTTTTAGAGCCATTAGCAACATTGCCTTATTAACTACCTTACTCCACACAGGTGTGAATGAACTGTGTTATACATCAGCTTTGAATTATTGTGCATTCTAAAACTTTGCTCAATATTGGAGAGAAAAAAGGTTTTTCAAATTACACAGTATTAGAACATCTTTTTTGTGATTTTTATGATAGCCCAGATTATAAGAATGGACTGTCATGCTTTGTTCAACCATTGCTGCCCTCTACACTGGCAGCCAGCTTTGTTAATGTGGTGGAATGACCTTGGCCATCTGCAAGACACCACTCAACTGCTCTCTCAATCCTGCTCCTCTAGGGAGGATCAGGGAAATGGAAAAGTTTGTGGGTTGAGATAAGGACAGGCACATCACTGGCCATTTATTTTGATGGGGCAAAGCAGACTCAGCTTGGGGAAAAGTAATTCAATATATTGCCCATTAAAACAGAGTTAGGTGTTTCACAAAAATTTCACAACTAACCTTTGCTGAAAAAGGAGAGAGGCTGGGATATGAAGTACAGAAATACAAGAGTAGTTTGAGCATGAGGTGTCCTATTCGTACTGGATATTAGATCACTTCAAAGCCTTCTCTTTTCCAGGTCTAAAAATCACAGGTTTTTTAGCCTTTCTTCATAAGACATGAGTTCCATCCATTTAATCATCTTGGTGGGTCTTCATCTGGATTTGTTCCAACAGGTCAGTGTCTCTCTTGTGCTGGGGACTCCAGAACTGGGTGCAGCTCTGCAGGTGGGGTCTCACCAGAGCAGAGCAGAGGGGCAGAATCCGCTTCCTGGCCCTGCTGCCCACACTGGTTTTGGTGCAGCCCAGGACATTTGCCTTTCTGGGCTGTGAGTGCTCATGACTGGCTCATGTCCAGCTTTTCATCCGGCAGCAACCCTGAGTCCTCAGCAGGGCTGCTCCCAATCTGTTCATCCCCCAGCCTGTGTTGATTCCATCAGGGGATGGGATGCAATTTGGTTGGCCTTTATTTTCTGACCCATGTGCTTATAGAATCCCTTCTTGCTATGCTTCATATCCATTGCCAAGTTTCATTCCATCTGTGTCTTGGCTTCCCTGATCTCATTCCTATACATCCAAACTGTATTCTTGTACTTGCCACAGGTAAACTGTCCCTACTCTCACTGACATAACTATCTTTCTTACTTCTCAGTTTGAGCAGCAGGTCCTTGCTCAGCCATTTCATTTTCCTGCTTGCCTTGTTTGATTTCTTATGCACAGGGATGGACAGCTCTTGCACCCTAAGTGTCCTTAATTTTAGTTAAGTGTCCTTATTTGTAATAAAGATTATGTACTGTGAAATATTTTTGCACATTAATAGTTTTCCTTTTCACTGTTCATCTGTACACCCTTTTCCCCTTTGCATATTGGTAGGTAAGACTAAGCTTGCCACATGCTACATATGAAGTTCATTATTCATGTTTGAACAGTTTTACTGATTTCAGTGGAACAGCTTCTCTGTGAAATATGCAAAATGTATAAACTTCTGAGATTTAACTCTAAGTATTATATTTGGATTCCACATAGGAAGAAAATGAACCAAAGGAAAATAATTATTTCTTTAATATTTCCCACAGTTTGATGGATTTTTTTTTTCACAAAGAAGTCATAACGACAGTATTTCCTTAGGCAGATAAACCTTCATGTCTCCTTAAACTTTCACTGTGCAATTGTAATTTTAAAATAAACCTGGCCAATTATTCTTTTATATAATCAACAAACTGAAACACAATACTGATTTATCACACGATTGATGCTTTAGGAGAGATGTTTGAAAGTGGAAATATAAACACTAGGATACGTAAAATTAGTCTGTATGACGAGTTCTCTCAATTTTTTGTGTCAGATCTTAGTGAAGATTGCAGCTACATTAGAAACGTAGTCTGTAATATTTTTGTCTGAAAATGAAAAATTAAAGCTTTACAGAGACCCCAACTGAGTTTTAAAAATGCCTTACTAAGTGGATGGTTATACACTTTGGGATTGTATCTTTCCTGATGGATTGCAAACACAATTAATCAACCTAAGGAATGTTTCAAGTATCTGTAGTAATTTTCATCAGTTGAAAGATTCAGAGGTACTTAATGGATAAATTTGCTTCCCTTCTGTATTTTAATTGTGCACTAATAATATGTTAGTTTATAATCTAGAGGCAATTTGGGTAATTGATTTCTTAGAGTTGCAACCATTCCACATCCAAAACATCAGATGCTTTCAGAAAAAAAAAAACCAATTACAAAAAATCTTCTGCACCATACTTGACTTTTCTTAAACAATCAAATGATAATCAGATAATGTTTAAGCTTTATTGAGTGATTTTTCCCCCCAATAATCTTTCAGTGCTCATCAACAAAAAGTTATGGAGAAAATGCTATTTGGATTGATAGCGGTTTTAATCCTTATTTTGTAACCTAAATTACTTATTTTACCTTTTTGCACTAAGCAATATACTTGAAAATGGAGAAATCCCTATAATTTACTGAGTTAATAGCTTTCTCAACTCTACTCCACATGACATTCTGCAGGAAATAGCAGACATTAAGTATGGCATCTGATGATGTGGCTTAATTTGCAGATAATTTGCTTGCAAACCTGAAGTTTTGAAGATCTGTTACATCCTCTTTTTGAAATCATCCTGCACAACATGTCTAACCCCATATATTTTTGGGGTTTTTTTGTGGAAAATAAGGAAAGGAAAATAATATCCTGTTTAATATCTCCCTGGTTTTGAGCCAGTAGTCAGCTATACAAGCGTAGCTAAGGTTTGAAGAGTGTGACTTGCCAAAAAATTAAAAGGGCATACAAACATCAGCTGTGACATTCAGCATTTTTCAACAATCCAGTGATCTTCTCCAGTAGTCCTGCTCTTCAGGAACCATTGAGCATATGGATTCTGTGACAGTCATAATAAAAGGAAATGATGCTCTTCTGTACACTAGCTCTGGGGCTTTTATTCTCAGAAGATATAACTGAGAAGCGATGACTGGTTGGCTAAAAGGCAAAGCCTTTTCTACAACACTGTCTCAATGCTGGAAAAGACATGGAGCCAAAACATGGGCATTTCAGAAGAAAAATGTGAGAAAAAAACCCAGATAAACAAAACCATTAAAAAACTCACTTTGTAAGTTTTAAATAAAAAATGCAAAATTTTAAATAAAACTGCCCCAAAACTAAGAAAATTGCATGGCAATTAGTCGTTTCAGTTTGGTTGGAATGCACCACTTTTAAAGACTACCTAAACAATTATTTAACTGTAATATTCAGCCAGATGTAGACATAGAATTACTTGCAGCAGTAGTATTCCAATGCTACTCCAAATGGAAGTTTTGAGAGTTGGAGGCGGGGGGAGGTTTATTTTTGCCCTTGACTGTATCTCATTGTTTAATGTTTGTTTCAAAGGAAAGCAATTCCAGAAATATAGTTTGGAAGGGATGTTAACCTTTTTATTTTTAGATATGTAACAATGTAGGAATGTGACAACATATGTCTATTTCAATAATATATATAAGTATAGCAATCTATCCAAACTAATATCTAACTATCATGTCTCATGAGAACAACACTGACCTTTGTCTTCCTGTGTCTTACTGGAAGAAAAGTAAATATTGACCCCTTCAGTTAATGTTTCTAAACCAGTAAATGGTCCATAGAACACTATATCAAAGCCATCAGCCAGCTAAACTAGCAGTACAGAATCTTGGACAAACTTCTGTAACAGCAGTTTCAAACATCTATTTCATATGGAGTAATGTATTTTTTGTGTATTTGAAAGTCCATAGTCAATATTTAATCTGCCTGTTTGAGAAGTGCATTTAAATGGCAAAATTTATTTGCTATTTTTGATAGAAACCACTTTTTTTTTTTCTAATTAGTGTTTTTTAAAAGGCACATATGCTACAATATTAAACTTTCTTAACTTCTGAGTTGTTTCCAAATGCATTTTCAATTAAATTCTCTGGATCAGGTATATAATACTTTTAAAATCACAGGAGAAATCTGTCATCATAATCTTTGTTTGTAACTGTTGAATATAAACTAGGAAACAAACAAACCAGCTTGAAAATAGTGATCATGACATGATTTGTAGGGAAGTTAAACAGTAACTGGTGTCCTTGCGTTTGGAAGTAGGTTTGGATTTAGAATAAATCATCTCAAAAGTTCACACCTGCAAAAGAGACCCCAGCCAAAATCCTAACCCTTTTTTTTGGAACCTAAGTTAATAAATGGCTACATCCTGAAATTCAACAGACCAGGCACATTTCCAGCTTCACCCAAGTCTAAAAGGTTTATATAACTGAATCCTGGTCTGTGATAGCTACACCTCATTGAAGCTCCATAATCTCTAAAAAGTATATTTTTGCATCCTAACTGTTGTAACATTTTTACTTCTGGGAAAGATAGCATGTGCACTTTGAAATATGGTTTCTTCAACAGGATTTTTTGCTACTGCAAGTTTGATGAGACACATGTTACTTCAAATTGGCAGAACACTAAATAACTGATTTCTGTACAGTAGTGCCCTGGCTGGATTACTTGAATGTGATTCCTGCTTTTCTTTGACATATTTTTATGGTAGTCATTTTTGGCTATTAAACTGCTTTCCAGAAACACTGCTATTATAATAAAGTTCAATTTTTCAAATCTCTGTAGTGTAAGGCTTTATTTCCTAAATAAATTAAAGATTTTTTTCAAGTCTTGATATCATAATTACTATAATTTTTAAATTTTTTTTCTTTAATTTAAAGTGCCCATATTCGACTTACCTATTAAATCAGCCCTGCTGTCAGAGCAGTTTTCCTGTCATTATTTGAGCCATGCAACTTCCTGTTGTCCTCCAGAATCATTTGGCACCTCAGGGTAAATAATTTTGCTGGGGTCTTATAGACTGCACGTTTGGTTGGGAGCTTATAAATTAAACACCCTGGATTGTGGAGTAAATTCTTTAAGCACGGCCTCTGAAAGACTACTCAGATTTAGTATAATTTTATTATAATTGCATTGAAATCTTTGCCAGTGAGCTGAATGTTGTAGCCAGCATTATTGACACAGGGCTATGCATATTACAAATTGCAATTGACAGCAATTGTTCCTTGCTATTAAGTTTTGGAAAATGGGTATTAGATTTCCTCATGAAATAGAATGGGAGGATGAAGAAGATGCAACGGTTAAAAGTAACGCTTCTAAGGATGAAGAGTTCCTTTGAGGACTTGTCAAAGAAACAGCAGTAATGTGGGTATTGCATTATGCAGTTGTGGGCTTTTGGTGGTTCTTTTCTTTTAATGGGACAGGGTAGAGTTTTTGTTAATGACTTGAGATTGATTCTGCCTTCAGTGCTGTAGCATAGGAAACTTTTTTGGGTGTAGTTAATCAACATAAAGATGGGAAAATAAAATCTACACCCATTATTTTTCCTTCTGGTTCACTTAGGTGATATTTTTTAACAGAAATTTAGCGAATCTAATGTATTCATTCCACATATGTCACTTTGAAATTATTGTTACTAGCTTACTTTAGAGGAAAAGATTGGTCTATATTGAAAACTGCATTCTTTTGGAAAAATTGGGACTTCTTTTTGAATATAACAAACAATGTAGCTGAAGTTTGTCAAGAAAATATATAAAACAGAAACTTGACAATGGGAAATAGATATATTTCTCCTTTAGACTTAAAAAAACCTCTTTTAAAAAACCCACAACCTTATATTAAATGCAAGAGAAGTCTTAATCATGAAAGAGTGTTCTTATCCAGACTAAGATTTTTTATGACACACTGAAATTCTGAGTAATTTTTCAGGTAAGCTGAAGTCCCTTGAAAATATTTTCATAGCTGAAATGCTGACATAAACTTAACTACAGCAGTGTAATCGTACAATAATTAAAATTTTAAAAAATCAAATAATTGATCTCAACAAAACAAAAATAAATAAAAAGCATCTATCTGTACTTCCATTTCCTGAAGGAATATCTAAGTTTTGGGTGCTGCCAAAGTGCACTATTTTCCTTGAGATTTATTCTGCATAAAGATAACTGAAGATTTGTTTTGTTTTCAGTAATGGTGCTCAATTTCTACTAAGAGCATTGCATATTAGCCTGTCAATAAAAAACATCACCTAGCAGTTCCAGGTATCTTTCTTTTATGAGTTTCTACCAATGTATATATGCCATTAAGAGGGACCATTCTGATGTAGTCTTGTCTGTCTGTGTGTCTGCCTGTGCACTGCACAATTATGTCGCTGTATACCAGTCTTTTGATTGCATGAGCAGCACAGAAATTTACATATAAAGTGGCTTCTTTCCTGCTCACCTTGATGATAAGTGTTACTTTTTTAACACATAGCAGTTTGTTTAAAATTCGGTTCCAGTTCTCAGGATGCATTTTCCTGCAAGGTATCTTATTTCTTCAGATGAAGAAGGACAAGATGTTATATGTGCTGAGTATTTTAGAACTACTTTTTCAAAGTCATTGATTTTGTTTACCATTATACACTTGCCTATTTCTGTTTGGAGCCGAAAGATTTCTCCCTTACATTCTGACATAAGGATATATCAATTTGAAGTAGGATAAGCAGATCTCAGGCAAGAACCATGCAGTTGCAAACACAGGGGCATCCAACATCACAGTGGTTTGAGCCATGCAGAATTATACTTTACTGTGGGTGATTACAGTGGAAGGATTAATCTGGAATCTACTGTTTTCTTCGGATATTTCGGGTGTACTGCATTGTTGTGGTTTAACTGCACCCAGCAGCCAAGACTCACTCACTCCCCCACCAGTAGGATTGAAAAGAGATCAGAAGGGTAAAGCTGGAGAACTCAGCGGTTGAGATAAAGACAGATTAAGAGGGAAAGCAAAAGTGGTGCACGCAAGCAAGGCAAAACAAGGAATTAATTCACTGATTCCCAAGGGCAGGCAGGTGTTCAGCCATCTCCAGGAGAGCAGGGCCCCATCATCTGTAACAGTGACTTGGGAAGACTGTTACAGCATCACTCAAAATGTCCCCCCATTCCTCCTATTTTCCCCCAATTTATATACTGAGCATGTGTTCACACAGTCTAGAACATTTGTTTGGTCAGTTTGGGTCACCTGTTCTGACTGTGTCTCCTCTCGAGTCCTAAGTACCCAAAAATTCCTCACCATTGTGACAGTACAAGAAGCAAAAAAAAAAGGCCTTGGCTCTGTGTAAGCTCTGTCCAGCAATAACAAAAACATCTCTGTATTATCAACCTGTGTTCAGCACAAAATACAGCCTCATACCAGCCACTGTGAAGATAGTTAGCTCCACCCCACCCAAAACCAGCACATGCATATAAATCATGTGCTACCTCTAATAATCACTGGTTCTTCATCTTCTGCTGTTTCTCTTTGCACTCTGGCATCTGGCTCTTTGTTCGTTTGTTGATACTTGTGGAGAATGTATAAGAATAGGATGTACTGAATACGTGCTTAATAAATATTCCTGCACAATGAAACAAGAAAGGATACCAGGAGAAGAAGAAAAGAAGGAAATACATGGAAAGAGGCATTAATCCATCAGGTATTACCTGCTAATTAGAATGGAAAAGAATTACCGCTGCAGTGGAAATCAGCATCATGAAAAGTTTGTATCTTAAGCTTGTGAGCTTGCCTGGTATAAATTAGAGTCTGCTGTAATCCTGAACACTCAGCCTGAGCTGAGTGTTCAAACTGTTAATTAATCATCAAGTCTTCTTTCTAATGCCTGGAGTTTGAATCTCTAATAAGCAGTAGTAGAAGCAAAATTTCCATCACATCAATGATAAAAAAAAATATCTTTATTAAAAATAAAAAAATTCCATCTGAACAATTTTAAATTGCTGGCAAAAGCTGGGTTCTGTGTGGCAACATTTGTCCACACACTGAGAATATTACAGGTCTTTAATGTTTTCAGGTAGAAGAGAAGGAAAATAAGGGAACTGGTGTGTTCATTATAATGTATGCTGAAGTGAAACATCAACCATTCATTTATTCAATGTACATGCATGCATATATAGCATGCAAAGTTCCTTTTTCTATAGTCTGCTTGTGAAGTGAACTGTGTATGAAATGGTTCAAATTTTCACAACTGAAGTCTAATCTCCAAAATTTATATGTGAAAAAGGTTTTCTAGGCTAATAACAATTTGAGGCCATATTTAAGCAGCTGTAGTCTTATATATATAGTAGGAAAATTATGTCAAGATGAATTCCAGAACACTTTTATGGAAAATAGCAGAAATAAAATGCAGAATAAAGGTTTTAGGCCATGCTTTTGGAGAGAGTGTCTTCTGATAAAAGCTCTCAGAAAATAATTGTAGAAGTAGATAAAGAAGGAGCTTCATTTGCTGAAAATGGCATTTTAATTAGAATATAATTAAATATATATATTTAATGATTTAATTTTGTCCATATTCCAAATAGTCAAGCTTGTATGGGGAGGTTCCTTTATGCAGTAAAGTTCAAATAACTTGGGCAAATTTCCTATAACTTCGGCAATCATACAACATGAGAAGCCCTGTTCAGGTATATGATTTTATGAAAATTAAAATTATCAAATACTTGGAATAAACCTTCTATAAGCTGAAATGTTGAGACACTACAGTGTGGTCAGTTCAGATCTCAGTGGGAATGATGAAAAGTCTTTGATGTGTAACTATTTCAGGTCTCTGAAAAGATGGAGGAAGAAAACAGGACCCTTCTCCTGCTCCTCTAGCTCATATTTCACCACAAAGCATCACTAAATGGAATCAACAGCATTCAGTAAGAAGAGGCAAATGGCTGGCATGGTAATTAGCCTTGTGCTACTACTGCTGTAAAATGTCACTCAACATTTAATATTGATGTACGTCACAGGATTGGTAAAGTGGTCTCATACCTCTCTCAAAAAAAATATGCATTCAAAGGAGGAAAATTTGAATATCTGTAACTTTAATCTTAAAATTTATGGTTTTTTTCCTCTTTGGTGCTTTGATTGACAAAATTCTCATTTTCTGAAATGTTTCTAACTAGAACAAAAATTCAAAACAGTGTATAGACTTTAGAAATATATAATTAGAGCTAAAAATAGAAACTAATGTTACCTTTTTGTCCCTCTTACACTCACATAATAATAATTTAATAGCCACACTATATTATCACCTTCTTTCTCAGTTGTGCCATGTCCTGCATCTTTCCCTAAAAGTACTGATAATTCTGAAAAAGCTTTTGCATTTCTTGAAACCAATATCATTTCATTTTACAGGGCAGAAAAGACTTTTGCTGTTCAAGCAGAAAGTATATTACATTGTTCTCTAAAAGTTTAAAACACCTATGTTTTTATTATAACTGTAACTTCTGGTTAAAGGCTTGCCAAGAACAGAACTCAAAATTAAGTTATTTCCAAAGAATTTCAACCAAAGCCTATCTTGAAGCCTTATGTACATAAAGAACACTAGCAGAGAACTATGCCACTTTTTTTTTCTGCTCAGTTATCTGGAAAATGTATTGGAGGCACGTAAGAAATGCAAAGAAAAAGACCATGACAGACTGTGATTTGTAGAAGTAAAAGCTGATAACTGTCATCCACACAAATAACCCAAAAGTAATAAGTAATCACCAATGAGAAAAAGATATTAATAATAAAGTCTCTACTGCTAAGTTTCATGGTTTGTTGGTTGTTGGTTGTTGTTTGTTTTTCTTCCGAAAATATTACAATTCAAAAGTTAACTTGAATTGTCCTTCTTGACATTTGAAAGCACAACTTCATCATTAACATTATGTAACGTCCTAAGCAGAACCCTTGCCGTGTTCATTATAGGAAAATAATCTGGCTTACCCTGTTTGACATTTACTTTGTGTGTCACCTAATTTTCAGAGAGAAATATGACAAAGAAACAAGATGAAGAGACTGAAATGTCTAGCCATACATGATGTCTCTGACATACTATTCAACAGCAGACTTGTGGAAGGACCATAGTCTGTCATTTTCACACTGAAATACCAAAAAAATCACAGTAAGCCATTTTGGTCACAAATTGGTAGTGTAAGTTAAAGAGTGCTAGAATCAAATCAAATCAAATAATCATCCTAGCAAGTAATACAGATTGTGCATGCAGTGAGTTTTCAGACTCAGTCATTTATCACTGTATGCCAAGACACATAAAGAGGAAGAAAGAGAAATTAAAGCATGGTGAGAGACTCCACTTTCTCTCCTTCCCTCTTCTTCTGCTATGTACATGCAGCAAACATAACACCACAATGAAATACAGTGGAAAAAGTTTTAAATTTGCTGATTATTTTTTTTACAGAACAGTGGTATAGGGAGCCTGCAAGAGGAAGTGCAATCTGTGAGTTAGGGCCAAGCAGTGTCCAGGGTCTGGGTAAAGATTTTATTGATGAGGAGTAACTGTTTAACAATGATTGTCATCATATTTAGCATCCTCACAGAACTTACAAAAGCCAGTAGGTCCATTGAAAAGTAGCCTGTGTGAAAATAAAGACACTTTTAAGGAAGAAACTGAAGAGAAAAAGGAGATTCAATCCTTATAGATTTTTTGGCCATTATTGAAGGATACCTTCCAAAAAGTGCAGCACTAATGAATACAAAAAAAAAAAAAAAAAAAAAAAAAAAAAAAAAAAAAAAAGATGTTTTAGCCAAAAGATAAGAAAAATCATTAAACATAAGAAAATATCTCCTATCTCTAAAGAGCTTTTTCGGAGAGAAAGTAGAAAGAAAGTACAAAATATGAAGAACCTCGGGAAAAAAAATTAATCCAAAAGATTTTGAAAAGCAATAAAGCAATTGACATAGGAATCAACATAAACAGCAATACCTTCTTGAGACAGGAAAATAAAAAAAACACATTTAGCAAGTTTGCTCATTTAGTTGCAGATCAGGTTGTTAAAGAGTGCCTAGAAAAGGCAAGACCTGTACAGATAAAGCTAAAATTGTTCAAGAGGTAACACTATGAAAAAAATGACAGCAATTCACATGCTAGAACTCATCATAGCAGATGGCTCAGCAGAGGATAAGTCTGAAATTGAGGAGGATATGGAACAAGTTGATAGCATGAACACTCACAAGTCAGCAGGACTGGAATGGTATTTACTTTCTAACAGAACTTAGGAGTAGAGCAGATAACTTACTAATAGTATTTTTAAGCAGGAATTTATCAGTTTCCATGCTACCAAGCTCGGGTAGAGAATGTAGCATTGACTTTAAAAAAATAGGAAAGTTCTAGAAAGAGATATAGTAAAGTACAGATCTATCAGCCTGACATCAGTATTAAACCAGTTAAATAAAAAACTATATTAATTAGTTAGCACATAGATCTGCATAGTCTGTTTGAGAATAGATTTTTTTAAGAAGACATCCCAACCTCCTGCTCTTAAAAGTTTTCTGAAGGAATTAGTAAAAATGGAGATAGGATTGACTCGTATATTCCCCAAATGACTTTTAAAACAGTTTATAAAACATGTCCCAAAGCTAGTTTAGCCACTTCTCCTTTATAACACCATTGTTTTTAAAAGAAATCCTAAACAGAGACATCTAAAGTAAGGATAACTTCAAAATGAGCTCCACAAATATAACAAGAATATTTAAATCTAGAGAAAATAAACTAAGAGGAATATTCATCTCTTTCATCTTTTCATAACGCATATCAAAGATTTAGGATTATGACCTCCAAATTTTCAGACATGAAGAATGTTAGAACTTAAAACCCATTTCTCCTCTGGATTCCATCTTGGGTTTTTTTGTTTGTTTGTTTGTTTTGGGTTTTTTGTTGTTTGTTTTGTTTTGTTTTGTTTTGTTTTTTTCCCAGTGTAATTTATGTTTCTGCTTATTTCTTAAATGCAAATACTAATTTCTGTTTGGACCTGTTGTTGTACAAAACCACTAATATCTGAGAAAAGTCTACTTCATTCTGACAAGGAAAATCCTTCTGACAAGGAAGTTCTAGTGACAAGCAAAACCCTTCTGTATGGTAATGGTAAGTATACAATTATAGCAGTTGTAATAGGGGATATCATCACCAAATACATACTCAAAATGAGGAGCTTGGGTATCCTTAAGATGCCTATTGTTTGTGTTGAAAATGGCTTTTCAGAAGTACTTCCTATCTTTTATGTGTATAATTGCAATAACTCAATGGAAAAATACAAATATTAAATTGTGTGTTGTTACATCTTTTTGTTGTTGTTGCAGGGAGACATTTGTTTGTTTTGAGTTTTCTTTTATAAAATTCTCACATCTTTAAATAATTTTTGTAAAATAAATGGCTTTTTTTTAGCTGCAATCTAAATTAAATTTGCAGTGCAGGAATATTTAGGCCACCTCAACAGGTGAAAATGAGCGGCTGCAGCCAAGAACAGAATTTAATCAGACTGTACACACTGTTGACAGATCACATTTAACTGCATTTTTCTGATGAAGAAAAATCTTTGGATAGACTTTTGAAACACACTTTAGTGAAGATTAAAGTGCCTCATTATATTAAGATAATTAGAGATTCCAGCTGTTAGTAAATCAAGAGTGAATCTCAGCAATTTTCAGTGCAACAGTTGGTATTTCCTTTGGCTTTGTCTCCAGTTAAAGGATGTTCATTATTGCATACAGATGTTCAGCCTTCACAGCTTTCTTTTTCTGATAAGCTTATTAGTTTATTATACTTTAGCTTAGACAATACTATTAGTGATAGGTTTTGTCAAAATATTCATCATGGGCATTGTAATACAGAGCCTAGCTATATTTTCCTGTTTTCCTATTGCATGGTGTTGATTACATCAACTCATAGCTCCTGCAGTCTATCATATTTTATGCTATGAATATATTAAGAAAACATTTTAATTTACTCTCCTTCAGACTACTAATCTTTTTGTTCTGTGCATTATCAAGGTCCACAACAGTACTTTAAAGTCATTCCTACAAAGTCACTGTGCTATGGAAGTTGTAGATATCAGACATTGGCATCAGAGGCATCAGCTACTGTAGTGATATTAAGGTGTCCTGCTGTTTCTCAGACATCAATTAAGCCTGGATGAATGAGGATTCAAAGTGATATATACAATACTCTTCTGTTATGAGCTCTGTATTGATATGAATCATGCAAGAGTCAACAACTTCTGTCAGTGCTGCTGTAATTTTATACTTTTTAAGTGTCAGAATTTTATAACTGTCTACTCCTACTGTTTAAAAATAAATAAATAAGCCAGGATAAATACTGATGGATTGGTTTTGCCTGGCCTGGTTTTAGTAGTGGTGGGAGTAGCCTCTGTGAGAAGCTGCTTGAAGCTTCTTCCATGTCCTTCAGATCCAATCTCTGATGGCTCCAAAGATGGATGTGCACCTGGCCAACACTGGATCAATCAGAGGTGGTGGAAATGTCTCTGTGGTAACACATTTAAGAAGAAATCAAACCAAAAATTAGTTGTGCAGTTTTAATTGTGGCCAGAGAAGAGCTGAGTGAGAACATGTAAGGAGAACAACATGATGATACTGAGGTCAGTGCAGAAGGAGGGGCAGGAAGCGCTCCAGGCAGCAGATGTGGGATTCCCCTGCAGCCCGTGGTGCAGACCATGGCGAAGCAGCTGTGTCCCTGCAACACATGGAGGGCCACAAGGGATGAAGAGATCCACCCCCAGCCCATGGGGGAGGTGCCCATGCCAGAGCAGTGGATGCCTGGAGGAGGCTGTGATCCAATGGGAGACCCAGTGGAGAGAGGGGGCCCTGCTCCCAGGCTGGAGCAGCCTGTGCTTGGAGGACTGCACCCCATGGAAAGAGAGACCCACACTGCAGCAGTTTTGGGAGCACCATGTGACTGAGGAAGGGGCTCACATTGCAGCAGTTGGCAGGGAGCTGCTGCTCATGGGATGGAGCCACATCAGATAAGTTCATGGAGAACTGTCTCCTGTGGGAGACAGTGCAGCAGGGGAAGGACTCCTGTGGTTCTGATTTTTACATGTCTCAGACTTGTTCTTGATATTAAAGCAAAAAGCCTTCTGATGTTTTGAAACTCTGAGCTCTGTTCCCAAACTCTTTCATGTAAATAAGAAATGTTTACATTCTTTAGTTCTGATAGAATATTTGAGTGATTGGTATGGTCACCAATCCAAGTGATGGGTTGACCTGCTTTGGCCAATAACTGGCCACCTTTGTACAGTGTATATAAATGGAGTCAGAAAATTTTAAAAAAAGAGATTTTTGCATGCTGACTTCGGACCTGTCTGCCTCCTCCTTTCCTAACTCCAAAAAACAAGTGCTGCACCCCCAAAAGAGGTGCGACAGACTCCTATCCCTGAGTAGCAGAAGAAAGCCTTTGGCAATGAAATGATCATAACGTCTGTTTCCTCTCTCCTTGTCCTGTTGAGATAGGAGACGGGACTGGGAAGGAGGCAGAGGTGGGGAGAAAGTGTTGTTGAGAGCTTATTTTACTTCTTATTATTCTGCTCTGATTTTTTTAGTGTAATAAATTCAATGCATATCTCTAATTAAGCCCACTTTACCATTTTATCAAATATCTGTGACAGTATTTGATGAGCAATTTCTCCTGGTCCTTATCTCAACCCATGAACCCTCTGTTAAATTTTCTCTTATCTGTCCAGCTGCAAAAAAGGAGTGAGTTGAGAGGCTTTGTTGAGTACCTGGCATTGGGTCAGTGTCAACCCACTACAACAGGCTGTTCAGAAATTTAATTAACGTATTGTGTAATTTTCAGGTTTTGTAAACATGGATATGTCTGTCACTGGAAATTAGTATATATAACTAATATATATATAACTATATATAACTATAACTCTTTGATGTAATTTCATGGGATGATTTTACAGATGAGATTGCAATAAAAATAGCTTTTATACCTGTCCTGGTTTCAGCTATGCACACAGATGCAGCTTTAACTTATGAGGTAACTTTAAATTGAGAGGCGCATTGGATCAAATGTTCACTTCTGAACTATACAACTAAACTTTATAATCCATGAAAAGAAAGAGAGGCTCAAAGCGCATAACTGATCTTAATCTAAAGAAAATTCTTGAAAGAGGTTAGTAAGATTCATGGCCTAAAATTACAAATTTCATTCTATTGACTGAAAAACTGAAGCAGCTGCCTCAGATACAGATTCGTACAGAGTAGATGTTGAAATACTGAGAAAGAGATTAATTCCCAGTATCAGAGAATTAGTTTTCTTACATTCTGTTTTGAGCACAGTACTTTAACTCCAGATCTTGTGATCAAGCTATTTCAAAATGTTGAGCCACAGTTACTCTCCAGCTGTTTGGTATTTGGACATTAAATATACTTCTCAGATAGGAGAAAACAAAGAACATGCCCCTTGTCATGTGATAAAATGCTCCTATAGGAAAACAGCCCAGAGTCAGTGAGAATTATGTATGCTTAATGAAATGTTTATTTATATAGACTGTCTAATTCCATTTTTTATAGTCCTATGAATACCAGTAACTAGTAGGGCTTTTTGAAAATGAGAGCTGTTTTATAAAGGGTAGCTTACACTTTGGGATTCTTGCTAACTGTTGCACTATATATTTACGAGGGTACTAATGAAATAGAAAGCAATTAATTTTAAAAAAAGCTAAATATTTAATTTCTTTACACAATACTAATTATTTTTTGGCACTCATTGCTACAAGCTATGACTAATGCAAAGTCTGTAGCATTAAAGGATTAATTCATTATATTACAGAAGGTACACCCTTAGATAAGACAAATCCCCTCAGGAAGAGGAGATAAAATCTTCATGTTTTCAAGCATAAGGAAGAGATTTCCTGTGTGGTTGGATTATATTTCTAGGCAGGTTTGCCTGCCACTTAGCTAACACAATGATAAAGACTGCTTCCTACCTCTGCTGACGCATAAATTTTGATTAATGTCATATTAGGGAAAATTAGTATAACTTTAGTCACAACCGAAGTTTATCTTCTTGTTTACCAAACATGGGGAAGTTGTCTTTCTTTGAGCAATTTATGAGCACTTGGTGTTGAACAAAATCTTCAACATATAGGCCATCAGATCTGGCATGGATATTACCGGATTTTCAGCAAACTAAATCAAACTGTGCTGAAAATTTTAAGAGGTGCATTCTTTAGAATATACCCTGCTTGGGTTCACTTCCGATTGAAGCTTCTCTGCTTTATTAAATTAATAAACTTGAATTTAAGATACTCTATTCTGGGCCTTTAAGGAAATCCAAACACTTCTTAGCTTTTTGCAGGCTGGTGGCTTATCTGTCTCACAAACTGTATTTAAAAGTCAGAGTGGTGGGGTTTTTTTGCTGCTAAAAAATAGGAATTGTTGTTCAATCAGGAGTTTTAGTAGCGTTTTATTAGCATCACGTCATTATGTTTAAAAAGTATTGAACAAAATGAGAGAAGACATGTCTGTACATACCAACATCATCTTCTTACAAAATCAGAATTTACCAGTCAAATCCAATTCTGAGCTCAGAATGCCCTAGCCAAGCCTGAAGGCCTGGCTACATGGAAAATTCCCCACAGTATTACTTCTCACCTTTTGGGTTTTTATATGTCACATGTCATTGATGACATTAAGCTTCTGCTCATTCTGTGAGCCTTCATGTTCTTCCTTTGGAAACAAACAGCACACCTGACAGCAAACATCACACAGTTGAATGATCAGAGATGATTGTTGTTGATAAGTAAAACAAAGGAGGATTAAAGAAAGCTAAAAACATGCTAAAGTGTAATTTTATTTTTAAATAATACAAATATATGCAAAGTGAACATTACAATGGCTTTTAAACCTGAAGTAGTTTGTAAGCTTGACACAGTCTGATCTAGTATTCGTACATATAAATCTAAAATATGTAACAGTTGCTGTCTTCATTCATGTAGTGGTGCTTTTTCAACCTAGGTTCTGATTTTGTAATCCATTTCTTTGTTATTTTACAGTTTTATGTACCCCAGTTCTCCCTTTGGTTCATTCCTATTTCCCCCCATGTATTTTCCCATCTTTAAGTTGGTTTCCCCCATCAATCAAAGCTGTTCTTCCCTCAAACCCCCTTGTCAATCCCCTTAACCCCTGCCCCTAGGGCCTGCCTGTCATTCTAGAGACAATCCCTAACTTCTGGAAAGTTCTGGGAGAGGCTCTAGGTGATTGGGCAAAGCCCTAGGGAATCCCCTCCTTCCCTTTATGATTTGTGTATCCCCCTGTCTGTCATGTCTGAGAGCCACACCCTGTTGTACCCAATTGGCCCCTTTCCAAATCCACCCCTCATCTCCTCCCCCCAATAAAAGCTATGGTAATCCGAGAGCACATGCTCCCAGAGGCAGACATTTGGACGTTGAAGGTCTCACAATAAACCTCTGCAGTTGTCCCCTCTGAGACACCCCTTTTTATTCTTCACCATTCGCCTTGCTATTGTCTGGATGGGGCCAAGAACCCACAAGAGCGAGTAAAATCCTTCCGAAGATCGAGCTCGCTCCCACGTGCCGCCTGTGTGCCAAGGCTAGCCCGGGCAGGCAAAAGAAGGCACGCAGCGGCACATTCAGAATTAATGGTTAGAGACTTTTTTACTTGTATATTTTCTTGGTTCATTTATTTTGCAAAGTATGACATACACGAATCCCATTCTCCCAAACAGATGTATATCTGCATGGTATCTCAAGATCATATGACGGCAACTTTCCTGGCAATTACTTCTGGCAGTTCCACAGGAGTACAGAAACAATCAGGAATATATTCATTGAAGATACAAGCTTCTCTGAAATG
Organism: Pycnonotus jocosus; assembly: GCA_013400435.1. NCBI lineage: Eukaryota > Metazoa > Chordata > Aves > Passeriformes > Pycnonotidae > Pycnonotus > Pycnonotus jocosus. The sequence goes on along the minus strand of VWYP01026676.1, from coordinate 51,168 downwards.
GATCTCCTTTCAGTGAATTTGTTGTACTTGTTGTTCCTATAGATAGCAAACGTAAGATGGAAGGATAGCCAAAAGTCAGAAATGAAAGACAAATATTTGTTTTATTTTAAACCATGATAATAGACATTTTTGGAGAATAATACTTATACTCAGTTTTCTTGCTTAGATGTCAACATGAAAGTTAGCATCACTATGCAATATTCAAATGTTTCTCATCCATCAGCTTGGAGAATTTTGATTTGGCTTACTGGAAAAACCCTGACAGATTCAGCATGCCTACAGTACATTTCTCTAAGTAGGTCTGACTTGTCCTGAATTTCACAGTGAATATTTTGGGTTGTGTTTTTTTCTGAGTTTTCTGTTTGGTTTTGGGTTTTTTTTTGTTTTGTTTTTGGTTTTTTTGGGTTTTTTTTTGTTTGTTTGTTTGGTTTGGTTTGGTTTTTGTTGTTGATGGGGGGTTGTTTGTTTGTTTGTTTTTTCTTCATATTATAGTTCCTATTTGCTGACTTGATTTATAAGAGCATTGGAGAGACCTGGATACCCTGACACTGCTTGATGTAATTGCTCAGTGGTTGAGAGATTAGTCAATCTGTTTTAACACAGTAAAGATTCTTTGATTAAACCTTAAAATGGCCTTTCACTGCTGTTGTGTAAATTACTCTGGACTCTTATAGAACTTACAGAGTCAGGAAGAACGAAGTAATGGTCGGTGTTTTGGTTTTTTTAGGCTGTTGTCTGGTTAAGTCTTAGTAAGATGCATTTGACTTGTTAGTACTTATTTCTATTTTCATGTATCAGGTTTGATAAAGTCAGTTATCTTTTAACTGGTTCCTGTAATATTTGTTCACCTCTGCTTTTTCATGAAATAGATTTTTTTGTATAATATTAAAGCATTAATAGTATATGATTCTTTTCTCATGGAGTATTCAAACAACATTCAAAATGCAATGTATTTTTGAAAAATATTGCCAATATTTGGAAAAAACCTGGAGATTAGGAACAAGATCGGATGCATTTCCAACTTCTGTCATGTGCAAAAACATTAGACTATGACTTAATAGTAGCTTATACCATGATAGCACCTTAACAAAGTTTTGATTTATATTTAGTTCATTAATCAGGGATATGGGAGAAACAGTGAGAGATCAAAGTTTGCAGGTGGTAGTAAAGATGGTTATTGAGCCAGAAAGAAAATATAAGGAAGCTGAGGGAGTAAATTAAGCCAATGTGTAGTATGATACTGAAATAAATTAAGTGTTTATGAAGGTAATGAAGTTGTAGGAGGGGATGACACCCTGTGCCTACACAACTGCTATAGATTTCAAAATTAAGTGCACCCACTCCAGAAAGTGATCTGGTTACCAAAGCAGAAAACTCACTATGGGTTGATCAATGAGCAATTTCAATTCAAAAGTAAAATCAAAATGCTTAATAAGGACATAAAGTCTGTAACTCTGTTATTTATATAAGAAGCAATATAGCATATCTCATCTCAGAAGTCTCTCACATTGCTCTGAAAGACTCACTATGAATATGATGAGCAGAGGGTGAGGTAGTGTTTATATTTTTTGTTCTAGGGAAGGAGATGTGTAAGAAGTAGCATGGTAAGAATGCAAACTCAGAAACAGCTTAGAGAAGTTAAATTGGATGGAGGATAGGAGAGCAATGGCGTGGCAATCTACCGTTCAGTTTGCAGGCTACTTCCTTTATTTATCTAAAATTGCACCTTTGAATTCAGGGTGCTTGTGCATTCACAGAGATTTTAAATTTTGTAGGTGTTACAATGTAAACTTAATTGAGCTATAAAGGGGCATAGGAACAGAATCTGAGAGAGTAATGGAGGTATTTAAGGTGTGAACTATGCAGGCATGAATTAAAACTCAAACTTATAGAAGTAAAAGGCACAAGTAGATTTTGGTTGGATCAGGGTGTCAGTACCTCTATTAGCATACATACAGGTTTGGCCAGCAGGACTCTCAATTTATAGATGTCATGCAGGTCTAAGCTCTTAACCAGGCACCACATTCAGACATTTTACTTCATGGTATACGTTTGAGCAAACAATCACATTCCAGGCAAGCAGGCTGTGGCAGAATTCAGCACAAAAACTGAGTAACCTGACAGAGATACACACACTCCAATCAAGAGTTCTTTTAAGATACCTGTCCAGTAAACAAGGAAACTACTTTAAAATTGCATGAATGGTGTACTTTGTCTGAAATAACGTGATCACTTGCCTGTATTTTGTGTACCGTGTCACTCTATAGATTGGCTGACTGTAAAAATACTTCTCTGGAATAAAACTCAACATGCCTTAGAATGGCATTTGAGTTTAATGTGAAAATCAGTTGATTAGTAGTCTGGAGAAAACAGTACATTTATGTTCCATTAATTCCACAAGCTCTTCGTCTGCTTTCCAGAAAAACCTGCTTTTTCATCTCAGAACTAAAATTTTGTGCTGTAAGTAAATAAGAGTAATCAAAATCCATGGCTGAATTTAAAAGTTGTATTGCACTTAACCACTCTCCAGTCATAAACAAATTCAACAAAATACTCTTTCTCCTTTATAAACATGTTTTAAAATTTTATTTATTACAGATCATTGATGCTGTTTGCCAGCCATGAACATTGGGCCATTATTTTCCTCTTGCTATGCATCATTGCTTTATATGCCTTCTAAAATGCAAAGCAATTAAGAACTGTTGAAACATCACATGAAAAAGAAAGATTTTATGAATAATGGAATAAAGGAAGTGATCACACATCCTAGAATTTTTACATTTTATTTTTATCTCGTTGCTCAATAAATCAAGCTGTGATAAAAAAAAAAATCTTTAATGCCTAGAAACATTTGTAACAGCATCTGTTGTTCATGTATTAGTAACAAAATGAAATTTTGATTTAGAACATAAGATATAGATGTGCTTTAAATATGTAAAGAAATCAGCCTCAGTTAAAGCAAAGCTGTTCTGTGGGCTGTATATTTCCCCACCACAAAAAAAGGAGTTTAAAAGTAGTTGAAATAAAAAAAAAAAAAAAAAAAAACAACAAACTTTACTTGATGATAGACAGGATCATCAGTTTGTTTGTTTGCATTGTTGTAAAATACTTTCAGACAGGTAAATAATTTCACTTTTCAAAACAATATTTTACTATTTGGTGATATGAGACAGTTGTTAATCTCAGTTGGGGTTCCTTTTCTCTGTTGAGTCTTCAGTGTGGCTTTCAAGGAGTACAACAAAAAAGAATATATATACCTTCCATTTTTGTCTTAGCTTGCTCTTTTCACTAGGTTCTGACATTTGTTTTTATTCTACGTAGAAACTTCATTTCTGTTCTCTTTATGACATGAAAGGTAACATATGATCTGAGTCAAGTTTTGACATACAATCCATTTTACATCTCATTATGACTTCAAAGTTATAAAAAAATCAAAAGAAGCTTCAGATGAATCAAACTTTTGTAGTTAAAAGGTTAAGTATGTCCTTATTTAAAGAGCAAAATGTGAGTCATCTTACTAGAACTGAGAATTTCATTTTATGGATGTTATAAATTAATACTGTGCCAACAACTGTGCCATTGCTTCCTTACTATCAACTTCATTTCCCCTCTTTTTACATTTAAATTTCAGTGAAAACACAACATAGAAATACAGGGACTTGTTAAAAGAGCAATGAAATTGTTATCAGTATTGTCTTTTAAACAGCTGACGCATCAAAGTTTCATGTGTCATACATCACTCCTCTGAAACTTGTCTTCAGTACCTCGAAAAAGCTGCTGAAGATTACCTACTATTGCACACAGAAAATTTACTTCAGTTATTATTTTTTTTGTTGAAAGGGATATTTTCACATAATGCACATTCACTAATATCTTCTGAATTTTAAGAAAGATTTGGTCCCTCTGTTTTCCTTGATGCAGGGATTATTGTGTCCTAGGGGTATTAACTTATTCAGAGACTGTTAAGAAGAGACTTCATTTTCTTCATCTGGGTGTCAAAATGAGGTTAAATGGTATCATTCTACAAGGTGATGCAGAGCAGTAACCAGATTTTCAGAGAAAGCTTTCCTGTGAACTGTCTGGCCAATATCTTTTGGTTATAAGCTAGCCTTGAGCATGAAAGTGCATAAATGACAGTAGAAAAGCCTTCTATTTCCTTTCAGAGCTACTGAACTAAGATGTTTTCTGGATAAGAAAGAGAGTCTTTGAAAATCAAAAGCAGCTAGCCATAAGAGGGAAACTTTTTTTTTTTTAATCTTTCAGAGCAACAAGCTTGGTGGTGTAGATTTGTCAAATAATTTTGCATTTATTCAACATATAGTTGAAGAGGTAACAGCAAAAATCTTTCCTTACCTGAAATAGCAGAAAAGACGTGAGGGACGAAAATATTTGTTAACATATTTCTTCAAACCAGATACTAATTTGTACAGTCTTCTGATAAAATCTAGTGAAGATAATTATGTTTTTGTCTCATTATCTGAAATAATTTCGTTAATTTTTTTTAGTTTAGGAAAAAACTTCAAAAAACTAACTACTTCTTACCAATTGCATGTTTCTTCCTTCCATTTGGCATTAAGTCTAACCAAGTGTTCATAGATCACTTTCAGATTATTTCTCCATTTCTATGGACAGTGGGAAAACATCTTTGATATTAAATAATGAACAAGATGGTTGTGTTCTGGGTTTGGGTTTGTTTTATTTGATCTTAATGGGTGTAAGGAGAGACTATATCTTTAGTATATCACTGAACTCAGGAAAGTATTTTCAGGGATTGCAACTTTTTGCAGTTCACCTGGCCTTAAATTTCAGTAAGATGCTTCTGAAATACCTAAGATTGAAAGCTCCTATGCCAGGAAAGAAGTGAGTAAGCTGCTTTCAGAAATCAGTGATTCTGTAGCTTTCAGCTGCCTTAGACATTGAGACAAGTTCCATAAACATAGAAATAGATTTAAAGCACTATGAGACTTCTTGTATTTAAGAAAAATGTCATCACACATGTTGCTTCAGATTATATTATTATAATAAAGCTTGTACTAATTTAGTTCAGTATTTTGAACTTGAACTTTGAATTAGTATTCAAATGTGTGATTTGAGATTTATAACTGTGTTCTATCCAGTATGACATGCACAGAGATCCTTGAGAAATGGCCGAGTATTAGTTTTCTTTTTATCTTCCCAAGAGGTGCAAGGTCAGATGTTAATACTAAGAGAGCTACACAGACCAGTCAGTACCACCACTTCATATGTTTGGTGACAGCCCAGCCCTCTGGCTTGTCCACATGTTTCTGCAGAGCCTCCCTGCCCCTGAGGAGTCAACAGCTTCTGTGTCCAAGTCATTTATGAAGATGTTCATGAGCGCAGGGCTGAGAATGGAGCCCTGCAGAAATCCATTAGTGACAGAGCAGGTGTCACCCCATTCACCACAACCCTTTGTACTGAGCCCATGAGCCAGTTGCTCACCCATAGCAGGACGTGTTTATCCAGCTGTGTGCTGGGCATTTGGTCCAGAAGGATACTCTGACAGACAACAGGGAAAGCTTTACTGAAATGCGAAAAGAATACATCAGTTGAGACTTCCTTGCCTCTGAACAGCAGAGACAAGGATTTGGTGGCTGGACCACTCAATGGACAAGGAATTGGCTGGATAATTATTATTATTAAGCAGTTAGCTGCTCGATGCCTGGGTGGAGACCAGTGACAACTGCTGGTCCCTCAGGGACATGGACAGTGCCATTGAGGAAGAAGTTCTTTACCGTGAGGGTGGTGAGACACTGGAAGGGGTTACACAGAGAAGTTGTGGATGTCTCATCCCTAGAAATGTTCAAGGACAGATTGAGTGAGGCTTTGAGCAATCTGGTCTTCTGGAATGTTCTCTGTCTGTGGCAGCCAGGATGGAAGTGAATGACTTGAAAGGTCCCTTCCAAACCCAACCACTTTATAATTCTATGAGTCTTGATTCATGAATGTATTATTTGCAGAAATAGGAAGACTACTGCATAGGAGCCAGAGGTAGTAGTATATAATCAGCTTTAGCTGAGAGGGGGATGGAGAAGATAGTCGGTAATAAAGTCACTGTATTCAACTATTATAGTTACCTTCTTTATGTAGCAGGTTAGTGCTTCCTAGGAAAAAAAGCTTTTTATTTATCAATTCAGTCTGTTTTAGAGAGTGATTGAGTAAGAATTGGACAGACACAGTCTTGTGATTAGATCTCTAACAGATTTGCTGATGAATTTGAATAGTAGTATCTTTCAAAAATGGAAGCCATACAGTTGACCTAGGTTAGATAACAAAAACACATCTAGAGGAAATTGATATGATCCACAGAAAAGTGACAGGAAAATTCAACATATTTAGTTCCCGTTATAGTGAAGGAAAATTTCATCATCATCATCTCTATAGCCTATGTAGGCTCTTTTTGGCTTGCAGAGTTCAGCATTACTTCACTGCACAGATGTTCATTTTATGTTACAAGTTTTGTGGCAGTCAGTCAGGATTAGCGATAAACAAGATGCACTAGCACAGAAAATGTTTTTTCACTGAGAACTCACTTGGAAACATCCAACTAATCTATAGTTTGCTAAGATTTGCAAAGAGCGCGTTTGTGTGAGGCAGGGCAGAAGCACGTAAGTACAGATTTGTCTATGTAATGATACAGTTTTCATATCCAGTGGTATTATGTGCTTAATTTGCAAACAATTTTGGTATATATTTGATTATTCTTCCCAACAGTATTACAAATATAACAAGCAAACTCTCCTGAGTTCTGTTACAAATAAGAAAGCTCTTAATTAAAGATTTTTCAAATAATAAGACTTGTTCTGGGGGCTTCAGGCCCTTGTATAATTCTCTGAGGACATTCCACTAACATCCACTAACAGGATCTTACTCCTCTTTCCATCTTAGTCTCGGGAAATATCATTATGTGCTCAGGGTTGTAGGTAAGGCTGGGGGGATTGACCTTGGATGCTCATGTTCCCACCCAGATCATCAAGTGTTTTAATGAAGAGCTCATATTAACAAAAGTTCTATAAAATTGTGCAGGGTAGGCTGTGGCCAGATGCCAGATTCCCATCCAGCCGCTCTCTCACTTCCATTCTTACACAGTAGGGAGAGGAATAAGATGGTAGTTTGTGGGGCAAAGTAAAGACAATCACCATCATGGACAAAGCAGATTCATCTTTGAGAAAATTGATTTAATTTGTTTCTAGTTAAAAACAGAGTAGGACACTGACAAAAAGAGTGAAAAATCTTTCCTCCACTTCCCCTTCTTCCTAGGCTTACCTTCACTATTCCATTCTTCACTGCTCGGGTTGCACACGGAGTGGGGGAATGGGGGGACTGCGGTTAGCCTAGCGATCCTTCCTCCTCGCACATTTCGCTGCCCCATCCTGGAACATTCCCAGTGCCGCAGGGAAAGCGCTGCCCCGCCGGGGTCTCTCCAGGCCGCAGGGCCATCCCTGCCGGGTCCCTGCTGCCCCCGTCCCTGCTCCCGCTGTCCCCCCGGGGCTGGCAGGGCTGTTTGTGGCTGGGTTCCCGTGGCTCAGCGCTGGCTGCCGGGCAGCGTTTTGCCCTCCCTTGCCCAGGCTTTCCCCGGGGCTCTCTCCCGCCCGCCCGTGGCTGAGGGGCTCAGCCGGGCCCTGCGCTGGGGCCGCTGCAGCCGCTGGCACCGCCTGGGCCCGGCACGGGCAGCGCCGGCACTGACACAGCGCTGCCGCCACAGCAGGGACAGCTCGGCCCTCAAAGTATGTAGCAAATTGCCTTTGTTTACCTTCTTAAAAATAAATATTTAAAAGTATATAAATATTTTGCCTCGTTGTGTTGCGTGTGTGTACCTTTCACTGTGGAATATTTGTCTAAAAGGAATGAGCTGTACTCGGTATCGCTGTGCCATCCCAAAAGCTCCAAGCACAGAACTAACATTCTGCAGTATTCACACTTGGTGACACGGTATGGATGAAACAAATGTTGAAGATTAAAAGCACTGCATCTGGCCTCCATCTACGGGAAATTCTCCCTGAGTTCATGATCCATCCATCAGTCTACCAGGTTCTGCACAGTGCTGTGGAAACTATTAGAAAACTGCCATGAGACGAGCCATAGTTCCTTGATAATACTTATCAGAAAGAATTCCCCTCACAAGCTTTCATTGATTTCTTTCTGTGTACCTCAAAACATGTTATGAATTTCGATGTACTTATTTAGAACCTAGATATAGTTATTAACATGCAGGGACGGTAGAATTGGTGGGCTCAATAAAGCATAAATGTTTTCCAGAAGCTGTTTGTTTGTAACTCCTCTCAAACTACATTCTTGTCGTAGAGAAACTGAGACAAGACTGAGAAGAATTATTGACAAATTCAATTAAAAAATAAAAAAGGAATTTCCTATACAGAATACCAAATGTGTACTGATTGTGTAGAATAAACACTACTTTCAATAAATGTTTGTTTAAGCAGCATAAAATTTTATGCTTTCATTGCAAAGTGCCTGCGCTTGGCAAACTTTCAAAAATATTTTGAACTTTAATAGAAACAAGTGTGCTAGTAAAATTTTAATAAGCAAAGAGATGTTGGAGTTCAAGATAAGAGCATAGTCTGTTTTTCATTGTGATCTGCGCTTCATTTTTTCAATTAAAACAAAAAGCCATAAACGTTTCATGCTGCATATTATTATATCAGTTTTTTGGTGTTGTCTCACGTATTTTAAAAGTCACTGAGACTAATATAAAACCTTGACCTTACATTGTGGTTGAGGTTGAATGCTATGGTTAGATACAGTTAAAAAATAATTAGCTTTATAATGAACAGGTAGTGAATATTTGTTTGGTTGGTTTTTTTTCTTCTTTCAAGAACTGTCTTGGGAAAAGAGAATGGCATGGTTTCCAGCTTGAGGTCTTTGTGACTGTCACAGTCCTCTGGATTAATGCTATGTGGGTCAATGTATGCCTATGTTAACTCTAAAAAAAAGCTGGTGTAGACAACTGTGTTTGTCTACAGCAGATTTTTGTCCAAAGTAATAATCTCTATGAAGAGCTATAATTTATACCATCAGAAGTCCATCAATACCCTTGTCAGTTTTCCATGAAATAGAACCTTTAGCTCCTTTATAGTTAAAGGCTAACAGAAAGAGTATGTAGCTGGATGAGTTCTCCTGCAATACCAGATTAATCTTTTGTGGATCCATTCCATGTCTTCTGATCCCTTTGGCTCTGTGTACCTACTGACTGCTTAATGCTTGCTAAATGTTAAATGTAGAAGAGAGTGCCAGGGTCTGCTGATATTTCAGAAAATTGTGAGATATGTGTGGATGGAGGGCAAATATTTTATTTGTGTTAGATGGGAAACAGTTCTCACAGACCTTTTCCACATTTTAAGGCACACATTTTCTTTTATTATGATAAAAATGGAAGTTACTTTGTCGCTATTTTACACCACAATGACACAGACTCTGAGATTCAGAAGGCTGAAAATGACTCCTTTATTTCTGGGATGTGTCTCTTTTTTATACTGTTTTACACAGACCAATTTGATTGGTGAAACAAAGGCAAACCTTTTCAATCACATTGGCCAAACCAGAGGAACCTCAAGAGGAAGTCCCTCCTGGGAAAGGAATGAACAACATGTTGTACAGTTATGAAAACATTTGTCCTGTTTACGGAAAATTCCCTGGAAAAAGAATTTCAGAAAAGCAAAACACCTCAGGCAAGGAACCAGGGCTACATTACTTGGCTTTTATTTTTTTTTCCTGCCTTTCAGGATTTTTCCTTGTGTTCTATCAAGAACACAATGTGTATGGGGGTAAGGAGAAAATAATATTTTCACCTCTTGGCTGCACAAATACTTGTAATGGCATAAGTGAAGAAAGAGGCAGTGTAAAATGTAGATGTAGGCTATTGTGCTGGTTTTGGCTGAGATGGAGTTAAATTTGTTCATGGTAGCTTGTATGGGGCTGTGTCTTGCTGTAAAAGGTGTTGATAACTCTCTAGTTTTGTTACTGCTGAGCAGAGCTTACACAGCAGCAAGGCCTTTTCTCCTCCTCAGACCTCCTTCTGCCTCCTCAGACCTCCTGCCTTACAGCAGGCTGGCTGGTGGTGCAGGGAAGCTGAGAAGGGACACATTTGGGACAGCTGATCCCAACTGACCAGAAGGTCATGCTCAGCTTATAAAATTGTGGGGAAAGTTGGTGGGGTGGGTAGTGCTGAGGAAATAGCTAGGCATTGGTCATTTGGTGGTAAGATACTATTCTCATTTCCATCACTTTCTTGGGTTTTAGTTTTTTCTCTTCAATATTTTTTCCTGTTTTCCTTTTTTTTTTTTTAATAATATTGATTTTTAATTATTAGATTGTTTTTATGTCAACTCACTTTTATCAATTTCAGCCTTCTAATTCTCTCCCCCATCCCACTTGGGGGTTAAGGGGGCAGTGAGTGAGGGGCTTTGTGGTGCTTAGTTGCCATCTCTAGCAAAACCATGACAGGTGATTTTAAAAATATAAGAAACTCTGGCTTTCTAGTTGCCAAATGGCATTTTCAGTGATGATTTAGTCTCCTTGGATTCAGAAGTCTTTTGAGATTAAAATGCAATCTCAAAAACACACTGTAGCCATGATCAGATTCTTTGCAATCAGATTAGGGTTTTAAGTCGGTACTGCTCATATCAACTCTGTTAAGTCAGTTTTAGTTTGCCACAAGAAAAAAAAAAATGATTGAGCACAATATGTATTTTGGTTGCTGGTCTAGTCCCAAACAGGCAAAAGAGCTAACCCAGCTGAGGATATTTTGCTCTTTCATATGTGAATACTTAGCTTCTGTTAATTCAAGGTGTTGCTTAGATTTGTTAAACTGCTAAGTTTATTGCCTGGACAGTGTGAGGAATATTCATAATTAAAATGTATACAGCACTGTGCTGTTGAAAGCAAAATATTTTAAATAACATAAGAAATGAAAATTAATAAAGGGTTGGGAGATTTTGCTGGGGTTTCCTTGAGACATATAAAAATGAAAAAACTTATTCCTGTGTACAAAATAATAATAATAATAATAAAAAATCCTGAAACAATCCAAACCCCTGAAAAATCTACTAATCTACTTTGGGGAAATTTTCTTCTTGTCAAGGTTTGGGCTACATTTCACTTCGATCGTCTCATATGGGCCAACAATTTAAATGTTATGATTTTAGATTTAATAAAGTTTGTTCTTCAGAAAATGAGATAGGATTTTTGAAGAAAAAGGCAAAAAACAGGCTCAATTTACTACTAACAAACAGTTTATTAACACACACTATAAAAAAAAAAAGAACAGAAAGAAGAAAATGAAACCTTCAAAACTCTTCTCCTCCCTCTACTACTGTTTACTTTCTTACAAACAACATAGAGACCAAAAGCTGTGATTTTCAGTCAGTTTCACTATTTAAATACAGTCTTTAAACAATTCTTTAGGAGAGGAGCCTTTCTTATTCTATCTCGGAATCTTCTTCTCACCAACAACCTAATACAGTTCTC
>VWYP01026676.1:28954-39398 GCA_013400435.1 Pycnonotus jocosus | reverse complement strand
GGGGAGGGGGGGGGGGAAGGGAGAAACTCACTCCCAGAGAGATCGGAACTCTGAGCTGAGATGGGAGCAGCTCAGACCCCAGCTGCAGCCTCCACCCCCACCCTCGGCAGCCGATGGGGGCCTGGGGCATGGCCAGACCACGGCCGGCTCCCCCCACAGGGTGGGGGGGGGCAGCGAGGCCTGGCCAGCCCTAAAGCCCGTTACCTTCTCCAGCCGTAAGTGAAAAAGAAAACTCTGAGCTGAGCTACCACAAAAAAAATATCCTCTGAAGTCGAACTTCCTTTTTTCTCAAGTAGCCAAATGACATGCCAATCAAAAAGCTAACTTTTGATTGGCCCAAACCACAACACTTATACTTTAAAACACAGATATATATATAAAATCTATAAAACTACTGGAATTTTGGAAAGATTCCTGTCTGCCTCAGTGACAAAATATATTTGACTGTATATAGAGAACCAGATTTTATTAATGGCTGTATTTGAAACAAAATACATGATTACATACAAATTTCTCTTTAACTATACATCTCTCACATCATTAATTTAAGAGCTACCTCATTAAAATAATAGCTACCATTCCTTGGTAAGAAGATTATTAGGAAAATTTAGACAGAAGGTGAATTTGATCAGAATTTTGGGAATTTTAATTTGGAGTGGCATTGACCATTGTTCTGAGTCTTTTGAAACTAGAGAAATTTCAGGTCCTTTCATTTACCGTGTTAGGTACACGGGTTGTCAGCATGAATAACAAATATTCCATGGTCATCTAACTAGAGGATGAGATACTTCAGTACAGATGATCTACTAACTTTTCATTTCCTCTTGTCACTTGATGAATTCAAACAGGTTCACTGCTGCCCTCTAAGCCTTGCAAGAGCTGGGCCTTTTGTTTCTGCAATGTATTTTTCAGTTACAGATGCTACAAATATCAAGTGTCTTATCAACTCGATGATAATGTCAATGATAAAAAAAAAAAAGGCAGGCAATAATAAAAAAATGTTAAAGGTAACAAGTATCCTTCTGTAAATGCCATCTTTAAATTCTCCAGTTTCATTTTCACTGTAATGTCTGTGATCAAATATTTTGTTTTATTTGATTTAGAATTTTTAAATTCTGCACTGAAAGTTAGAGACATTTCAGTGAAGTTCTTGTGTTTTCTGTCACTCAAATTGTTTGAAATTTAACCTATTGATACATATTAGTTGTGTGATAGTGAAAGTGAATACATATACACAATACAAAAGCTTAATACCTCCTTCATAATACCAGGAACAGAACTGTCTTCACACATTTAAACTATCATCCACCATATGCCTTATCCACACCTGAAATGGTTGGTAGGACTTATTCTGCTATGCTGGTAACAAAATACCCACTTTGCCCAATCTAGAAAGGTAAATGGAGACCATATACAGTACAGTCAGACTTGGGCTGAAGTGGAATTCAGCTACAGAGAGTTGGTAGCACCAGTTACAGCAAAGAGATTTCTGCCAATAAAATTCCAACATTAGATGGATTGTGCAAAGCCTGGACATTGAATTGTCTGAGATTTGCATTGGTTTTCCTTATATATGTAGTCCTGGGAGCAACAACTCTTAACTTATTATTTGAATGGAACTGCAAATTTCATGACAAAATTAAGTGTATTTATAGTTGAATTGGTCCTCTGTCAATTTAAAATATGGAATATTCTACTCACTTTGTAAAGAAGTATCAATCAGATGTAACTTAAATTGATAAAGTGACAGAATTCAGCAATTGCAAAACTTGTAAGACTGCTCCAATACCTTGAAAAATGATTCATTTCTATTTTGTGTATTCGTCTTTTGTGTTTGCTTTATATGAACACCAAGTGTTTTGATTGCATAAATGTTCTCAGAAAAAGCATTTTACCCAAACTCTCTGAATGCACTGCACGTATCAACACAATCCATCGACAAAATTATTACTAAAACGAAATGTTAGTATGTAGTTGAGATTGAGTTATCCTTGGTTATTCAGCTATATGTTGTTTCTTGCAGAACATTTAAAGTATTTGGAGTATTTTTCAAAGCATCCTGCTGCTTGAAGAATGACAAGTAATTAAACTTTCTATTGGAATAGGTCAAAGGATTTTTTGTCATTGTAAGTACATTTTTCATTTTTAAAGCTTAGAATAACGGAATAAACTGTATGTTTGTTCATCCATAGTAAGTTGTGAACATTTTAAAAAAATTGATTTCTGAGAAGGACTGTGTATTCCTAGGCCTGGTCTGGTAAAAGTAATAGCTCTCTAAATAAACTACTGAACTCCTGAAATAATACAGAGCAGCAAACCCAAAAATATGGGAGGCTTGGATCCTTATACTCAGAAACAGATCAATATTTAATGCAACTTTCAGAACATTCTCAGTATTCTAAAGAAAATATAATTGTTAGACTCAGCACACGTGTTATGTTTTAGTACAGAATGTCCTAGAGCTGTCACAATTACTGTATGTTTTAAATCAGATTCTGCCATTGTTCTCTACAATATCTGCTTGAAAAATACTCCCATTGTCAGCATGGGTGAAATCCTGACTGTCCAATTTTACACATCTCTATATGAGTCTGAATTAGAAGCCTCATTAGAGTGTACTTGGAACACAGGAGGATGCCTTTGTCACACAGGCTGTGTGCCTAAGGTTAGGCAGCAATGTGAGTATTTTGTAAAGTGCAACTGGAAACTCTACTGAAATACTGTTAAGGATTCTGATATGAAAAAGATTGGAAATAGGGATTTTGATAGTTTGAAAGAAAATCAGTGTCACTACAAAAAGTATTTTTACAGTTGTAATAAAATTTATGCACCTGGAAACTTTTGGTCCAACCATGAATTAGGGTATCAAACACTTCTGAAGACCATTTGTATTTAGATCTAGAAATACTTTAACTGTCTCTTGCTCTTAAAAGTTTCTCTGTAGATGTTTTACATCTTTTTATCTGGTACATATTTTCACAGTCCATTTGCACGATTTTTACTAATATCTTTTTGCTATTATAATAAAAATGATTATGTTAAATCTTACATTCTACCTTAAGTAAAACATTTAATAGTTTCTCAGAAGGAATCTCATCACCTGTGATACCTAAAGAACGTCAACAGACTGTGGAATGATAACAGAAGAAGAGTGGAAAGGAACTGATACACAATGTTGAACACAAATTCTTTGTCTTTTTCTGGTTTGATAGCTGAATTTGATCTTGTAAAGAATTTGGATGGAGATGGGTCAGCACTGGGAAAAAAATATAAGATATGAGAAAAATCATTTGGGGGCTGAGAGATCATGCAGTTTACACATTCAAGGAAGCTGTTTCATTTGGGAAGTGAGATGTTTGCCAAGGAAGCAAATACCTAGAAAATAAAAATTTGTCAGAGGCAAATCCCAGTGTTAAGACTTATGAAGAAAAATCATATTTGTGGTTATGTAGGAATAAAGGGGAAGGCAGAAGAAAACTGAGAAATAAAATAGAAGGAAAGATTTCTTTGTTAGGGAAATTATCTGCATACCCGAAATACAGTTACTGTAGCATTTTGTCATGGTGTTGGTACTCTTGGCAAGACTGGTGTAGTGTTTTTGTTGGTTTGTTTTTACCTAAAGGGTTTACTTTAAAAAAAGCTCTTCCAAATTGTTTGGGATTGACTTTATTAGGGCACACGTGCCAGCCTCTACACTACCTGATGAAGAATGATAGAATGCTTTCAAGTGGAACTGAGTGTATCAGGCTTTGAGACACAGCTTCTACATAAAAGTGAGTTATTTGATTAGAGAGTCACTAAATCAAACCTGAAACCACAGTCTATGGAGACATATGTCTTGAGCTACCTAGTTTCTATAAAATCAGACACAGACATTTTAAATGCTGTTTCAGGTTAGGAAATAAATCTATTTATGCTAATCATTTCCAGATGACTTACATAGTACTTAATGGTGTATAAATAGCACTGTTGAAGATGCACTTGGTAAATGTGAGGAGTTTTTAGATTCCAGAAAATTGTGTTTCAGATAATCCCAGTTTACAGGGATCCATTCAAAAAGTCTGCTCGGGCCAGTTCCCCTGACTTTTGGTCAAATTTTTCACTATTTAAATTCAAAAACTACTAGTTATTTTTTATCCAAGTGAAGAAAAAAAAAAAAAAAAGGCCTAAAATTCAGCAGATGCTTTTTTTTTGCTTCTAGTGGAATAAAGACACTCCTAGAAGTATTCAGAAAAGTTGTCTTTATATGTAATGTTCTTTGTCCTTTCTTCAGTCCTGTTCTATCAGTGATCCAGTTCAGAGAGACTTTTTAGTTTACAGGTTCAATGAACAAATCTTTTAACATGAATGTACCTATAGATGTGTCAACATTTATTATCTTCCATGATGAAGTATTAATTCTCACTAATCCATCAAAATTGAATGCTTAATATTCTCTCCTGATTTACACAGTTTTTTTCTAACAATACCAGTAAAGCTTTTATATGCATACTATTGGACTTTAAAGATAACAATATAAATCACAAGATAAATATTTTTGGGGTAGATTGATCATTCCAGGTGATTATCTTGGCCTGTAATGGATGCAAATATGTTGATTTTAAAAGAATATATCTCTGTAAGAATGAAAAAATTACCCCATACTGTGGCTGGAAAAAGGTAAAACCTGTTTAATTTCTTTTTTTTTCAAGTGAATATGTAACTCCTCCCATTTACTTTGCAAAAACAGTTGCCTTGAAACATCTCACTATTTTATTCAATTTTCTGTTTTGTTCAATTTGTTCCAGTCAGACAAATAGAGCTCATAGTCAAGATTTAATTTCCTTATTCACTGAATCTGTATGAGTGTAATTCTTCTATTGAATACCTGGATAAGTTAATGTGAAGTGAGAGTAAGGCTTTCACTCAGATGTGCATTAGAATGCGCAAGAACATCTACAGACTGTGGCAAATAGCACTGGTTAAATAAAAAGAGTTGACATATATTACATGACTGGAACATTATTTCACTGCCAATATATATTTAACTTTCTCAAAGGATTCAATCTGTCAGACTAGTTTGGCAAGAGACAAAACAGGTACATTTGATTAGCAGAAATATTTTGGTATGTGTCAACTGAGCAGTTAGTGACTTTTATTTCTTTCAAATGATACATTAATCTGTCACCTGCTGCAAAAACCCTTAACTATTACTCGTTCTGACTCTTGATTTTGCTTAACCTTTCTGAATTTTGTTATGTACACTTCATAATCTAAAGTGCTGAAAGTGGAGATAGAAGAAATTATGGCCAGATTCTCAGATTTAGCACTTTATCCAAGGTGTGGTTTCATCAGTTTCGGTGGAATTACTTGTGGAAGAAAGCACTAATATAATCAGAGTAAGAATGTGAACCTCCTGTAGTAAATCTGATGGTGATTTGCCAACAGCGATCTGTGTCACTGTTGTGCCTTACAGAATAACAAAACAAATTACCATCTGTTACTGAAGAAAAGGGGTATATAACATACAAATCTGCTGCTAGAATAGGATATGTCCCTCCTAACCCTGCTCCTTGGTATCAGTAAGCAGTAGTGGGTGGAGTGTGCAGAACAGATAAAATATCAGGTATTTGATGATTATGATAAGAATATACTTAGAAATATAGTCAAATCTGAAAAGCTACCAAATAGAGGCTTATTTTTTCTTAATAACATGTCTTGCTCCAAGTGAAATTGGAATATAATTTCCATACTTTTTGGAAAACTCATCATTAAAATGTTGAGACAGTCATGAATTAGCAGGTGGATGTAACAAGATCTCCTCTGATCAGGCCCCTGGTACTCACTCTGACCAAGCTTTATCAGAGCCTTTGTGGAATCTCATTCCACAGGCATCCCTTTTCTTCTGCTGCTTCTCTAAAGTTTATCCTTGGCAAACAAGATAGACTTTAAGCTATAGGCTTATTATGGCATTTAGCTTTAGGAAAATAATCATTGTATTATCAATTAATGAAATAAGAAGGAAACCTGTTCTAATTTAGTCAGATCAGAAAACAAGATATGTTGATCAAACAGAACCACTTAAAGGTGCCTCAGAGCACAAAATTTGGCCCTTTTTTCTCAGTATGAAATATAAACAAGGTCAGAAAATTTGTTGTCTTTGAATAAATGTTGATTATATTTACATTTAATAGAAAAAATTAATCTCTTTCTTGGAACATTTTGAAGGCAAACTAATTAATACCTTTGAATAACGAGCAGCATTTTTTAATAAAAGAAGATCAAAAATGTTCTCCTGTCACTGGCATGCATCATGCAGATGCATGACTGTTGGACAGTTATTATTGGACAGTTATTACCTGGTACTTTTGCAGACAAACTCAACTTGTGTTTGGTCTACAACCAACTACATTGGTTGTAGAATATTTTTAAGCAGAACCTGGCAATCATATTGATCATGGAAACAAGACTGACAGTGAATAAGCTTTACAAAAACTATACATAAAAGGTCTGAAGTTCTCTAAAACTTGAAATGAGACTTCACACTTCTCTTGGTCATACTCTAAAGACATAATTCAGTTAGCAAGGACAAGTTAAAAAACCCAGGGGTACGGCTGAGTTACCTTCTAGAGTTTGCAGCCAGCCTGGAAGCTGGTCCATAACTGATCTAATAATATACATGCTTACTTCTCAGCTAACCTGAAAGCATTTCCAATTGATTTTAGTGTGTTGAAATCTATGTCCTCATTATTCTCTGTGCTATCAACATCTACCGCATTTCAGGACCAGGAGCAGTAATGGTACCATTGCCATATTTTATCAGGCAATAATAATGACCCTAGTGAAGTTAAAAGGAAGAAATGTAATAAAAGGAAGGATATATGCCCAGGAGTGTAATCATGACCATTTTTTTTCCTTATTCTGACTGAAGGAATATCTTTCTGTGAGCAGGCAGATTTAGAGACAGTTCCTGTGAAAGAGGAAGGTAAAGAAAAGGGCAGTGTGTGATAACAACTACTCCCTAGCTCTAAAGGGAACATTCTCAGCTGAATGGAAAAGGTGAAGATTACCATGTCATAAATTCTTAAAGACTCTCATTTTCTCCAGTGTTGTCACAAAACTCTCTCTGTTTGTTGAATAAGGAAATTACAACTTTAAGTCGCTGGAAGCTGTCACTGCCAGCAAGGATGCCAGTTAGATTTTTGGAACAGTCTCTTACTACACCATCTGGATGCTTTTAGTACAAAGTCCAAACACAAAATCACATGGGACCACATTTGTAACAGACATACTTATTTGAGAATAGGAAACATTTTGCAATATTTAT
The DNA here is from genome assembly GCA_013400435.1 of Pycnonotus jocosus. Classification (NCBI taxonomy): domain Eukaryota; kingdom Metazoa; phylum Chordata; class Aves; order Passeriformes; family Pycnonotidae; genus Pycnonotus; species Pycnonotus jocosus. Next base: position 32,092 of record VWYP01026676.1, on the reverse strand, counting down.
GTAGTGGGTTTTTTTTTCCCTCCAAACAGGAATACTTGACTAAATCCTTACTAATATACAAAAAACCTGGATTTCTTGTCTTTTCATAACTCAGTTCTGCATCTGATCTTTCTTAGAGATTTTTAATAGCACATGGGGTATAGATGACAGGATGTCACATCATGGTTGTATTGTTGTGAAGCATGCAGAGAATAACCAGAGATTTCTTCTGTATTTTTTCCAATGTGACAACTATACTATCTACATTGCAGTCATACAGTGTAGTTCATATTTGCATAAATGTTAAGTATGTTACTGTCTGGTAGTAAATTTTTTTTGCTTACATTTTCACAATACACCCTTTTCACCTTCTAGAAGTATGCAATGAAAATACATGTTCAAACCAAATATTAATTTCAATTTGAATTTTGCTCAAATCTTACCAGTTCTTTTCAAAGTGCCAATTGTTGCTACTGAAAAGTAGGAATCTGTGGTTTTGCAGTATTGAAGACTTCAGTCTTCAAAGTAGTTGAATACTTGATGACTGAAGCTCATATCTGTTACAAGCACATGTCGCAACAGCAGTTTTTGCAATAATTTGTAGCTTGTGCAACTTCCATGCTCAGCATCTGTTCTGAGGTTACGCTAAATAAGTGTGAATGTTAATTCACTATGATGGGGTATCACTGCCAAATTTTCAGTTATGTAAGCAGTTTTTCTCAGTTCTACCTCTTACTTGTAGTCTTTCTATATACAAAACCAGAAAGAATAAACCATTATAAACTTACTTACACTGTTTAATTTTATCTTTATTATAAATTCCAAATTAAGTCTCACTTAGGTAAATAGTTCTATTATGGAGTCAGCATAAAACTTTGAAGAGATTTCTGATTTTTCTGTATGTTTGTATGTCACATTAAATAGTTGGTGGTTAATACAAATTGGTATGATTAGGCCTTTAAGCAGAAATCACTCCTACCTTATAGATATTTTCATTGCTCTAACTATAATCAAAGTATTGTATATGCTTGTCGTTATTTCTTGAGGAAATAAAATCTTAAAAATATATGAGGCTTTTTGGTGAGATATAATTCACTTATAAGTCCTGGAAATAAAATCACATACAGGCTATCTTAAACTAGAAGACATTAAGCTTTCTGGAAGATATATTGGCTCTGGGTGGTTTTCAGATTATTTCAGTTTTTCGTTTCAAGTAATCGAAAGTCAGTGCACAACATAGTGTGTAGTTTTTTGTACAAACTTAAGTGCTATCCTCAAATGTGGTCCAAACCCGTGTATAGAGAGTGTTGGGGGTTAGGTTTTTTTCCTTTTGTTTTTTGCTTAAGGAATTTGTTTTTCCCTATGGTTACTGGGAGACAAAGTCCAGGGTACTTAAGGGTGCTTGACTAAAACAAAGAGTTGCTCTGGGAGGGGGAGATAACTGAGTGTCAGAGGGCAGGTAAAAGACAGGGCTGGAGGAAGATTGGTCTCTCTTTGGTCTCTGTGCACTCATCAGAGAGGATGCGGTTCCACTGTCACCAGAAAAGCTCCCGTCCTGGGAAAATCTTCCATCATCTGCTTGCGTGCCCGGGAATTCTGAGCTCCTCGGCTGTCCTGCCAGAGAAGAGCCAGCCCTGCCCCGCCACCACGGCTCCTTTGCCCTGCTCCGTTTGCTACAGTGTGACCTGCACCTCTCCCCTGCCTGCCGGGGACATCCTGCCATATCCCAGCTGCCAGCCCCTGACATTACACTGTTTCCAGCTTCATGCTCCAAGGGTGCTGCAGGGGCACCAAGACCAAACTGTCCTGGGTTTTGGGAAGCAAGACTTTCAAGGTTCTCAGTACTGTTTTGTTATTAATGCTGTAGTTGTTGGGGTTTTTTTGTTTGCTTTGTTATACATACTAGTAAAGAGTTGTTATTTCCTATTCCCATAACTCCGCTTAAAAAAAAAAGCCCCCTTTAATCCTTTTTTTTTTTTTCCCTAAATTGTAATAATTTGGAGGGAGGGGATTTGAATTGTCCTGATACCTGTCTTTCAAACCAAGACAGAGGGACAGTATTTTATTTAGCTAAGTCCTCAGTTCACAAAAAGTACTTCAATCTGTGCATTACCATAGCTGTAGTTCTTCTGAAATCGATACACTTGTATTCACATAAACAATAAGAAAAAAGAAGAAATTATGTAGCTGCTTGCAATGTGACAGGATGCTTTATGAAGCAATAGGATATAGCAATATGTTACTCAAATAATGCTATTTCTGTGGCTAATTCTGACAAAACCAGAGGAAATGAGATTTGCAGATTTGTGCGTTAACAGCAGTATAATTTTGTTTCAGAATGGCAATCTTGAATTGCCAGTGCATCCTACTGTGCCAGTAGAATTTTCACTTTTACTGAAATTGCACTTTATGAAAAAAAAAAAATAGGAACCCAGAAAATTATCTTTGCATGCAGTCAACATTACCTATGTCTAGAAAAAAAGATCAGAATTTTTTTTAATATATTTGCTACATGGGTATTGAACTTAGAACTGAATGTTTTGTGTAAGAAATGGAAAATAAATTCTTAGCTTTCATGTCCTTTAGATCCTTCCTTTTGTTCTTTTGCATTAGATTGCATTAACATTACAGTTCATTATAAACAATGGAGAAGTGGATCTCTACCTCATGTATTAACTTTGTTATGATGGCTGAGCACTAGTGAACTATCTGGAAATATCAGTTATATAATAAGAGTATGTGATAATAGGTGTTTAAAAGAAATGCAGTGTATTTTGAGAATAAGAATCATTTCAATGCCATAACATTTCTTCCTGAGAAGAGAATATTTCTTCCTGAGAAAAAAAGATTCCAAATAAGGATTAAAAAAAAAAAGAGAAAAAAAAAAAGAAAAAAAAAGAAAAAAAGAAGTAAAAAAAGAGAGAGAGCAAGAAAGGCTTAATTATGCTTTTATATTTTACTTTCTTTTTCTGACTGCATCAGCAGCTATCACCTACAAGCTGGACATCAATAGATAAGTTCTCTGTTACTTTCAATGCTTTCCAATTTCATCTTTTGGCAAAATATGATTTAAAAATGTCTAAAGAAAATTTTCTCAAGTCAGGAAATTTCTTCAAAATGACGTTTTCAAAGTCCTTAAGTTATAGACAAAAAAAAAAA
>VWYP01026676.1:0-28819 GCA_013400435.1 Pycnonotus jocosus | reverse complement strand
GAATGACAGGCAGGCCCTAGGGGCAGGGGTTAGGGGATTGACAAGGGGGTTTGAGGGAAGAACAACCTTGATTGATGGGGTAAACCAACTTAAAGAGGGAAAATACATGGGGGGAAATAGGAATGAACCAAAGGGAGAACTGGGGTACATAAAACTGTGAAAATACAAAGAAATGGATTACAAAATTAGAACCTGGGTTGAAAAAGCACCACTACACTGAATGAGTAAGACAAGCAGATGCTCAGCACCTCTGAAAAATCAGTTTATTAATCTCAGTGTCCATTGTCTTCCAGAAATGTAAAACAGGAATAACAGAAATGCACCACAAGTTGGTAGAGTTATGCATAATTCACTGAAATTTCTAAGATGCTCAGATACTATGGTGATGAATACTTACAGCTACAATGGTAAATAATAGAAGTAAGCAGAATTAATTATTAATTTATGTGATGTTATTTCTCTTTTCACTTTCCTCTGCTGGAAAGGACTAAAAATTAGATGAGTTTGAAGAGCAAAATAACTGATATTATTCTTCTTGAAAAATGCACTATGCGGAATTTAAAAGCTGAATCTAAAATGTTCATGACTTTGTCAAAAACACTTTTTTTCTTCTTTAATGTGTAGACAACTTCAGTTAATATTAGTGATAGCTGTGAATTTCAGTTATTAGGTATACATTAACAAAAAACCCATACACATCATTAATTTTTAATTTTAATTTTAGTCTGCTGCTTTATGTTGCATAAAAGGCAGAAGCTGAAGAGATTTACTCCTGGTTTAGTCTCTGCTTAGACATTATGTGCAGTATCAAATAAAAAATTTCTTGTGTTTTCTTGTCCAGGAGAAATCTGTAATATTATTTGGAAGACATTCTCTCAGTGGTTTCACTTTTTATGCCATCTTTTCATATTTTCTTCTTCAATGAAAATGTCTTTAGAAGAAGTGTAACATGAAAGAGCAGAGTTCCCATCTCCACCATAAAAAGGGTTTGAAGTACTCTGCCATCAATGAGTAGCACCAGGGTGGACTTGGAAATAAGGCATGGCACTTGAATGAGTGATGTGCACCAGATACACTCAGTAATGTTGTCCTTTTTCACCTCTTCTACTTCAAATGCCACTTTCACATTTGTGCCACTAGTCACAAAAAAAGAATCCTCATTTCCTGCACTTCTCTTTCTTCCTGTCTTGAGTGTCCACTATCCTCCCTCTCAAACACTATGCAGACATTCTGCCTGAAAGCCTCAGACAAATTAATTAATTTTATGTGTAACAACATAGATAATTTGCATTAGTTGAAATGGAATTAATCAAATTGCTTGGGTAGTTTTAGCTGACTTTCACACATTTTAGTTTCTTTACTCCTCTGATGCCTTAAGTTTTAGCTTTCATATTTTCCAGATTCTGTACTGCATTGGTGTGTAGCTCTGAACTTCATATGGAGTGTTAGCATGCTCTCTTCACAATTTGGTTAGACGAAACAGTCTTTCTCCAGCCTGAGAATGAAGGTCACCATTGCAGATTCAGGTCCCAAAAACTCTAAAGAAAAGCGAGCTGAGGGGAGCAGAACTGGGAGAATGTGACTTCATTACCTGAAATTGTAACTGGACACCAGTATGCAAATAAACCCCAATATGCAAATAGACCAAAATCATAAAAGTGTGAAAGTGTGTGACCCCATTTTCCATCTCACCCAGGCTTCTGTACTGTCCAAGGTGAATCCTTTGAAGGCCTTTTAAATAAATACCGACTTTATGTCTTTACTCTGTCTAACCTCTGTTCTAGGTAAGCTCTCAAGGCATCGCTCTCATGGTGTGACTGGCCATTAATCACCTTTCCTCTGAGCTAATAGGTTGATCTTGAATGAAAAGATCAGCAGAATTCTCTGGCTGAATAGTCTGGCAACAGCTTCAGTGCTTCAGTGCAAAAGGTCAAATACTCTTGATTTTGGAGTGTAGTATATTTCTGTTTATCTTTGGCTTCAGCTATAGCTGGCTTCCTTTTTTAGTTGTGGCAGATTACAACAAATTTGTAGCACTAATTGTCTGCAAGTATATTATCACTAATCATGTAAATTATGTGAAAATATTTTGTCTGTTCACAATGAAGGAAAAAAAGATGTCAGCAATATGCTCTTTAGAATAGTAGCCATCATTCTGTAAGAGTTGTTTGCAAGCTTAAAACGTTTTAGAGCAGCTATAATAGGTTAAAAGACATTAGATCTTACTTGTGGGAAAACATGCAAATATCTCTACTCATTCTGAACCTCTAGTTTTCAGTTTTGGGTGTTTCTATGTAAATAACATTTCTCTTGTGAGTTTGCTTCTATCCATATTTTAGTAACAGAGATGGGCCACTCAGCATTCGGTTTGGTGGGCTGACCTCATCTAATGGAACTGACTCCTTTCTGCTGTGTGTCAGAGAGAAAAAAAGGCAGGTGATAAGATTCATGGATTGAGGAGGGAAAAAAGTCTAATAGGTGGGATAAAAGATGCATGTGAAAGGAATTATTTCCTTCTTCCCAGACAGAAGCCTAACCACTTCATGGAAAGGACTTCAGTATGCATAACAGTTACTTGGAAAGAAAATGCTTTAACTATCAACGTCCCTGGGGTGTTTTTTTTTTGTTTTGTTTTATTTTGTTTTTCTTTCCTTAAGCTTTTATGGCTGAACATAACATCATAAGGTACAGAATATTGCTTGATTACTTGTTGCAATTGTGTTCTCCCAGCCTTTTTCTTCCCTCCAGCATACTCACTGGGGAAGCAGAGTGAGAGAAAGAGAAAGCCTTGACTGTGCAAATACTGTTGAATCATAGCCAAAACTCTGCTGTGTTATCAACAGTGTTTAGTCACAAGTCAAAGCACAGCACCATACTGGCTGCCAAGAGGAAAGTTACTTCCATCCCAGCCAGGCCTGGAATGGGTGAGACCCAGAAGAAGACTAGAAGGCTCACTGGTTCTTTCTCTTTCCCTATGACAGTTCTGGGTTGATGCTTGCTGCATTAAAAGGCAGATAGGACATGAATTTTCAGAACAATTTTCTTTTTCAGTCCCTGCTCTTAAAATAATTTTATTTCACCATGGAGACTGCAGTGTTGGGAATGTCAGGGAAGATGTTTGCAAGATAGCATCTTCAGTAAGTACTCTCTGCTCTCTGGAATAGTTTTCAAAAACTATTGCTCTAGCATAGTGCCACAGACTGTAAGCAACTACCATACATGTAGCATTTCATTTGACATTTTCAGTTCTTTGTGTATCATTTAATGTAGGTACAAACTAGTAACATTCATTAAAGAACAGTGTTCCTTCCCCTTCCCAGCACAGAGCCACGGCTCCATTTCAGAATCATATCAATGGTTGGTGAGGGAGATCACCAGCTGGGCTGGAAACTCTCAAACCACAGAGGAGTCAGATGGGGTATTTTATTACAGCAAGATATGTCTCACTTCTCTGTTATCTAGAGAGTGTGGATTGACTACAGCATGAAATAAAATACCAGAAATATTAAATGCACAATGGCTGCTGCAAATTTAAATTATGTTAAAAATCAAAAAGTGAAAGACCACATACCTAGGTGAAAACTAAAACTAAAATTGTTGTAAACATTTTGGATGGATCTTCATTTGATATTGTATCACATTTCTGTGGTTGGGTTTTGTTGGGGGAGGGTGGGGGAGGGCTACAGGGATGACATCAGTGAGACACGTCCAGAAGTTTTTGCCCTGTCTGATAGAGCCAGTGACATCTCCAGAACAGATCTGCTCCTGGCCAGGGCCAAGCCAACCAGAGGTGGTGATAGCACCTCTGGGGTTACATATCTAAGAAGTAAAAAAAGAGAAAAGTTATTGAGCAAAAATAATTATGGCCAGAGAAGAGTGGGGTGAGAACATGTGAGAGGAACAACTCTCCATATACCCAAGTAAGTGCAGAAGGACGGGCAGGAGGTACTCCAGGCACTGGAGCTGAGATTCCCATGCACACTGTGATGCAGACCATGGGGATGCAGAGATCCACCTGCAGCCTGTGGAGAAGACTCACACCAGAGCAGGTGCATTTCTGAGAGGAAGCTGAGACCCTGTGGGGGACCTGCAGACCCATGGAGAGAGGATCGCATGCTGGAGACATGTTCCTGGTAGGATTTGTGATTTTGTGGTGTGCTCACAGGAGCTAGCTATGCCTGAAGGACTGCATCCTGTAGAAGACCCACATTGCAGCAGTCTGTGAAAAATTGTTGCCTGTGGGATGGAGACCTGTTGCAGAAGTTAATGGAAAACTGTCTCTAGTGTAAGGGACCCCATGCTGGAGCAGGGGACGGACTGCTCTCCCTGAGCAGTGACAGAAACAATGTGTGGCAAGCTGACCATAACTCCTATTCCCTGTCTCCCTGCACTCCTGGTGTGGAGGAGGTAGTTCTGGGAAGGAGGGAGGAGTCAGGAGGAAAATTTTTAAGATGGATTTTCTTCCTTTTATCCTGCTCTGATTTTAGTTGGTAATAAATTGAATCAATACTCCCAAGTTCAGCCTGTTCTGTGGCTGTAATCAATGAGTGATTTCTCCCTGTCCTTATTTCCACTCATGACCCTTTAACTGTATTTTCTGTCCCCTTCCCCGTTGCAGAAGGAGATAGGGCAGCTTTTGTAGGTACCTGCCATCCAGCCAGGGCTAACACATCATGGTCTTTTTGGTGCTGAAAACTGGGAATGATACAGGGACCCTTAGGGACCTTAGAACTTTTAGTCTGTCTAGATATTCTGATAACAAATAAAATATTCATTCTTTATATGGTGTGTGGCAGTGTGTTTTTAGCTTTTTTATGTTTAGTAATGATTGTTAAGTTTGTATAATGGTTTGTTCCATGTAACCCCTGTTTAGGATTTCCCTTTTGGTTTTTCCCTGGAGTTTGTATGTCCAGTTAGGATCCCACCCCCCCTTGAAGCCCCTGTCATTCACCTAAAGTTTTTCCTCTTCTTCGAGAAACTTCTAAGAAGTTTCTCAAACTATTGGTCAACTTCCAAATGTTCCCCCACCCCTCTTTGTCCCACTGGTGTAAACTCTTGTCTGTTTGTTTTGTACCATCCTTCGTATCCTCCTTATTGGAGAAAACCTTATCTTTTGTAAAAGACCACCCCCAAATATAAGGTCACTGCACAGGCCTCTCGGGGCCCTGCTGTGGAAGATTTCACCAGGTGAACAGCTGTGCCTGGCTGCATTCCATCATGAAACAATAAACCCACATTTCCAGCATTGCAGCAGGGTCTTCTCTCTCCCCTCACCATCGCTGCCTGATCGGCACTTCGGTGCCCCCAAGTCCCCCTTTGGTAGCAGCGAAGCTACAGGCAGGACTTGCTAAGCTGCCCCCGTGCCAGGGTTCGTCGGGCAGTTTAGGAAAAGGGCACAGAAGCCGCCACAACGGTGTGGTAACCGCAAGACAAATTTCATTGACAGCATTTGCAAAGTTTAAAGTTAGATTGGTGTCTAAACATACCATTATTAAGCATTTTCTTTTTGGGTCTGTCTTCTGTTTGTCTGTTTTCCAATTCCATACCTTATTTTACTTCTTCCAAAAGAATTAACTGCTAACAAGAGCTCTTAGGTTTGTCAGCTAAACTTCACAGACAGTTTAACAAGGTACTTATTACAAATCTTCTTAGAGAAAATCTTGTTTAAAATTACATAGTTTGCATTTGAATTTATAATGCTGAAGTAATGTTAGTTTACAGGTCTATAAGAATAAGAATAATAACAAAAAATAAATGTAAGCTGTGCCATGAACATCCCTTCATTTTCATGAAGAAAAAGCTGCAGTTTAAAGATCAACTGTTGACAGAAACATGGTTTCTGATCAAACAGCTGGAGGGAATCCTGATTTAAAAGATGTCATTTGTTAAGCATCTTACAAGAAATAGCCATACACTTGCATAGCTAATCTGAGTTACTGATCTTCAAAAAGACATGACAACATAACACATGGGCTGTAACTTGTTAAAATGCCCATAAATCATTATGACATGAATAATAAACTTAGCTAAATGCACGGTTGTCAGTTGTATAGGATTAAAAAGTGCATTTGAAGGGTTTAATTTCAAGGGTTCATATAAATATCCCTAAGGCTTCACATAAATGCACAAGTTATTTTGCAAATTTGCTTTTTAAATTGCCAGTGACAGCAAAAAGAGAATTTATTTTTCCTTTGGATAAAACCTTTACACAAATGCCATAAAGCCTTCATGCCATGGTGACTAAGACTACATCTAATGAAGAAATTAAGCTCCTATGACTTAGGTCCTACAATGTTTGAATGGTTAGCCCCTCCTCGTTAACAGAAGTCCAGAAAGAGGTACTGAGTTTGCTACAAATAAATAAAGCATTCAGATTCCACACCATACATTTGAAAATCTAGATGTTCATCAGGGAATTTTGTTTGGTTTTCCTTTGCTCTGAAAGCACACAACGATAGGATGCTAGGAAAATTGCTCAGACAAAGTTGTTCAGGGCTTTATTCTGAAAACCTTGAACCTTGAAAGTCTTCAAGATGGAGACAGCACAGCCTCTCTGGACTGCCTCTTCAACTGCTTGGCTGCCTACAGGGGGAAAAAGAGTTTCCTTACAAAAAACGGTTTTTCTCTGTGCTTGCTGCCTCTCATTTCCCCACTGTGCACCACAGGAAAGGTGACTCCATCTTGTCAATAAACCATACAGAGGCACCACCAGGCTGCATTTATTTCCACCCAAGGCCATTTCTCCTCCAGGCTGAGCAAGCCTGGTCCCTCAGACTCTCCTCACAGGAAAAGTGTCACAGACCTTGGCCAACTTCAGGGGCCTCCTCCCTTCCTGTGCTGGAGGGATCCCACAGCTTGGAGTATACAGATGGGAACTCAGGAGTGCTAAGCAGAGTGGGATAGTCCTTCCCCTCAATGTCCTGGCTGTGTCCCTGTGATTGACTCCCAGGGTGCTGTTGGCCATCTCTGCACCTGGGCACACTGCTGGCTCATGCTCAGCTGCTATTTTCCAAGGCCTCCAGGTTGTTTCCATCCACCTGGTGCCCACGTTCCCTTGCCAAGGGAAGCACTGACTTTGTTGTAAAGTTCAATACTATGAACTGACTGAAATGCACCTAGTATTTCTTCTCAAAAGACTGAGAATGAAAATAAGATCATTAAATCCCCAGATGAACCAGCAATCCATCACTGCTAGATGTTCTAGCTAGCAGAGTATTGAACTGCAATCACATACTTTCTGAATTTTTGGTGTGGTGCCCTAATTCTGTCTAAATCCCATTTTAGATTAATAAATCTTTTACTAAATGATTATCCATAGCTTTTAAACACATGGTCTTATAGAAGAACATTCACCAGACCCTGTTATGTTGAAACCTATTTCAGCACTGCACTGTTCTTAGCTTAAATCAAGTCTTCTAGAACGTTTCCTTTGTTGTTGCTTTATGGTTATGTTTGTCTAACAGTGTTGGTTTTCCTCAGACAGTTCCTGGCAAGGCACATCACTCTGGTCTACCTCACCTATCAATAAATGAGGATGAAGCACTTCTGCATGCACTCTAAAAGAAAAGTACACTGCTGGGATTTAGCCTTCCACAGGAAATTTATTTCTGGAGTAACCCAGAAATGAACAGATAAATATACTGCCACTGTTCAAAGAAATGAAAAAAGCAGAAAATTTATTAATTTTCATAACCAGTTTTAATACAAATATGAGGAGCAAGATAGCCTTTCAAAAGGAATCTAAAATTCTTCTCAAATTAAAATCATCTGGCTGTCATTTTGTTCAAATACGGTACAATGTAAATTAAAATAAAATTATCTAAATCCATAGAAATCTGGCAGTAAAATTTTGTATCTCTCTTCTAATGGCTAATAGAACATTGAACTGTGGCCTTAGTATGAATTTTATTGATGTTTGTTATCTTTAGAGTCAGCATTTTTTAACTAACTAACTAATTTGAGAGCTGTAAGAATATTCAAGTAAGTTTGTAGGTTTTGCTGGTTTGTTTTGTTGGGTTTTTTAAGGTGAAGGTAAGTGTTCAAGGGTGTTCTCTGAGAGGACTTCACAAAGAAAAGACAGAATAGGATGAAATGCTGGGATCAGAAAATGTCATAATGGAGTCTTCTTTGTTCATTATTTTTAGCAATTTTTCCTTCTCTTCCTGCCATCTACAGAAAAATCCTGGAAGTTTTTAAGGTATTTGTTGTGTCTTGTATTGAAAATGAAAAATGCTAGACTGGCCCAGCAATTTTCAAGGAAACAGATATTTCAGTACAGGCTTTTTTGTGTCAATTTTTTTTTAATTGATAACATCTGAAAATTCCTCAGCTTAGGATACTAAATGAAAGCCATTGAAACTATGTCAAAGTCTTTGCAGGATTTGTTGAAGTGTTAGTAAGAATGGCCAGGTTTTTGTCATACTCTCTCCACAATGAGATTTTGGTTACAGATGCAGAATATTAAAAATCAATATAATGTGGAATACTCAAACAGGCTAGTGTCAAATGAAGTAAAAAAGATGTACAAAGAAAATGGGATTTAAATCTTCAGACAAAAGAACCTAGTAAGTCATCAAGGGAATGGCACATGCAGATTAAAAAGGAGATGAAGGAAATCCTTCAAAAAAGAAAAATCTCCAAATTTCAGTGGTCTAAAAGGTTTTTTAATGTAAGAAAAGAGAGTATTTTTACATAAGTATTTGATACCATTGTAAACTAATACAAAAACAATGAAAGATTTATTCAGTTTTTGATGCCAAGTTCACCAAGAACACATATGATTATTGTATATGTTTTTTAAAATGTGTTTATTAAACCAGGGAATTCAGTGTCTAAATGTTTTAGTTTTTTTCCAATAGGTTCCTCAGCTGATTAAGCACCACTTCTTGTTCACCTATGCTTTGGATTTGACATAGGCTGTTGATGTGAAACTTGCCTTCTTTTTTTCTTTTTTTCTTTTTTTTTTTTTTGCCAGTATATATACAGGAAAAAAAGTACTTACATATTTTTTCTTACAGAAGTTTAAGTTGTTAATTTGTTACTTTTTTATTTACTTATCTGGGTTGATTTAAGAAAAGCTGGCTCATGGGTTTGGAATTTTCTTTCCCCTAGTTCAAGCTCCTGTCAAATTACAATTTTGAAATCAAATTAAAATATGCTAACACAATATTCTTCTCCCTGTTCTCCTACTCTCCTACCAAATCTAGCACTGAACTTTTATGCTTAAAAGTAAAACTCATTGTATTAGTTTTGCGTGGGCTGTTTTTGGGAGTAGGGGGGCCAAGGAGGTGGCTTTAGTGAGAAGCTGCTGGAAGCTTCCACTGTGCCTGGCAGAGCCAATCCTTGATGGCTCTGAAGAGGGACATGCTGCTGGCCAAGGATGGGACAATTAAAGGTGGTGGTAATGCCTCTGTGATAACAAATTTAAATAGAAAATCAAAACAAAGTCATGGGGTTTTTGCTCCTAGCCAAAGAAGAGGATGAGGCAAGAACATGTGAGGGAAACCACATGGAGACACCCAGGTCAGTGGAGAAGGAGGGGCAGGTGCCGGAGATGAGATTCCTCTGCAGGCCGTGGTGAGACCATGGTGAGGCAACTGAGACCCTGCAACCCATGGGGATCTATGGGGGAGGCAGAGATCCACCCACAACCCATGGGGATCCATGGGGGATGCAGCAGTTCTGGGAGCACTGTGTGGCCATGGAAAGGATTCACCTTGCAGCAGGTGTGGTTTGGCTGCTGCTTGTGAGAGTGGACCCATGCCAGAGAAGTTCACAGAGAGCTGTCTGAGAAGAACTGCTGCCAAGAAAAATTATTCCTGTTGAAGATATGCTGTGATGTTTTCGATGAGTCATTCTGCCGTTTCAGTTTTTACCTTGGAAACACTGGTATTGGATAGAATACATGATGGCTGAACAGAGAGTCAACAGATGAACAACAGGACTGTGGGTGAGCAAGAGGATGAGAAGGCAAGACTGTCTATTCAAATTAAGCACAATACATGGTACTCTTTTTATAGTCACATTGAAGCTGAAAAAAAATTATTCTTTTCAGTGACTTCATTGCATTCACATATCACCTGCTGTTACTTTTCATTGACTCAACAATTTTATGGGTAGCTGTTGCTTCTACTTAATGTCATGAACTTGAAATTTACTGCTATATATGCGATGAGTTGTATTTGTTCTTAAATTTTATAATCGCATTTTCTTTATCATGGGAACCTGTCATGATATCTTTAAAAAACATTTAATTATTTCTTTCATCCAGTATAGTCTCTGAGATATCTGTTTATCTTCAGTGGATTTTAACAAGTATTTAAATTTAGTTTCAAATTCATCCAAAGCCTATATTTTGTATAGATACTGCAAGCTCTTTGAATTTTTTCTTTTTGTTTAAATGGCTCTTAATGATATTTTTTAGTACAGAGTGATTATCAAAAAACATTATGTCATTTTTCCCTTGATATTGTGAGGTATCATGTTCTTATCCTTTCAGTACGATAAGGATGATCAGACAATTGATAAATTCTTAATACAGGTGGTGTAATATTTCAATGTCCTGACCTGTATGTAACCTGCAGTGATATCACACAGAACAAAAACACATTGAATGAAAGATTCAATCATTGTTAAAAGTCAACAACGTTTTGCTCCTAGAAAGAAATTATTTTCTTCAAGAACTGCCCAAAATAGAAAATTTAATTAATTTTATAACTAAAGTGTGTTACAAAAACAAACAACTCCTGCATACACTCCCACTAAATTAGTTTGCTTTGTGAGGTTTGCCAAAACCTGTAAGGTCAAACTTGGTAGATTAGACTTTGGCCTGAATGCTTAAATCATGTTCCTGTGGGGTTCGTGAGATTTAATGATTTTGCATCTGGTGGTTGTTTACTGTTATTTTTTTCTCCTCTTTCTCTTGTGCTCATTAGTAAACTGTTACTTTTTAACTTATATCTAGCTGTATGCATTCCTTATTGGTGGAAAAGCATTGTTTGAAACTAAGGGGAGATAACTCATTTTAGAGTGCCCACCTCCTAAGTTGTCTTGAACCAAGACAAGCACATGTTTTTTTCTGCTGAATTATTTGTGGGTTTTTTTCATGGCAAAAATTATTATAAAAATGGAGTTTATCTGGTTACAGCTTTTTTTACTTCACTCTTGTGTTAAATCCTCTTAAAAAGTCTCATTTAAGTTTTTTTTTCTGTAGTATCAGACACTTTGACAAGATTGCTACAAACTTTTTTCTCCATTCTCTTTTACACATTATGGGATTTCTAGACACATCTCCTTGTATGACAAAGAAGAAAGTAATTCTCCAGTGAGTTACACATGAGAGGTCTGACATCCCCTGTGAAGGAATCCATTTTTGTAATTCTATTTCCTGCTCTGGACAGCTAATGAGGGAAGACAAGACCTTATTTTAGATGAAACAGACATTCAGGTTGACAGTATAATTTACTCTAACAAATAGGTCTTGTCCTACAACCTACCTCAGAAACACCAACTCTTTTTTTTTTTTTTTCTGTTCACAAAGGAAAAAAAACAAATTGGTCACTATGTTTGTACATGACATTCAGGTAAAATGAGGATAAATGTCATCTTAAAGAGTCATAGAGACTGACAGCACTAGGATGAGTTGTGATCAGTACCTGTATTTCCTTACATGGTGCACTCTTATGGTTTCAAGGATTTCTTGTTAGTGCAGTTTTTCTGTCATCAATCACCTTTATTACTGCCATATTCTCTGTCTTCCAAGCTATACATGTTGTTCTCATTACAGCTGGCCTTTATACTTCCTTCATATAGTACTTGGTTTTATTTGTCTAATATTAAATTAAGCCTTATGTATCTGCCATGTCCAATCAGCTTCATAATTTCTGAAGATTTCTCTGTATGAATGTCTGCCTGAAGAGAACATGAGAAATGGGTTGAATTTTAGAAGATATGTAATGTCTCTCACATTTGAAAAATGTGTTTATTTACTTTGATATTTTATATCATAGAGAGAAATACTAATGAATTTTTTTCCACATGTTGTGATCTGTGCAGGCTATCTATATTCAAAACACTCATTCTATATGTTTTGTTGTCATTGCTGAGTCTGTAAAATATGAATTTAGGGAGGAAGATTTTTTTTTTTTTGTATATAAATTGTTGGAATTTATTGTCATTGCTTCAGGGAATGTTTGTAAAAAATAATTATAAACAGAAACAAACAAACAAAAACAACAAAAACAAACAAACCCAAACCCAACAAACCAACAAATAAAAACAAACAAACCAAACCACAAACTTGCATTTTTGCCACTCTCCTACTTTTCCATTCATGGTATAGTGAAGAGCTAATTCCTGATTCTCTTTGATAACCTTAGAGGCTGGACTACAAATAAAACCATATAGGTGTTGCAAAGAATATGTGCATCTCAACCACCCTAAAATACATCACACAGATATAGCTAAGTATCACATTAAGGAAATAATATGGTAAGGGGGATGTAATTGTTTGACAACTATCTCTACATCATGCCTCCTTAATATTTTCCAACTAAATTAAAGTGTAATTTATGAAGTAGACCAAAAGATCTTTTTATACCTACTAGGCTGCATAATGCTAATGGTGTCAGAAAACTGCTTATGTCTCTGGTATTTGAAATACCAAGTTTTTTCAGAGCTGATAATGGCTTTCAGCTTGCTGCTGTGCCAGCCGTGTTTCTATCCTCCTGTCCCCCAGCACTGTGTCATTAGCAGTAGGATTAGTGCTTCCTACTGTCTTTTAGTCAACTTCATCTGAACCAACAAATAAAAAATGTCCAAGTCAGTTTAATTAGCTGTGTTTCCTCTTTGGAGTGATATCAAATGGCAGACAACTGAGAATCGCCAATATTTTGCAGGCACATTTCCATGTCCCTGTGGGTGTAACAGGAATGTGATGGTAAAAAAAAGATTGTTTTAAAAACTCTCACTTAAGAAATTATTTAAAATGCAATATCCAAGTTCATTCAATCAAACTTCTCTGCTTCACTCTGAGTACAGTGTTTGTAGGAAAAGCTGAGATTTGATAGACACTGTTCTGTCAAATGATGTGCACTGTAGAAGAGGAACAAGAAAGTTATCTGCAGCTGCAGGCTGACAGACTGCAGAGACAGCCCTAGCTATCCTGGCATTTTAGTACAGTGCTGTGTGCTGACGTGGTGGAAAAGAGAACAACTGATAAAACCCCAATAATATAAATGTATTTGCTATTTTTAATAAAGTAATTTAATTCTATATAATATAAACATATTTGCTTAAAATGTATTTAAGCCTTGCAATTTAAATCTGAATTTAAATTATTTAAATACACTTCAGCACACTTGGTTTTATAGGAATGTGCTGTGTGAACATTTATTATGTTCTGAGACCCCAAAGCAACAAAAGCATTGAGGTAGAACTTTATATTTTCCTTAAAGTGAGGACACTGAGAGATATCAGGAAGCTTTTCATAATTAATGATGTTATATTGCAGCATATTTTATATTGAAATTAATTTTGAATTTTTAAAAAAGTCAGTTTTGCCAGTAGATACAGGTTCTGAAAGTAATTTCCTTCCTCTACCTCAGTTTTACACATTGTAATTGGGAAAGTTATGACTTCAAACTTGTTCTCATTTATCAAGTGTCAAGGGCGTCTTAGGTTGGTAAAGATTTCACACAGTCACCACTGAGTCTTCAGGAAAGTCTATTGTTTTGGTTTTCTTCTTATCACAGCAAAGTTTGGCTCACAGCCGCCCTTCTGCCACCTTAGAAAATTCCTGTCTCTCATGGGCGATGGTCTCCCTGCCTCTTGGGTTTGGTGTGGTCATCTGGTCTCCAAGAAAGATCCAGCCTCATTCTACCTTCTTATAGTTGTGACTTACCCAGTGTGCAGCAGCAAGAACAGGGTAAAGTCAATCTTTCTACCTTCCTTTAGTCAGATACAACAGGAATTTAACATTAAGTCAACCACATTATTATCTTGATCACAGGAAGCAAGGCCATTGATCTTCCTCGGTGTACAGTTATCACCTGCCAGCTAATGGAAGTGGAGCCAGCAAAAAAGAAAAAGGTAATTGGAAAGTTGATACCACTGTTTGAGCAACAGTCACTCCTCAGCCATGTCTTAGCCACCCAATATTATTAGGCAATCTAAACAATTTCCTTTCAAGAAGCTTCTCAACTTCATTTGGGAATTTGATCTTAGTGTTGCATTGACATAACACAAAGAGCAGTGATTCCTAACTGAAGTGCATTCCTAAAAGCTACAGTAAATTCAAATAATTTTAAAGTCTCTGTACATGCACTCTCATATATTTTCTTTACATACCCCACGACAAATCAGTCTTTGTATAGAATATACTCAGAATATTCATTTTTTTCTTGGGCATCAAGCAATAGCTTCCTTATTATTCCTGGCAATCTGAATCCATGTCGGAGCACATCTTTTGGAAGCTTTGGATTGTCCTCATCAAGAGACAAAGGTCAGATGTTCAATTTTTGCAAACCACATTTCTTTCTATCATTGGAGCTCACAATAACAAAATACTTAGATATGAGCAACTATTTTGAGTTTTGTACAACACTAACTCTCTGAAAAGTCACGTAATCTATGTAATAGTTAATAAAGTTATATCCTTGCATACCAAGACTTTCTAGTGACAGTTCTTTCAGCTCCTATTCAAAAATTAGTTGTGAAATGAGGTGTGGCTTTCACCAGAGAATTCCCAATGAAAACTAGTCCCGAGGCTCTCAGGGAAGTAATATGTATTAGCAATGAATTTTTGTAAGAGATACGCAGGTATTCTAAGTTATACTTTAGGCTAGAACAAAACCCCAGAAAGTCTCTTCTTTCAAAAGTATTCATTTTCCCTCCTTTCCTTAAGTTGTCAAAGATTAAATGCAACACTTTCAGACAGAAAATGGGTTCACAAATTGTATTCATTCCCAACTCTGATTTTTTTCCTTCAAAACTTTGTTCTCTTGTGCTGAGTCTAGCTGTGTTTCACCACATCCCTTTACTCTGGATGTTTACTTCAGCTCTTTAGCTCCTGCAGATGGTATCACCCAGGCAGAATAATGTTGAAATTTACAATTTTTATATATTGGAAAACGCTCTTTTGTATTCATAATTGAAACTATTACTGTGTCCTAAATATCCTGCAAATATTTTGAACATGCAGCCACTGTTATCCATTTTCTGTTAGACATTATCCACAAAGGTTCAGAAACTTTCATTAGGGTTGCTATAAAAGTCAGTCTTCTCTCAAGCTGAAGTGCCTTGTACATAATAGAAAGCACTTTGTAGACCTGTGCTAAGTAAGTGTGTGGCAGACAAACAGTGTAGGTGATTCGTTTTTATATGGACTGATAATATTAGAAGAGTTAGAAGCTAGTACATCTTCAGATAACAATTTTTGTTTTCTTTTCAGTACATGAAACAGTAGTTCATGCCCATTTTTGTATTTTTATGCCCTAGTTTTGGCTGAGATAGAGTATTAATTTTATTCTAGTAGCTGGTACAGTGCTGTTTGTTGGAGTTCATATGAGAATAATGTTGATAACACCCTGGTATTTTAGTAGTTTTTAAGTAGTACTTACTCAGAATCAAAGGAATTTCTGTTTTCCATGCTCTGACAGTTTAGAGTTCCTCAAGAAACTGGGAGGGAGGACAGCTGAGACAGCTGATCCAAACTGGTCAAGGGGTTAATCCATAGCATAAGATGTCATGTCCAGTACCTAAGATCATCCATGAGGGAAAGGTTGCTGTTTGGGGATGGGCTGGGCATTGGTCAGTGGGTGGTGAGCAATTGTCTTGTGCATCACTTGTTTTTCCTGGCTTCACACTCTCTCTAATCCCTTTCAATGTAATCAAAAGTAGTAGTTGTAGCAGTAGTAGCTGTAGTATTAGTATATTTTGCTTTATTTCAATTATTAAACTGTCTCAGCCTCAACCCATGACTTTTACCCTTTCTCTATTCTCTTCCTCATTCCATGGGATCAGGGTGGGGAGGAAAGTGAGCAAACATGTGTGGTATTTGCTGTTTGGGGTTAAACCACATCCATCTTTCTTGGTGTCTAGTGTGGGGGTGATAGCAACCGAAGTTTTTGAGAAAAGGAAGAATAGCCCAAATCTTTCTGAAAGCAGATTTTGCCATAAACCAAAGTAAGGTCAAAGGACATGAATAGGAGATCCAGTTTTTAGGAATAAACTGGAAAAATGTATGTTGTCAGGTCCCAGTGGATGTGAAGAACAAGACAACAGCATTGTCTCCACCAAATAATGTGAAAGAAACACAAGCTTCTTTTAGGCATTGTGAGCTTTTGGAGAATGCACATTTCAAACTGCCATCTGATTGTAAGCCCTCTCTATCAAATGACCTAGAAGAAAAATGATTTCAGATGGACCCCTCAGCAATGACAAACCTTTGAACAAATCAGACATTAAATAGTTCATTCAGTAGCCCTTGGGCTAGTCAGGACTGGGCAAGATGCAAAAAATGTTCCCTACACTGCACCTGGAAAGAATGGCCCTATCTGAAGCCTCTGGCAGAAAACATCAGGGAATATCTGAGATTTACCCCTAAGCTTTTGGAGTCAGAGATACAGAAGATCTGAAGCCCCAGTACTCCAACGGAGGAGATACTGGCAGCTTACAAAAGGGTTTGAGCTGCTTCAGAAGTGGCTGGTACCAAAGCACAGCTCTTCCTGACACCTCAGCAGCCAGTGCTGTGCTGGTTGTTCAAAGGGAGGATCTCCTGTCCAGATCATGCAACAGATGCTGCATGAATTGAGTTGCACTGATCAAAAAATAAGCTCAAATAGTAACCCCTAGTCATTCAGAAATCCAAAACACAAAGACTTGGGAATGCCACCAGAGGACAGTGACCTGTGCTGAAGAGGCCTCAGTGTGCAATAAATTACTAGAAAGTGAGAAAGCAGTACACCTTGATGGGTCCTGCTGTACTGTAGGAAAGAATCAGAGGTTGAAGGTGGTTGTATGGAGTCCCTCATGACACATCACAGAAACTCCTGAAGGAGAAGGTGAATCAAGTCAGTTTGCAGAGGTGAAAGCCATCCATCTAGCTTTAGACATTGCTGACCAAGAAAAATTACTAGTATTCTGTCTTTGTCCTGGCTCATGGGTGTCAGCAAATACCTTGTGAGAGTGGTTACAGAAGTGGAAGCAGAGCAACTGGCAGCACAGAACTAAACCCCTTTGAGTTATGGCAAAATATTGCTGCTTGGGTGAAGAACCTGGTTGTGAAGGTACATAATGTGCGAATGCTCATGCATGCAAGAATTGGGCCACTGAAGAACATCAAAACAACCAGCAGGTAGATGAGGTTGCTAAGACTGAAGTGGCTTAGGTGGTTCTGCACTGGAAACATGACATGAAACATTTCTAGCTCAGGGGGCCGATGACACCCCAGGCCATCAAGAAACATATACATGGGCTGGTGATCAAGGGGCAGATTTTCACAGAATCACAGAATATTCTAAGTTGGAAGGGATCCACAAGGATCATCATGTCCAACTGTTAAGCGAATGGCCCACATGGGGACCAAAGCCATGACCTTGGAATTGTAAGCACCATGCTCTAACCAATTGAGTTAATTAAACTTAACCTGGGACACCATGGCACAGGTTATCCATGAATGTGAAATGTTCTGCTATAAAGCCTCCCTAGCATGAAGGACAATGGCTGAAACATGAATATGGGGAGGCTTGGCAGATTGACTCTATCACACTCCCCTAAACCTGTGACCTCAAGTGCCATGTACTTAAAATGGTGGAAGCAACAACCAGATGGCTGGAAGAATATCCTGTGCCACATGCCACTGCCTGGAACCATCCTGGACTTTAAAAATCAAGCCTTATAGTGACACATACCAGAAAGTATTGAATCCAACAACAGGGCTTATTTTTGAGCCAAAGAGCATGACATTGAGTAAGTAAATCTCATTCCCTATCATGCACCAGCCTCTGGAAACATTGAACAATACAGTGCATTATTAAAGACTACTCTGAGCATAATGAGTAATAGGACTTTCAAGCATTGGGATACACATTTAGCAAAAGCCACATGATTAGTCAGAAATAGAGGCTCTACTGGGCTCTACTCAATGAAAATTTCTATGTACTGTACAAGGCCATAAGGTTTCTGCAGTGCATATTAAAAATATGCTGAGGAAAACAGTTTGAGTTATTCCTGCCTCAGACAAAGAAAAAAATATGTTTGGGATTGCTTTCACTCAAGGACATGAATGCACTTTGTGGGCAATCCAGGAGGATGGGGAGGTCCAGTGTGTACCTCAGTGGATTTGATTTTGGGTGAGAATAGCCAATTAATTAAGCTGCACATTGTTACTTTCTTTATAACACTGGATATCATCACCTCTACACTGGGCATGTGCCCATCACTGTGCAGGACATCTCACAGTACCATCTCACAGAGTCTCTGCTACTCCAGATTTGAGAATCTGAACCTGACTCCCTTTTAATCACCTCATTATTGAAGAATGCACCTTGATTAAATCAGGCAAGTAGAGCAGTGATGGAATCAGAACTGGCTTCAGCTTTCAAAAATCCAACACCATTATTTCTTGTCCTGAAAGACTGTTACACTTGCATCTAATAGAAAACACTTTATAGACAATTTGGTAATGAGTGTAGCAGAGAAGCAGTATAGATGATTCATTTTTATATGGAATGATGAGAAGTGTTAGAAGCTAATATATCCTCAGCTAATGACTTTTGTTTTCAGCACATGAAACATTATTTCATGTATATATTTCTGTCTCTGCAAAGCGTCTAAATCTTCATTTGGATAGACCTTATTTTTATGACAAATGTGAAATGTATTCTTTTAAGTTTTTGTGAGAAGCAGTGGAAACAAATTGAAAATTAAAAATTCAGACATAAGTACTTAGTTTACTTATTTTTCCCCATACATCATGCATAGACCCTTACAGATAGGCTATGGCTAGCAGAGTAGAAAACTAGTACTAGACAATAGAGATTGGTCCCTAGATGTACAATTCCATGAGGAATAAAGCAACACATTTTATTTTTCTGTGGTTGATATTGTGAGTCAATCAGAAGTAAGAGGAGTCTGGCTCACTAAATTGCAATACAGAAGACCTGTGAAGTGCCCATGAAGATTTTTCATCACAGAAAATGTGATTTTGATCCTGCTATAATTCCTGCTTTTGTGAGTGCTGAAACCACTTAAACTTTCTCATGCACTGTTCTGAGTGATACTTCAGTATGTTAAATGAAATACAACTATTTTGATGATAAATTATAAAGTCATAGATTTTTTTTTTTTAAGCACTAATCAAAGATTTCATATGTGATAGAAAAAATTGTAAAGAGGAGAAGGAGGAAATGGCTTGCAAGAAATAGAGTTGAAAATCTTAAGATTAAAACTAGGACTACACAGCTGAATGAATCTACACAAGTTCATACAAGGACCATGACTCCTGTGAAGCACATCCCTGCCCTTGGCCGCTAGCCTTTTCTATTTCTTTGACTGTCCTGGTTTAACCTCAAACCAGCAGCCAAGGCCCATGCAGATGCTCACTCACTTGCCCACCGACAGGATTGGAGGAGAATAGCAAGGGTAAAAAGTAGAAAACTCATGGGTTGAGATAAAGACAGTTTAAGAGGAAAAGCAAAAGTCGTGCACACAAGTAAAGCAAAATAAGGAATTATTCGCAGCTTCCCATGGGCAGGCCGGTGTTCAGCCATCTCCAGGAGAGCAGGGCCCCATCATATGTAACAGGGACTTGGGAAGACAAACACCATCACTCCAAATATCCCCTCATTCCTCCTAATTCCCCCCAGTTTATATGCTGAGCATGATGTCATACAGTCTATAACACAGCTTTGGTCAGTTTGAGTCACCTATCCCAGCTGTGTCTCCTCCCACCTCCCAAGCGCCCCCAGCTTCCTCACCAGGAGGGCAGTGTGAAAAGCAGAAAAAGTCTTGGCTCTGTGCAAGCCCTGCTCAGCAATAACAAAACACCTCTGTATTATCAACCTGGTGCTCAGCACAAATGAAAAACAACCCCATATGAGCCACTTTGAAGAATATTCATTCTACCCCAGCCAAAAGCAGCACATTGTACTCCTTGTGCCCTGTCAGGCTAATCTCAGCCTCCAATACAGTCAGTTGTTTGGATCCCCCTGTCACTACAAGCAAGTCACTGGTCTGTACAGAACAGTACTGTACTCACTGATGATTGTTGAAAATCCTGTCCTATCTAGTAAAACAAATGTTTATTTATTTGGGTTCAGGACCAATAGATTTTTTTTTCAGTAGGAATAGAATGCTGAAATTTGTGATTCCCATTAAATAATAACTTCCACTTTACTCACAAATACAAATGTGTCTTGGTAGGATGGAGATTTGAAATTATATGGAAAAGAAGAAGGAATGTCCTGCAATAGAACTCTATTCTTTTGGCTCTTGAAGAAAAAGGAAATAATGTTTTAATAATAATCCACCAGTTTTAGCCCAGATAGAACTTTTAAACAAACCTTATATTTATTTTCAAAATCAGCAATTCCAGGATCAGTATTTTTCTTTAAATGTTACTGTTTTAGTTAAAAACTGTTCAACTCTGATGTTAATGAAGTATTTTGCTAGTACCACAAAGTTTTTCAGTGGATCAGTTTAATCTTGTAAATCCTCAATATAGACAGGGCCTATTTCAGTAGAAGTATACACTGCTGTGTTAGCACTGTTGCAGGGAATGCTACTTTAGGTAGAGCAAATAACCTCCCTAGAGCAGCAAAGAAAACCTGAGTTATAAAATGATTTTCCAAATATTCATGAAGAGAGTTTTGGGAACCCCTTCAAAGAGCTTTTCATCCCTCAACTGACACGCTGTGTAAGAAAACTTTAATCTTGCTTAGGAGTAATAGGTAATTTGGCACCAAATGACCTTATCAAATTTTATCAAAAGGAAAAGCAATACAACCAGATTCCCTCAAGTAATTTTGTGGAAGCATTTTTAATATAACGTTCAACCAGGGATTTTTTTATCACTTTCCTTTAGCGCAACTTTATCTGAGACCATGTTAAACTGATGCTAGAACACTTTCATCTACTATAACTCAAGCTTTCTCACTTTTCACTTAAACATGTCATGTTCTATTTTTAAAAAAAAAATTGCAAATACATATAGAACATTTCTGCTCTTTGTACACCTTCTTTGATTTGTATATAGATGTAGCTGAAAGCTAATGAATGCGTGAGGGAAATTGTGCTTTAACTAACCTGATTGCCTTCTGTGATGGGACAATGGCTGGAGAAGTGAGGGAAGAACAGTGCATATTGTCTGCCTTGATTTCAGTAAGGCTTTTGACACTCTCCCATGATATCCTCATAGACAGGCTCAGAGTGGGCAGTGAAGTGGATTGAAAACCAACTGCATGGCAGATCTCAGGGGGTTGTGATCAGTGGCACAGAGTCTGGTTGGAGGTTTGTCATTAGTGGTGACCCCCAGCCTTCAGTGCTGGGCCCAGTTATTGTTTACCTTATTCACCTGTGAAGAGAGACAATATCAAACCTCAAATATTTTGACAGCTTTAGAATATTTAGGAAGATTTCCAGATGAAAAAAGATTGTAATGGAAGCATGTGCCCAATTTGCTGGTGCAAGCTATATTACTAGATTTGCTCATTAAAAATCAGATTTATTTGTTTGGGTCATTTTTTGTAGTCCTTTGCATAGAGCTCTTGGTGACGAGACTGTAATGTTAACTTGTGCTTGAGTTAGCCTTTTCACCACTTCAGTCAGCTGAACAGCATTCCTGTTGGCTTTGTTTGATTTGTCTTTTGGGTTTTTTTTTTCTTGGTTTTTTTTTTTTTTTTATTTTCAGGTAGAGTGAGGGTAGAGAAACAGAATGTACTTGAGTAAATATGAAGTTTTGTGGAAAAGAAATTACACATGTAACGGCAGAGATCAGAGTATGTGCTTAACTAAATCTTGTAAAAGAATGACCGACAAATTTTTACAACACTACGAATTAGGTAAAGATAGAATTACTAAAATAAAAGTTTGGATTCCTGTGGACCAAGTTTAATAACTTCTACTAAATAGTCTTTTCTATAATGCTTGTGGTAAGGATGGCTGAGGATCTTTTTTTTCTGAATATATGTCCATGTTACTTGGTTTTAAATGTTTAGTTCACAAATGGAATGCTAAACAGAAATATTTTCATAAAATCCTTAAAAAACTAGACACCAAGAAGAATTATACATTATTTAAAGAATGCAACCAGTCTTTATTATTGTAAATGGAGACTATTACATATTTTTATTCTGCTGTATTCAGTAAATTGTTTAAACTTCATAGATGTTCACTGAATTACAAATGAAAAATTGATCAGTTTTGGATCAATGGAGCTAGCTGAAACCTTTATTACTTTAAATAGCTTATCATATTTGATATGACCAGATATAACATCTCATTCTGTATTTTGATCAGAAGCCAAGTATCAAAAAAAATATAGGAAAAGCTATTACTGTATAAATACTCCCATGTTTAGGTAGTCACACCCTAAGCGTGATGTACAATTCATGATCAAGTATTGGTCAAAATCCTTTGCACTAGATTGCAGAAGTTAAACTGAATTTCTCATAATATCTTTGATAATAGGCCCTTTTTCATAAGAGCAAAGTGCAAGAGAAGACCAACTCAAAGAGCTGAAAAGAAATCAAAATGCAAATAAAAATGAGCAGCTGATGAGCACAACATTTTTGAGCTATTTTGAGGAAAAAAATATATGTGACAACCTAGTTTGTACTCAGAATATTTTGGTCTTGGCCTCTTGGAAATAAAGAAATAAGGAGAGTAGGAGAATTGAATGAATCTGAGTAGATGCTTGCATGGTCAATTGTTGATGAGTAGAACATTGACTTTAAAATGAGTTTACTTTTGCACCTATAAATATAGGAATCCCAAGTAACAGCTGATATCCCACTTTATCAATTGCTGCATACAGAATTTCTGGGATGCTTATTTGGAAGATGCTAAAAATCCTGGACTGTTTTCAGAAGCAAGCTGTCATAATTATTAGTGTTATAAGAAGTTTTAAGTACTGATTGAAACAAATTAAACACATTTAAAAGCTTTTAGTGATATTTCTTTTGGCCTGCTGAATCTGTAAATTCCAATTTTATTTTATAAATTTTATTATATGAATCATTGTTAAACAGATTTATTCTTGCTTAAAGTGATCATGGATCCATTGGTTCTATGGCAAAATTCAGTGGCAAAAGAATAGTCATCCTATTATTGCAAAGAACACACAAAACCATAGATGTGTCTTTGTTACTCACTAGACTGAAGACTAAACTGAAGATCATGTTTTTATTAAGATTTATGAATCCACTCCATATAGAAACAAAGATTGTATTAATGAATTCGAGTTATGTCAATATTTGGAGAAAAGTCCACTACATTCAATATAGAACAAATGAAAAAACCTGACAACAGATGGATGTGTCGTATGCACACAGTTTATACACAAATATATATATAAGTATATATACACTCATATTAACATATATCTGTATGTATAGACATGTAAATAGATACAGGTGTGTAGATACATAAAAGCCTACATAAGGAGAAATAATGACAGAAATAAAAATAAGGCAGAGAAAGGAGAAAATAAATCTGATATATTGTAGTTTGTATCATTTGATAAGCTTGTATGGTGAAGTCCTAACTTGACTAGAATTAAAGCAAAAGCTCCCTCGTTCCCTAACAGAATCAAAATTCCACCCTTTATGCTTACATTCCTTGTACAGTATCATTCAGACCAGCCATTACAAAATTAACCCTTTATATAATTCAACTGAAGAAAAGAAAAGTAAATATGTATGGGATGCATTTTCTCCTGATCTTTGCTAGTTCCTTACAAAATGAATATAACTCAAGATCACAAAGATGCCTTAAGATTGATCTCCTATTCATTGGTGAAATAAGTAATGGAAGAAAGCTAACACATTTTCACAGGTTTTCCTTCCTAAATGACTAACTTGATCATACGCCAGACTTATATGAGGAGGAGTATTAAATCAAGAAAACATTAGCATTCATGTATTCCAACGTGCAAGGAAAAATACCTCACTTAATAGTTAATTAGATTGTAAACTGAATAACCTTTGAGATCAATACCCAGGTGTAACTGATCATGTTGCTGGAAATAAGGATTGAGAATAAGTGGGAGCCGAAGTGTGACATATAAGTGAAAGGAGTAAAACTGACTTTTAATGAGAAGGAAGTTATTAGCTCATTATAGAAACAATGCAGGTGGGACTGGGTTACCTTATAACTGTTGTATGAGTCAAATGGGGTGAATAAGTCTGAGCTGTCAGTAGGTGACTGTAACAGAACTGCAGACAATACTAAGCAAATATAGATTTAAATCTATGTAAGAATTGTCCATCATAAGAAAATGTTATAGAAGGCAGTATCCATACTCTTCAAAAGTACTCCTATTATGACCAAATAAAAACTTTACATTTTGTAATTTTGAACACCTGGGTCATTATAAGGAGAGATTCCTAAGCAAAAGAATTCAATTTGTTACTGTGCTTCACCTGCTGTTATGGAAGCTAATATTCTAAAAATATAACTTTGATATTCTAATAAGGAGCTTAACCCCATGGCACATTCAATTTTAAATTAGAAAACCTGATTGATTTTTTAGAACTCTCCTCCTCTTTCTTTTTTTTTTTTTTTTAATTTATTTTTCATTGGTGAAAGCTACAGAACTCCACAAGAATTATTAAAATAAGTATAATTCCTATCTTGACTCCTATTTTTTACTGAGAGAGTGGTGGGGCACCAGAACAGATTTCACAGATATGTGGGTGTCCCATCCCTGGAAGTGTTCAAGATCAGGTTGGACTGAACTTTGAGCCACCTGGTTTAGTGGAAGATGTCGAGACCTTTAAGGTCTCTGCCAATGTAAACCACTCCTTGATATGACTTACACGGATTTGGATATATTACTGTGATTTACTTGTCCACAAATATTTTCCTTATCCTCAGTTGCCAGTTGTCCAGTGGTTTCCTATCTCTCTCTTTGCATATATTTTATGCAAATTAATTCAGTAATATTAGAATACTTCATGTGGAAAAAGAGTTCTTTTTACCTGAAATTGTATTATTTTAATTGACAAGTGTCAGGATCCATCACATCTGTGTCACTTCTTTTTTAATGGAGTAGATAGCACTTTGGAATACCATGAAAAATAACTTCCTTCTAAAAATACCACAAAAAGATCATCATGAGAATTATTAATAAAGTACAAACTGTCATTTGTCTAACAAAAGTAGGGGAAGGAATTGAAAAAATAGATCATTATGGAATTTTTAATCAAATGTAATGTATTTACCTCTGCCAGTCTGTCAAAGTACTTGTATTGTAATAGTGATATATTCTGAGGAAAATGGTTTCACTCAGCATTTTAATACATACAAATTCAACATGATGTAGGTGAGGCAAGTCTTAGCTGCTGTGGAGCTATTTCATTACCTTCCTCATTGTTTTGGGTTCCAGCACACGCTGTCCTCCATAAAAAGAAACTTTCCTATAGACATGACATCCTTTATTATTCTCAGGATTTATACACTTGTTTTAAATTTCTTTGTTTTCAAAAATATCAGGAACTTTTGAACATTTTCAAAACCACATCCTCCAACTGATGGCCATAAAAGTATATATAGAAAGCAAGGTTAAATGTGGAATACTAGAACATATGTGGAACAGAACCCTATGAATCTTAGAGATGATTAATGGGAAGAAATGACAGCATAAAAACCCTCTGATTGAGGTAATGCTATTGATATAAAAATTAAAGACCTGGTTTACCATTAGTATTACATTAGTATTACTTTTTCATTGGCACATCCCAGTGAAGTCAATTGACTAAAGCTGATAAATGCTACCTCAGTTAGTTTAGAAACATTTTAAATACTGTTTGGGGTTTTGTTTTGTTTTGTTTTTTTTCCTTTTTTCCAGCGCACAGAAAATTCTGTTGCTTCTATTTCTTCTAGTCTAATTAAAGCCCATTAACATTTTTGCCAATAAATTAATAGTTTTAATCCAGAGTTTAAAATAAAGTGGTCTTGAATATTTTCTTACTACAATTTGTTTTTACCTGTGCTGATTTTGGCTGGGGCAAAAGTAATTTTTGTCATAGTAACTGGCTGGAACAGTGCTGTGTTTGGGATTTGTGCTGGAAACAGTGCTGGTAATAGGGAGATGGGTTTGTCACTGCTGAGAAGTGTTTAGACAGAGTCAAGGCCTTTTCTGCTTGGGTAAAAGTTGTGAAGGGACAGAGCTGGAACAGCTGACCCCGACTGCCCAAAGGGCAGAATGTACCATATGACATCATGCTTAGGCTACAAAACTGGAGGAAGAATAAGGAAGGGGAGAACATATCTGAGGAGATGGTATTTGTCTTTCCAAGACACTGTTACATGTGATGGGGCCCTGTTTTCCTGGGATCACTGAGCTCCTGCCTGCCCATGGGAAGCAATGAATTATTCCTTGTTTATTTTTCTTGTGCACGTGGCTTTTGATTCTGCTGTTAAGCTCCCTCTGGCTCCCTCTGTTTCAACCCATGAGTTTTCTCACTTTTACTCCTCCAATACTCTTCTCCATCCCAAGGGTGACAAGTGAGTGAGTGGCCGTGGGGCATAGTTGTCAGATTGGGTTAAACCACGGCATTATTTTACAGCATTGTAATATGCCAAGGTTGTACACCTAAACAAACGAGTGCAAGCAGTCCTGCTCTTCTCATAATCTCATCTTTCAGTGTGTTTTGAATGTTACTTGGATTCATGTAATGACTTCTGGCATTGTTATTAGGTGTGGAGGATAAATTCACCTACAATTCTCACAATTTTCTAGACTGCTGTCTCTTCCTACCTGAGTTATCCTTTATTTCTCTACAAGGCAGCAGTCTAGCATATCCATCGCACAAACATCAGCTGTTTCATCCCCATGGCTATCATTATTACTTTCTTTGAGAATGTCCCAGTTTTAGTATACTCTTTCTGAGAGGGAAGCATCAAAACCACAAGAGCTGTTCACTATGAAAGTGATACACAGCAATGTCCAAGCCCAGGTTGGATGGGGATCTGAGAACCTGGTCAAGAAAAAGGTGTTCCTGCCTACAGCAGGGGGGTTGGAATTAGATGACCTTTGAGGTCCCTTCCAGTCAAAACCATTCTATGATTCTATGAAGGATAGCATTATTTTCTCTTTTGTCCTCTATTACTTCCAGGTTGATTTCTGACATTTGTTCACTTTCTGCCCAAGCTTTTCTTTACAAGCGGTGTTCTTCAGCTCAGAGCCAATCTTCTGTTACATAAAATTAGGGTTCCCATTTTGAAGGTATGGCATTTCACATCCATCTATTTTGAAACAATTTGCCATTTTATTACAGAATTTTCCGTATTATGAGATTCTTTTGCAAACTGGTCATATTTGGGTAACATCTTTTTTACCTTGAATTCAGTAGTCAGCAAACATTATTATCTCCATAACTCTAGTATTTCCAGACTATTCCTACTGATATGCTTAGCACAGACATTTGACTTGATGGCTTGGCATCTTGTAAAGCTCCCTAGAATGTTTTCTAATAATTGACAACCCATCATCTGTCTTAGGGTAGGACAGCATTTGGCAGTTTGGAGAAGAATTTCATATGAAGTCAGTATTTCAGGTGTTTCGTCCTTTGGGAGATTTTGCCAATCATAGTCTGATCCTTGTGATATATTACAGTTCTCACTAGCTTTTATTGAGTATCCTTTATTGGTAAGTTTTTAATTCAAGACAGAATTTCTCAAGGGTCAGTGGTGTTCTGACCTGAGTATTTCCCTTTCTTTTCCTTTTGTACTGTATATAAAAAAAAATATTACTTTTTCAACATTTAGAAGTTGGTCTTCCTTTTCTGGTTAATATTTATCTCTTCTGTATTCTATATATGAATACAGCTCCTTCTTTAGACTGAGTGCTTCAAACAACATAGAAATGAGAATGCAATATTTGTCAAATATACTTATGTGATTCCCTTTTTTCTGCTTCCAAAATTCTTCTGTAGTCAATTGGCTTTCCTTACCCTCACCATTTTTCACAAGTCTGTTCAGACTCCCAGGTGTAATCTGCTTCTAAGCAGCTAGTATTTCTTCAGAAAGGCTCAGACCCATTATTATAACTTTTGGTGATAGATTTACCCTACCAAATGTCATTATAGGATTTGTCTGCTGATCTGTTATCTGATTTTCATCATCTGTGCATTCAAATATTTCTCTTACACTGATTAAAAAAATATATATAATATATATATTGGCCAACAATTTGAAGGTGAAGGAAAATTGATTATATAAGGGGTTTTTTTGCTTGAGGAGAGGCATAAATAGATTAAATAGCAAAATATCTTATTAATTTATTTGAAAATATGTTAAATCCATCATGTAAGCACACTAAAACATGCTTCTTAGTTTTTTTTAATTGTCAAATGAAGCTTTAAAAGAAAGAGACTGTGTTTCTCCTGATTTAATAGCCATCATGGATGGGATAAAAAATAAGAGAGGAAAAAACACAGAAAAGAAATGTTTGTGTTATTTGAAAACTTCATTGCAGTTTTCTGGATGGCTTGAAAATTTTTTGTTTAATGATCATATTGTGAAGTATGAGTGACTTAGATTAAAAATCTTATGTAATAGGCATTCCTTTTATTACTGGCTGTCCTAGGTTAAAATGTAA
>VWYP01026675.1:0-29675 GCA_013400435.1 Pycnonotus jocosus | reverse complement strand
CAGCGCCCCCTGCCGGCCCCGCCCGCCGCCGCCATTTCGTGATGGGGGCGTGCGAGGGGATGCAACAAAAAACCTCGAGTTTTTCACCTCAGTGTGTGGGAGGAGGGAGTGCGATCGCGCTTTACGGTATGAGACGGGCTTGGCGTAGAATCGTGCAATCACAAAGTCGCAGGGTCATTTAGTAGGGAAAAGACAACCAAGATCATCGACTCCAATCTGTGATTGTCACCACCTTGTCAATAGACCAGAGCAGTGAGTGTCATTTCCAGGCATTCCTTGAACACCTCGAGGGGTGGGGACTCCAGACCCACCTGGACAGCCTTTCCCCAATAACTGACCCCTCTTTCTATGGACCAATTTTCCATATTATCCAATCCAAACCTCCCCTGAGACCATTTCATTCTAAGGCCGTTTCTCCTTGTCCTGTCCCTGTTCCCTGGGAGCACAGCCCGACCCCCCAGCTGTCCCCTCCTGTCAGGGAGTTGTGCAGAGCCACAAGGGCCCCCCTGAGCCTCCTTTTCTCCAGGCTCAGCCCCTTTCCCAGCTCCCTCAGCCTCTCCTGGTGCTCCAGACCCGTCCCAGCTCTGTTCCCTTCCCTGAACACGCTCCAGCCCCTCAATGTCCACCCTGAATTGAGAAGCCCAGCACAGCCCTTGGTGGCCTCCCCAGTGCCCAGCACAGAGGGACGATCCCTGCCCTGGTCCTGCTGCCACACTATTGCTGACACAGGCCAAGGGGCACTGGCCTCTTGCCCACCTGGGCAAACCTGGGCTCATGTCCAGCCGCTGTCAAGCAGCACCCCCAGGTCTTTCCTACTTTCCAGACCCCCTGCCCCAGCCTGGAACGCTCCATTGGGTTGTTGTGATCCAAGTGCAGGACCTGACACTTGGTCTTAGTCTTGGTCTCAGCCCATCAATCCAGCCTGTCCAGGTCCTCCTACAGGGCCTTCCTGCCCTCCAGCAGATCCATATTCCCACACAACTTGGTGTTGTCTGCGAATTTGATAATAGTAGACTCAGTCCCCTCAGCCAGATCATCAATAAAGAAATTAAACACGACTGGGCCCAACACTGATCCCCGGGGGACACCACCAGTGTGCAGCACTATTCCCCACCACTCCTTGGGCCCAGCCATCCAGACAGTTCTTAACCTAGCCTAGGGTAAACCTGTTCAAGCCATTGACTGCCAGCTTTTCCAGAAGTTTGTGTTGAAAGGAAACTTAAAAACCTCTGATTTTCAACCCAGTGCCATGGACAGGTAGACCTTCTACTAGACCAATCCAACCTGGCCTTGAACACTTCCAGGGATAGGGCAGCCACAGCTTTTCTGTGCAATTCATGCCAGGGCCTCACCACCCTCAAAGGGAAGAATTTGTTCCTAATACCTCATCTAAATCTTCCTTCTTTTAGTTTACATCCATTCCCCCATGTCCTATCCCTACCTGACCATGTAAGACTCCTTGCTCAGCACAAGCTACATCTGGAGAAAAGGGAGATAGCAAATTTAGGAAGAAATGCTGGAGAAGGCTGTGCTGTGTGAGCCCTGGGGGAGGGAAGGCTGGTCATACAATCCCAAATCAATACAACCTGGAGCCTGCCCAAAGGAAACAGCGAGATGAGAAAACAGTTGGAGGAGGAGATCACCCCACTCTCCTTTCAAAAGGTCATGTGAAAGTTGTTTCAGTTTAAGCAGTGACACCTTGCAGTGAAGGCAAGCCAGGGTGACATTGTTGCAATCATTTCCTCCAGAGCAGAGTGAGGGATGATTTCCATAAAATCAACAGCTGCCAAACCAAATAATATTTTCCGGTGTTATCTGCTGGAAAGCTTTATACACAATTAATGGAGTGTCACAATGAGAGATGAGCAGAAACTTTATTTCCTTCACCAAAACACAGGAAAAACTGTAGCAAACGAACTGTCTTTAGGAGAGCAGCTGTCGCAAATAAAGTTGATGTTTCAGTTTAAAATCACTCATCCACAAACTACTTCAAATAAAACCACTGTGGTGTCATTATCACCCATGAAACTTCTATGTGAAACCCAGAAAACAGATTATTTTAAAATAATAAGGCCAGGAGAGTGTGGGGTGGGTACAGCAGCCCAGGCAGCTGCTCTGAGCCATTCCCAGCTCTATCCCAGGAGCTTTCCCATCACAATGCAAGAAGGATAGACAAGACCACCAGGCAGTGGGAACATCAGTAAGGGCTGAGCCTGTTGTGGTTTCCTTCCAGCTCAGGGTGACAGGATGGGTTAGGAAGAGAGGCCCTGCCACTGCATCACAGCCCCTTCCAACCATTCCTCATCCCTTGCTCCTGAGGAGCCAGAAACAATTTCTGCAATCCCTCTGCAATAGCAGAGCTTTCTTCGTACCACTTGATGCTTCTTTAGCCTTATTCATTAGCAAATTGTTTATTTCTTATTTGGAGTACCCTTGAGCTGCACAGGCACACTTATTCCCACAGACACTGGACTGGACTGTGCTGGAAAACCTGATGTCCAGCATTCAAACTCCCTGGTTCAGGCTTTTCCAAAGCCATCCAGGAGGCCAGTTTGCCTCAGAAGTGCTATGGGAGGTAGAGAAAAGAGAATGTGTGCAGAGATCCTGTTATACCTTGGGGCTGGGGAATGCTGGTTTTCCACTGCAGTTTGATCCATTCAAGGTAAATACTTCTGTGTTTGATGATTTCTTATACATGAAAATGCTGTGCAACAGGGATGTGCAGTATCAGAAGTAAGAAGGTGTGTCAGCCACATACTTGCATTTGTAATTAATCCTGGTTCTGCCTCAAGGAATGCAGTGTTTCATTCCCTCGGGTGCTGGCATACCATTCAACTGCAATTATCCTGTCAGAAACGGAAGGAAGCTGTAATCTTGCACAACAAAGATTTCTGCACTGAAGGATTTCTTGTATCATAGATTTTTTTTTTTTTCAAGATAACACAAAAGGAAATGAAAAGCAAATTCTGTAGAAAAGGGTCTAATCATTTCTCATTTCACATCCATTTGGTATCTCAAATCAAACAATGACTGAGCATCTTCCCTGATTAAACTCTGTAAACAATGTCAGGAAACCAGAGGAGCTCTGGAGATGGCCCACAGCTCTTAATGCACTTTCCCGTTAGTCTGGACACACTGAGTTTAATCCTGATTGGAATCCCCAGGGAAAATGTCAATGTCTGTTCACTTCATCTTAAATCCCTCTCAAGTACTTGTCCTTATCGGAAAATAGCCATATAATCAGTCATAATTCAGTGTGTTACAGGCTGTTCATGAGGAAGATTTTGACAGAGAACTGTGAGGAAAGATGATGGAGCAATTTCTCTGAATTATGCACAGGTTAACCACATCCTTCAACATAAAAATTGTCATTTCAGTTATAGATATCAAGGAGAAATCTAATACTATTGAACTTGGTAATAAAAATCCCACTGACTTTAATAGACTTGGCTTACGGGGTTTTCAGGAGAGGAAAATCTGAATATTTATCTACAATTTAAGGAGCTCATAAAATGGAGGGGGAGGGACTTTTTATACAGGCATGGAGTGACAGGACAACGGGGAACAGCTTCAAATTGATAGAGGGCAGGGTTAGATGGGATACTGGGAAGAAATTCTTTCCTATGAGGGTGGTGAGGCCCTGGCACAGAGGAGCTGTGGGTGCCTGTGGATCCCTGGAAGTGTCCAAGGCCAGGTTGGACAGGGCTTGGAGCATCCTGGGATAGTGGAAGGTGTCCCTGCTCATGGCAGGGGGTAGAATGAGATGAGCTTTAAGGTCCCTTCCAACCCAAACCATTCTGTGGTTCTGTGAATTTAGCAGAGACTCTTGGAGTATCTCTAACAGAGTCCAGCCAAGGTCACCTTCCCACACACCTGCAAATACACATCAGGAGCAGCCAGAGCACAGAACTCCTCACCCATTTACCCCCTTTACCCACTAACACACATTGGTTGTCTTTGATCAGCAGGATAAACAGATCCCTGCACTTGCAGGTGCCCCAACTCCCCTTCCACACTGGCAAATACCCTTTTCTATTGCACTAATTAATTCACCTCCAAAATCCCTGCTTAGGCTCTCCCATTTAGTAGTGATCACATAAACAAATTAACATTATAAATTCCACTGCACATGAAAGCCAGTCTTGAGAGAAACAATCACATTTAAAACCCAATTTCAGAACATGGGTGCTGCCAGGCATCTCACCATGACTCATTACAGAATCCACCCGTGGCCTCAATCCCTCCAACGTTCACGGTCAGATGGCAACCGTTTTCATTTAATAGGCTAAATACTGAATACTCAACCTGTCCTCATAATAACAGGGTTTGTTTTTCTTATACTGGGTAGAGCTCCTGTTAATGGCTTTCCACACAGTTCTGAGCAAGGTAAGGGAAGGAAAAGGGACCAAGCCCAATATTTAAAAAAAAAAAAAATAAAATTACAGTGCATTTCAGGATTTGGCTGCTCATCAACAAAGAAGGAGATTTTCCAAAACATTCTGCATTAGCCTAACTATAGCAGTGGTGACTCCAAGAAAGTCACTCTTAGTCCTTAGCTCTTAAAATCCCAGAATGGCTTGGGTTGGAAGCAACCTTAAAATTGTCCAGTTCCACCCCCTGCCATGGGCAGGAACACCCTCCACTAGATCAGGTTGCTCCAAGCCTCATCCAGCCTGGCCTGGAACACTTCCAGGGATTAACATCCTTATTGTTTCTGCCCAAAAGGAGGCAGGATACATACAACTTCAGCTTTGTATCAGAAAAAAATAAACTGTGGAGGGCTCCAACTTTGGTTTTCTGTTCTCTTGCAGACATCCCTTGTGGCCCTTAGCATGGCATCTGCAGGCCCAATGTGTATCTACACACTTAAATCACACTAAATAGGATTTCAAAAGCCTCCATCCACATCTAAATTCCTTCACAAATCTTGCTTTTGATGTCTCCAGCTACACCCTCATTATCAAATCAGCTCAAAGCTGTACCAGTGCTAGAAATCCACCTCACTGGTTGTTCTTGATATTTAAAGTCCAGCTCTGCTCTGGCTGCATCTGCAGCAGTTCTCCCACCAGTAACCCCAGGCACGGGGAGCTGGGTGGAGTGGCTGACTCACCCTCCACATCCACAGGCCGTGTGGATGAGGGCACAGAGCCAGTACCTCCAAGGTTTTTGGACTAAACCACAGGAATGAGGCAGCAGCACTAAAGATGAACAAGTTCTCTGTAGATGAGAACAGCTTTGTTCACCTCCCAGACAGGGAAAGGGGGCTTGTATTAAACTGTACTTACAGACCCTGGAATGGGGCCATCCAAGGAAAGAACGGCTGTTGAGGGGATGCTTTATTTTTCTATTCTCCCACTAATACAGCTATACAATTTGTTTTGTACTCCTGAACCAAACAATTGCACATTCACAGTTGGAGGTAGGGTATAAATATTGTCTCTGGCTGATCCCTTGATCCCGCCGTCCTCACTGAATTAATCACACTCGCAGATCAATCCAGGATTTGTTGCTGGCAGAGCAGATGGCCAGGCAGACTGCAGTTGTGAGCAAGGCAGGCACATTCTCGTTCCAATTATCCAGCAGCGTTTTCCAACAGCAGATATTTAAAATTAGACATTATTTTGAAGAAATGCTAGATCTCTTGTTCCTTCTTCAGCTCCATAGGGACAATGACCCCTGATTTTTGTGCTGCTTCCATCCTCTAAGGCTCAGTGAAAGTACAGGATGGCTGGTGTCCCTTTTCCTTTCAACTGAATGTTTTCTGCCCCATTTTCTTCTGCTGTCTTCCCATTTTCCACAGAAACGAGGTGACAACACCAGCTGCTGCTTGGCACAAGGATTTCAAGGGTGCATTATATTAATTGCTGAGCCAAGGGCTCCAAGAAAGGGAAGAGAAGCCACATTCATGGGGCTCATGGCATGGAACAGCAGGAATGGGGGTGACAGTGTGTGCCTTTCAAATAGCCTGAACAGGACTTCCCTGTCACAGGAGTAAATTTGCCGTGAAAGACAGACGTGCTGTTTTCCCAGTGTTTACATCTGTCCTGCATTCAGAGTCCCTCTGGATGATAATTGCTCCTGTCTCCCCTCTGTCCCCTGCTGAGGAGCTGTGAGAGCTGTCAGGGGAGTTTCAGCCCAGCTCCATCACGTTCTGTAGGAGACACCTCATGTTGCTCCAGA
The DNA here is from genome assembly GCA_013400435.1 of Pycnonotus jocosus. Lineage (NCBI taxonomy): Eukaryota > Metazoa > Chordata > Aves > Passeriformes > Pycnonotidae > Pycnonotus > Pycnonotus jocosus. The sequence continues at coordinate 23,495 of VWYP01026675.1, read as the reverse complement.
GGTGAACAGGGTTAACCCAGAGTGTGTTTGCAGTCCCTGAAGGAATGAAACACGACAGGACAGTCCAGTGGAGATGATCCCCCTGTGGTGGGACACAATGGGCCACTCTGGTTAACCACATCTATGCAAATGCATCAAAATCACCCCCTTCACTCCATGGCTCGAGAAAAGACAGGGAGTTAGACAGAGGCTGCACGGGATGCTGCACATACACACTGCATTGGACAGCCTGTTATCCACACAGGATCACAGCATCTTAACAGCACCCAAAGGAACAGCAGACATGGAAAAAAGCCTGCAAGAGCTGGGAGGGGAACAGTGCCCAAGTTTACACTGATGTGAACTTAGAATCATGGAATCCCAGAATGGTTTGGGTTGGAAGAGTCCTTAAAGATCATCTGGTTCCAATCCCTGCCATGGGCAGGGACACCTTCCACTGTCCCAGGTTGCTCCAAGCCCTGTCCAGCCTAGCCTTAAACACTTCCAGGGATGGGAAATCCACAGCTTCCCTGGATAATCTGTGCCAGTGCCTCACCACCCTCACCGTCAAAACTTTTTTTCAGATATTTAGTCTAAAACTATTCTTTCCATTTGAAGCCATTCCCCCTTGTCCTGGTACTCCAGGTCCCTGTAAATATTCTCTCTCCATCTTTCTTTTAGGGTCCCTTCAGGTGCTGGAAGCTTTCTCTTCTCCAGGCTGAACAATCCCAATTCTCTGTCTTTCCTCACAGCAGAGGTGCCCTATCCCAACTTGTTGGCCTCCTTGGACTCACTCCAACAGGCTGATGACATGCCAGCAGTGTCCTAAGCACCACCAGAGAATATTCACTGTTTGGTATTTCACCCTTTGCTGCTTCTCACAAAATGAAAATTGAGTGCTAATAGAAATCTTGAGGTATGCTTAGCCTTATGCTCAACATTTCAATATAGAAATCTGCCAGATACGAATGTGTATTAATTGGAAAAGTTAAAAGCTAAAGCCAGGGGTCCTTGTACTTCAGAACTGTATTTATTAAAACAATGCTGGAATTGACATTTCCTGTGCCAGAACACAGCACAAAACAAGCCAGTGCACTCCCTTACTCTGCAGCCCAGAGAGTAACGCCAATTCCCTAAGATGTTGATCCCAGATACGTATTTTGAGAACTACAACTCCTTTTCCCTGCTGTACTGTAGAAACTTATATGCTTACATGCTTGGCAGTTCAAGACTGCTGTTCAAGAACACCAGGGCTGCCTCTCAGAACCCAGAAAAATTCTCTCTTCCCCAGCAGTTTTCATTTAAACTGTGTGCCCAGACCAGCCTCAAGGCTAGCTCAGCACACAGGACCAATTCCCTGGGCTCAGTTCCCTTCTGGAGGATGTGGGAAGCAATGACATCCTCTTCACAGCTCTCCCTTTGCTGCCAGAGAGAAGCACTTACCGGCCCTAAGGGAAGGCCCTGCAGAGAATGTAACCAAACTGGAGCTACATATGTAGAAGCCAAATCTCCAGCATTATAAACCCTTCTGTGCAGGCTTTCCCACAGGAAGCTGAGCCTAATTTCTTCACCAAAACTGCAGCTGACACAACTGTACCAACTAACATGTGCAGGGGATGACCCACCTGCCACATCTTCATTTTTGTTCCAAGGGGTGAGGCCCACCTTAAATCCTCACTCCTGCCACACAGGAGCGCAGCTGAACAAATTCCAGCCACTCTTACACCCACAGAGCACCTCATGTCCTTCCCATGGCCCCACCAGCCCTCCCTCTCAATGCTGCTCAGTATCAGAATCTCATCTGCCTGTGCTCGGCTTCCTACCCTCACCTGCACCTAAACAGGAAACTGCAGGAAATTCGCCTGTGAGGAGCTTGGGGCAGCCAGCCTGTGTTCCAGTCAATCCCTCAAGCTGTGGAACAGTAGCCACAGCCATACTCACAGTCACACTCAGACAGGGTCTCCCTCAGCTTCCATCCCTGGAAGTGTCCAAGGCCAGGCTGGATAAGGTTTGGAGCAGCCTGGGATAGTGGAAGGTGTCCCTGCCCATGGCAGGGGGTGGGATTGGATAGTATTGAAGGTCCCTTCCAACCCAAACCATCCTATGATTCCTCTTTCAGCTCCTCCAGAACAAACTACAGCTTTCCTCCTATTCCCAGACACCCTGCCAAGCCACAGGATCTCCTTAGCAAACTCCCAGCCCTGGGCAAGCTGTCTCTTCACACACCTGGAAGGGAAAGCACCAGCTGTGAGATGCTCGGGCTGCAGCTACACTGCAGGCTTGTTCTGTGCAGAGGTTTCCCATTTTGATTCCTACTCCCTCTCTTGCTTTGACTTTAATCACCACTCAATTGACCTTTTCATCATAACTATTACAATCCAATGACCTTTCCTGAATGGAAGCAGCTGCCCTTCACTTCATATCCCTGGGTCTCCTGACCATTCTCTTTATTCTGCTGTTGTTTTTACTGCCTGTGATGTGGCAATACCAATAAACTATTGCCCATTTCCTAGTGCAGCACACTCAGTGACAGCTGGGGGATTTGGGCAACATGGAATAAAGGGATGGAGACTTCTGGTGGAGTTCTCCAGGAGCTTTGTTCTTCAGAGGGATCCAGGGACAGAGACCTGAGAGGCAGGAAAAGCAGGGATTTTTAAACAGGGGAGGCAGAGGGGAGAGTTACACAATTTGGCCAACTGGTTTAGGGATTGAGAAATGTATCAACCAGGGGAAGAATCTAAATCAGACCAATTAACTGGGGTAAATGGGAGGAAGGAGGGAAAGAACTAATGGGGTACAATCAATTAATCTGTTACTGATAAGCTTTATGGGGGAGGAACACACCTTATCACTATGAGAGATGACATTGATAAGCCTTATGGGGGGGAGGAACACACCTTATCACTATGAGAGATGACATTGATAAGCCTTATGGGGGGGAGGAACACACCTTATCACTATGAGAGATGACATTGATAAGCCTTATGGGGGGGAGGAACACACCTTATCACTATGGGAAGACAGCAATCTCCTAAGGTTTCTTCCCCAGGGGGCTTTACCACAGCCCTGCAGCCTAGGGGCTGCTTTTTGTCCAGGGAAGAGTGTCCTTACCACGGTCAGGCTCCACAGCCTCCAGAGGCTTAACTCCCTCCACAGAGAACCATTCTTCTCCCACAGCAGCTTCTTCTTCCCCAAGCTTTTGGCAACAGATTTTGCCTTTCAGTGACTGAGATGCCATTCAGGAGCCAGATGTGCTGAAGCAGCTGTGCATTTTCTCCTTCACAGAGTTCTCTCACCTGGGAGCAAAAGTGTTTATTTCTGTCATGTCTGATCTGTAGCCTATTAATGCTGCTCTTTGTTCTTGGCAGAAACAATCTATGTCAGGTACTGAATTCCTTGGATTATACTTGGCAGCTTTTTCAACAGTAGAGGAATCAAAGTCTCCAAAGATCGTGACAGGATGAAACAGCAATGAAAAAACAGCAGAAAAAGAGAGCTTAGATCAAATTAATGCAGTGGTCTCTTGGGCAGGAAAGAGATGAGCCAACAACTGTGGGAAGGTGAAAGTACGAAGTTCCTCTGTCTCCTTCAAGCTTTGGGATCTCCCTGACAGCTACTCTGACACTGTTCAGGGGGCACCTGCACACTGTGTTGTGCTCCACAGCTCCAGGTTCTGCCAGGAACCTTGTGGGAGAGGTGGGACAGGGAAGTTTATGTGACATTCCAGGCTGACACCGCACCCCACGCTGCCTTGCACCTCATCTGGAGGTGGTGGGAGGTCTGTGACACAAAGGTGCAAAGCAGCAGAGCGCAGCAGTTCCCTGCAGTATTCCAACAGCTCCTTCCCTCCCCAGCACAGCAGATGAAAACAGGAATTATTTTAGGTACAACTGCAAATGAGGGAGAAGTCAAAACTGAAGACACACTGCAAGTCCAACACAAACTCCAGGAAGCTGAGAAAATGAGGAAGATCATACCAAGCATTACCAGATCTTCCCTGTCACACACAGACCACTTTGCAATTAAAACAGGGCAACACAACCTCTTAATGAAACATTTTATTTAAACCAATACAAGCACCATGCTTAGCAATAAAAGATTTGGTTTAAAGTAAACATGCAGTGTGAAGTAGCAGAGACTAAACAGCAGATGGAAGTTGTACTGGTTACTGGTATTTTCATGGAACTGCCAAATTCCCAAATCTGGCCATGAACCTCTCACACCTTTTAAGGCAATGAGTCTGAACCACAGAACAAACACTGAGTTTCACTGAGCCCCTTCTCATGTCCCACCACGGCTCCATTTCACAGTCACTACATGTATGTATTAAAATAATGTTCATGATGTTTCTTTTTGGAATGCACTGAAGTGAGGAATTGAGTTCTCTTGCTTCTGCCTGTTTGAGTCAGACCCCTGCCACTGTTTCTGGAACAGCTATTTTACAGTTAAAGATACAAAAATGGAATCCTGGTACAAATGCCAAGATGCTCCTTTGGAGAAGTGAAAAAGGTGTCAACACCTGCATTATTGCCTCCTTCAACAGAACAGTATTCATGATACTAGAAATACACTTAAACCATCAAATACCAGCATTTACATTTTTTTGTTAAAAATATTCAAAACACTACAAGTCTATTTCATGGGCTGACATGCAAACTCATGCTTTAATTCAGCTTACCATCAATGAACAGGATTACAAGAGCTGTATCCCAGCCATCTAGTCAATAGTTAAAGCAAACCTGATTAACTGTGGCAGAAGTCTCCCTTGGAGAGACCTTTAACTCCAGACCAAGGATTTTATGGCCAACTTACTAACTCCTGAAAAATAGGAGCTACTAATGGAAAATGCTGACTCTCAGACCTTTAGCTACAAAGGCTCCCCTACATTAATTTATGTTGTCCTTCAGAGGTCTGAAAATTCAAGAGAAATGTGTGATTAGAGATGGGCAACTCACCAGGAAAGCCCAGCTGGAACATACTGGCCTGAACATGGACTCATCTGCCTCCCACTGAGCCTAAGGAGGCAGCAGCACAGAACACACAGTTCTACAGATAAGGTGGGGAAAGGATGTTATGAAAACAAGGATTATTTGTGCAGGAAAGACTTGAACATAATGATGTCTTTGTTTAATTAAGTGCTAGCACTACCTGCATCTCAAGAGCCCAGGACAATTAGCAGCAGCCAGTTGTGTCAAAACACTGCATGAAGACCAAGGACAATACAAACAAGGCTGGAACAGCAAACACCCTCTGCACACCCATCCTCCCAGAACCTGCAGCTGCTGCCACAGGTCAGTCGGGGAAGGAGGAACAGCTGCCAGGCAGGGCTGGCTGAAGGGCAATACTGGTGGGCTGAGCAGCATCAACAGCACCTTTCAGGAGAAACTGGGCTTTAACACTCTCATGAGGATCTGTTTGCTCCCTGCAAGGCTGCAGGGGCAGCACCCAAGGCAGAAAGTGCTGAAGCGAGGCACGAGAACATGTGAAGTGGAAGATTCAGCTGTAAGGAGCAATGTTTTCTTGGCAGAAGGTGGAGCAACCCAGAGATGAAAGGTCAAATTCGATCATTTCATGCAGCAGCTCCTCCCTTCCCTCCTGATACAGGCCTCTTGTACAGTTATTTTTCTGCAGACCTGTGCAGGCAGCAGTTGGCTGCTGGCAGCCCACCAGTGTACAAAGTACAGCAGATATGATTAATCCAGTTTTTCCCCACTGCAAATCAAGCTGAACATTCCAAGCAGCAGCTTCCCTCTCACCCACACTGTACTTTGACATGCCTCACCTTTAGTACAATCCCAAAAAAACCTCAAAAGAGATTCTTGCTGTTTCCAGACTGATGCTTGGAATGACACTATGCTTTAAGCCAGAGTCTTATTTATACAGTGTTTGTCACAAAAGACATTGTTTTTATTGATCTGCAGTACAGAGCGATCAAGCAACAGTTTGATAATCAACATTTTTTCATCCAGGGACATAAAATTGCTTTTCCAGTTCAGTACCTTAACACAGAAATTTAATTACAAGCACTCCTTTCCTGCACCAAAAGATCAATTTAATTGGATCATTCCAACACGTATTTGGAAAAGCTCCTCTCAAGTCAGATTTATATACAAATAAATGAGCAATAACATCAAACTAGGAAGAGATCTACCAACACTGAAGACCTTTGCACATTAATTCCTTGTGATCTTGCAGGAATTAGTGTTTCACCACTAACACAGCCTATGTTGACAAATGAAAAATAACCCCACTTTCAGCAAAGGTTTCACAGCGTGAAATACTGGCCTCCAAATTTAACACTGCATTCCTTCCCAGCGAGCAGATTGGTTGGGGCAGCTGTATTTGAAGGTATGTTATCAACAGGAAGCTGCTCTTTACGCAGATACTTGCTCAGTAGCACAACAAACACTCACGAGCAAGATAGGGAGAGACTGTCCCATGAGTGCTCCTCCTGCCACAGCACGGGCTGAACGTGTCCCACATCAGACAACTACTCTATTCAATATAAAACAGACCTGTAAAAAGACTGGTCATTTATAAAAGTTAAATACTATTTTCACATTAGATTTGCTGTTTCAAAGAGATGAACCGTTAAGTAGATGAAAATTAAATGATCAGTTATGCAAAAGCTTCATCTGGAATGTAATTTTGACCAAAAAAGCCATTAAGAAAGTTAGAGGTTGTAATTAAAGTACTCAAAAGCTACGTGTGGCCAACTTTTATAACAAAAGAGATATAAATTGTTCATTATCATGAAAAGCTTTAACCTCCTGACTCCTACAAATGGAGCAGATGATTGGAATTTCAAAGAAAATGAGGTTGGCTTTTTGTTTTAACAGATGTCAACTGCAGCACGAGGCACTAGGAACAAATATTACTTGGATTCTTGAACAAAGTTTTTACCAAATTTGTAAGAAGTGGCAGTGTAAAATTCTCAAGTCCTTTTAAAGCTAACAAATGAAAGGCACACAGTATCACCAGGTGTTCAGATACAGGAAACGAGCAGAGGTAAACTTCTCAACAGTGTCAGAACAGAGATGCAAGAAGAAATCTGGTACAAGAGAAACCAGAGTTGTAGATCAGCCCTTAGTTATCAGCTAGTTCCTGTGAGACTGTATTAGCATGAGCACTGGACAGTCAAAGCTTTGCCCTGAAATTTAGAAAGATTGACTCAGGCAACTGAGGAATTACTGGAATGACAAAAAATTAGTTCCAAGAATTTGAGACAGTTCACATAGACTTGATAGAAAGATAAATGGGTGGATTTGCTGTACAAGGATTTTGACTTTTTAATATCAAACAAATGCTTCCAGGGAGCAGTTTTCAAAGTTGAGAAGACATTAAGCCAAAAAATCTGTTAAGTGACAGTATGTGGTGTCATTTTCCTGCCTCAGATGCATCACATGCGACGTCTGGTGACCACCAAAGTGATGCAACAAGCAGCTGCGGATATTGCGGGGAGGCAGAGGGCAGCAGAAACTTCTGCCTGCAGGGTGTAGGGCTGCAGAGAGCAGTGGGGATAGCCACAGGGCAGCAGGAATTGCTGCTGGCAGCTGTTGGGGCTGTGGGGAACAGCAGAAAAAGCTGTGGAATCCTGGTGGAGCAGTGGATACAGCTGTGGAAGGAGGTGGAGAAAGCCGTGTGGGTCCAGACCCCTCTTTTTATGGGAGTAGAAGATGCCATCAGGAAAGAAAAATATGGGAATGCAGGCCTCAGTACATGAAGACCCTATTATGAAAGTATGGATTCCTTTTTTAAAGAAACACGGGATAAGATACAATGAGCAGGCTTTACTGGCCCTGCTATCATGGTTCAAGAAACACGGGCTGTATCTAACTGAAGGAACTGCTCTAGATTTAAAAACATGGGAGTGGGTTGACAGGTTTATAATCGAAGAAGCCTCCCTAGGAGATGAGGCAGCCAACAATGTGATAAAGCCCTGGAAGCTTTTAGTGGACTGGTTAAGGCAGTTAAAAACCGAGCAAGAACAGCGGTAGAGACGCTGCAGGTGCCACCAACTGAAGCCAGCAGCAAGGAGAGGGCACCAGGAAGAGCAGCGGGAGGCATGGACGATGGAACAGGCACACAAGAGAGAAGGATGGGCAAAGCAGCCATGTGAAATCGTGCTGCCGCTCTGTGCTGGACTTTTCCCTGGTGGAGCATTCCATGGCTGTGTGGAGCTGTGCTGCCAGCTCGTGCCAGGGCCCATCTTCCTGGGAGCATCCTGCGGCAGAGTGGAGCAGCACCACTGCCCTGTACAGGGACACGCTGACAGTGGAACGTGCTGATTGCACCAAAAGCTATCCATCCACTGCAAAGCTGCACCTTGCTGCTGTACCAGTGCCAAGCTGCTGCAGAGAGGCGTCGAGTGCGCCTGCACAGCCACCCAAACAGCTCATGCTGGAGTCACACGTGTCCTGTGTCACCACAGACATGCTCAGACTGCCTTATCCTGGGGCTGACTGGCTAGGCTGCGACACCGCACCTGCAATGCTGCTTCCAGTGGTGTCCTGGGCTGCAATGCAAGATGCAACCAAAAGTGTGCATTCTATCCCTATCTGTTGAAAGCAGCAGGGGAGGTGTTTTCTTCATCTCTTCTATAACCCACTCCACTTAATTCCGGGAAGGGAGCAGGGTGGGTGTCTTCTGTTAATGGGCAGCTATTAAAACCAGGTGGGGCAATGTTCTTATCTCTTCCAGGACCCATCCTCCCTCCAGGAGATATCTTCTGTTAATGGGCAGCTGTTAAAACCAGGTGGGGCAATGTTCTTATCTCTTCCAGGACCCTTCCTCCCTTCAGGAGATATCTTCTGTTAACGGGCCATTAAGGTTCACTGCATGACTGATAAAATTACACCTCCCATTGTGAGATGCTCCACCCAGTGGGAGGAGCCAAGCATTTCTACCAGGATAAAACCTGACATTCAGAACACTCTAACAGCCTGTTTCCACTGGATTCCCAGAGGAAGACTGGATCTTCAGAGGAAACCTACACCGTTCTACAGAATCATCTCTGCTAGAACCACATCCGTCACTCCCCAGGAGGACTTCGCTGGACTGCTACCACCCTAACCAACAGGGTGTCAGGTTGTATTCTGACTCTGTCAGTATTTTTTATTTTTTTTTGGTTTGTTTGCTTTTTTGTACTACTACATTTTTACTTTTAATATTGCTACTCAAGAATTTTTACTCCTATTCCAATATCTTTGCCTGAAAGACCCTTGATTTCAAAATTATAATTTGAAGGGAGGAGGTTTGCATTCTCCATTTCAAGGGAAGCTCCAGCTTTCCCTGGAAGACACCCCTCTTTCCAAACCAAGACAATTGGACACACCCACCCATTGCTGACACCGGTGGGCAGATCCTCATCGCACAGAAGTCAAGCCAGTGTCAAACCCAGTAGCACCAGGGATCAGGAGAAGCTGCAGCGATGTCGGAACGGAAAGTGCTGAACAAATATTACCCCCCAGACTTTGATCCGGCAAAGATCCCGAAGCTCAAGCTCCCAAGGGACCGGCAGTACGTGGTGAGGCTCATGGCCCCCTTCAACATGAGGTGCAAGACGTGTGGGGAGTACATCTACAAGGGCAGGAAGTTCAATGCCCGCAAGGAGACGGTGCAGAACGAGGACTACCTGGGGTTACCCATCTTCCGTTTCTACATCAAGTGCCCGTGCTGCCTGGCTGAGATCACCTTCAAGACAGATCCCAAGAACACAGACTACGCCATGGAGCACGGCGCCACGAGAAACTTCCAGGCAGAGAAGCTCCTGGAGGAGGAGGAGAAGAGGCTGCAGAAGGAGAGGGAAGAGGAAGAGCTGAACAATCCCATGAAGGTCCTGGAGAATCGAGCCAAGGACTCCAAGCTGGAGATGGAGGTGCTGGAGAACCTGCAGGAGCTGAAGGAGCTCAACCAGCGCCAGGCCAACGTGGATTTTGAGGCCATGCTGAAGCAGTTCAAGAGGGTGGAGGAGGAGCAGAGGCACAAGGAGCAGGAAGAGGATGAGCAAGAGATGAAGGCCATGCTGGAAGAGGCCCAGAACCGCCGGCTCCTGGTGGATTCCGACTCCGACGAGGAACCGGCAAAACCCTGCCTGAATCCCATGGCCCAAACAAAACCCACGGGCATCCTGCAGGACCCCCAGCCCCAGAGCAAGAAGCTGAGGACGGAGAGCTGGGAGCGGAGCACGGGCAAGCTCAGCACCAAGGCCCAGCTGGCCGGGCTGGTGGCCCGCAGGAAGCAAAAGCTGGATCCTGCCCTGGAGAACAGAATGGAAACCCAAGATGCCACAGCCAACACGGGCCTGCTTCCAGCAGCAGCAGCCACATCCTCGCTGGGTTTGTTGGGAGCCTACTCGGATAGTGAGGACAGCACCAGCGACTGAGGAGCCAGCAGGGGCTGTCCCGGCTCCCTGCTGCTCCTGGAGCCCCACACAGAGCTGGAAGCACAGCCAGGGGCCCGGGGATTCATTGGGAGAAAAGCCAAAAGCAACAACAGTACATAAATTCTGCATATAAATGGCTAATGTGTGTCATAAGGATGCGTTTGTAGCTCAGAAAAAGTTAGCGTCAGCTTCCAAATGATGTTTGTACACGGTTATAAATCCAGAAATAAACTATTTTAGTTACAGAAATATTAGTCACAGGAGTGCAAAAGGAGTCCCTGCAGAGGAGTATTCCCTTTTAACAGGTACAAATAAGGAAACACCTGCAAAGATTTGTTACTTCAAGGAGACAGACCTGCCATTCTTTGCACAAACTCTGCACAAGAGAGATACTGCAGGAGACAGCTGTGAATACAGTGCATTGCTTGGATGTAAGTATTCATGTCTGGTTCCAGTATCACCAGGATGGTACATAAATACTTAAGAGGTTTTCCTTAGTGGAAGAAGCCCAGTTTCTCACGCAGCCATTCTTCAGTTAGGTCTTCTGTATTTCTGATTTCGAATACCTAAACAAAACGGCATTGCATCAATTCCTATGGGATGGGACTGGAAAGGGACAAGCACACAATGCAAGCAGCACCTTTCCACAGGTGCTGTCTGAGCTGCAATAAACCACTCCCCAACCTACAATTTTCATGTGCTTTCTTGAAAGCATCAGATCGGAGGAAAATACACAAAACTAAGGGGCAAAAACCACCACTAACATGAACAAGAATCTTGTAATTGCTGTTTCTAGGCTTCACCCTTGTCCCTTAGGAATACTGGAAAAGCACATGTACTGCAAGTTAAAATAACCCTGAAATGGCCCCATCTCACATGCATTATCTCAGCACGATGGTATTTTGAAGAATACTAATTAATTTAATATCTGGGTTGATTTAAGCCCAAAGTTCAGCAATTTTGCTCAGTACAAGACACAATTATTTCTTCTTTGAACTGAAATAAATTAATAATATCCAGTAGTATATTATTTTACCTGCAAAATATCTTAAAATAGAAAACTTGGGAAGAAAAAAAACACAACACAACAAAATCCTAAAAGCATAGAATGGTTTGGATTGCAAGGGACCTTAAAGCCCATCCAGTTCCAATCCCCTGCCATGGGCAAGGACACCTTCCACTATCCCAGGTTGCTCCAAGCCCCATCCAACCTGGTTTTGAACATTTCCAGGGATGGGGCAGCCACAGCACCGCTGGGCAAAATCCCCAAAACAACCTAAAAACTACTAATGCAAAACTTTGTCATATCTTTAATGCAACCTAGAAGCAGAAAACAAGATCCAAACCATGAATATACTCTTTACATTCCACATGGCCATGTAACTGATTGGGGTTTGGGGGTTTTCTTTAATAGCCTGAAGAGAAACTACATTAATTATGCATTGATTATTGGAGTCTATGAGATGTCCAAAGACAAAAGCCAGGTAATTTACAAATTCACAGGCCTTCAAAATGGAGAAACCCCAAAAATCTGTTACAAGAACAGAACAGCTTAAAAGGAGCCAAGCTAATGTGCAAGCCACAAGAGACTGATGAGAGAACTCAGCTGAGTCATGAGCAAAAATCACACCAAGAGGAAGTCACAGCATGAGTTAAAATGAAACACAGTTCAGCATGTGGCAAGAATAATGCACATTTGAAGAGCAAGCAGGCAATCCCAACTGGAGACAGCCTGTGTTCTTAGGCTTCAGGAGGAAGATGAATGTTCATGAACCTCTGTACCTAGTCCCGGACTTGCATTTAAAAGCCATTCAGACTGAATTTCTCCCATTTCAGAAGTGACAGGAACTCCAACAGAGCTACTTCCCAGGCTTTCACCTTCTTCTCACCAATCCTTTCTTCTTGCTTACTGAAAACTCTCTTCCTCCTTTCTATCACAATTATCAGCCCTCCAAGATGCAGTTTCATTAGATCTAGAGAAAGATTTCTTGGGGCTGTGCTGATTGTTTCTGCCATATCCTGCTGCCTTCCTATTGACTCCTGTCAACTTGAGGTCTAATTTTTAACAGAGGTGTCTTTTCTTACAAGGTACAGCTGGAAGAGGTAGAAGTTGGATGGAGCTTGGAGCAACCTGGTTTATTGGGAGGTGTTTGAACAAATGAACATTAAGGTCCCTCCCAACCCAAGCCATTCTATGATTCATAGTTCTCTTACTGGCCCAACAGACAGTTTTACTGGCACATTAAAGGACTCAGCAGAATAAGGAAGACCTAAAGGGAACAGTGCTGCTGGAAGTTCTGCAGTCATTTCACATGGTATGAAAAACCTGAAGCAGCTACTGACTCCATTAAGCTTTACTGCTTGAGGCAAAAAGGAGTCTAGGTGCAAATCAGGCAAAGATTTCAAAGATCTCTAAAATGAAAAACAGGTGACATTTCTTTTCTAAAATATACACACAGCCAGGCCTAGTGAATGCAGGGATTTCTTCTGGTGTCAGTACTGGAAGAACCAACACAGGAAGAAATTGTTCATCACTTGGCACATGTTACTTACTCTGCAGGCTGTTCTGCAAGCACCCAGCCCCAGGAACCAGCTAAACTGATCTGTTCCATACCACACTGAGGCTTCAGTCTATTCTTCCCATCAGTAAATTCCTCCCCCACAGCAAAGATGTCCATCCTACTGAGAGATATTTTTGTTTTAGAGAACACTGTTCCTCCTGATGTTTTAGGCTACAGAAATCTCCACATATACTGCTCCCTCAGTCTTTCTAAACCAGACTCTGCTCACTGTAATCACAAACTCTCACAAAACCCTTCTTGCCATTGGTTCAAGCAAGACACAAAACAACAACCTGCAGTGAAGGAGGAGAGTTATTTCAAAAGCCAGTTGTACCTTAGTGAGTTCAGCTGTCTGTACAAGCTTATTCTTGCTTCCAGCATACATCATCTGCTGCTCAGGCTTACATCCTGTAATTAGGGGGGTGGGGGGAAAGAGAGTTTGTTTAGTTATTTTGACTGCAACACTTCAAAAATAAGGTTGGGGGGTTTTTTTAAGGATTCAAACTGAAATCTAAAGACATTCACAGAAGGATTCTCAGGTAACTACAGAAGAATATGCTCAGTAGTTGCTAAACACTTTTATATACCTAGTTACTCTAGCTCTGAGAAATGAAGGTGAAACAATGCAATCAGTTTATCTTCTTCCAGGGGATAACAAAGATAATCCATTAATACCAGCAAGATACACTACTACAATACAAAACACAGATGGAAGCCCAGGAGCAATGCAGCTCTGTAAGCTCAAACCAAGACCCAGGTTATTTGGCTTCTATTAAATTACACAGTGCTTGGTTCAGGTAAGTTGATGTTGAGGGTTGCTGTGACACAAGCAAAGGATGCTCTATACTGCTCTCTACAAAGTTGGGATGATCCAGGATCAGAGTCTGTTTCTCCTGGAACAGTCTGTTCCCCCAGCACTTTCACATGCTCAGATCTGGGTTAGGGAGCCCCCTTTTCCTCCATGGCTGTGAAAAGCCGTTCAGACTGTCCCCTCACAGCATCCTCTACTGCTGCCCGTTACATCCAGGCCCCCTGAAAAGTCTCCTCTCAAATCCCATCCTAACCCTCTTAGAGTCCTGTTCCTTTCATGGATAGAAAGGAAGGAAGAGGGTTCTAAGACCCTCAGAAAGAAATGGGTTCCCTTGTCCTTCTGAGACGAGAGGAATTTCTTCCCTCCCAGTCACTAATGTCTGAATAGCAGGAGACAGGTAAACAGAATCAGGAACAGAGGTAGCATCTTCCAGCCCTCTCTCCACTCATTTCCTGAGCCTTACAGGGTCAGGTTTTGAGGATTCCCAAGATCTGAGGAGTACACAGGTTAAACTAGGTTAAACCTCCATGAGTAGATGCAGAGTGCTCCAGGCCCTGTCCTTCTGAGGAGGGTTGCTGAGCACACTGAGAACAGGCACATTTAGGCAGCCACACCTTTTGGCCAGCTAAGCAGGAAACCAACACTCCAGTTCAGCCTTCAGAAGTGGAAAAGAGACAATCTCTTCTATCATACATCTGAAGTGCCCTAAATGTGAACCTCAAAGGCAGGAAAACCTCCTTGAGAGCACTAAGTGCTCAGTTTTATCTTCCCTAGAAATGAATATTCCCAAATTTACAACACACAGTAGCTACCAATCACAAAGTTCACTCACCAACTGGACTGGAGAAGATAAAGCACAATGGATAGGAAACTCTTCCATCTTCATGCTGGTATTTGTAACTATACACAATAAATGTTTTTTCTGAGGTTAAAGAAACTAAGAAGTCAATTATTTTAGTAGGATATAATCCTCAGTTCTCAGAGCTTGATGCAGGCACAAGTCAGTGTTACATTTCAGATGATGTTCTAATTTGGCAGTAATAACCTCACTGTTCTGTTTTCACTTCCACATCTGACTTTCAGAACTGGCCTCGCCTCAATGTGAGGGCTGTCTGTGTAGTAACGTTTCACATCAGAGCTAAAAATCACCCTCTCTCATCACAAATATTCCTCTTCCATCTTTGTAAAAAGACTTCCCACACCCACCAGCATGGTTTTGGCTTAATGAAAGCCAAATTCTTTCTTTGCTGACCAAGAATTTCGTTGTTTCAGGTGTTTTGCTGAATTTGAACCACAGTTTTAGCCAGGACTTCTGTTTTACAGCCTCCCACTGCACTGTGGGCATGAAAGGGAAGATTCAGAAGAGCACAGGGAATAGTGCCAGCTAGCTCTTGAGGTTAACAGGGCAGGTATTTTCTTCACATGTAACTTAAGTACCCCTTTTATTTCATTAGTTAGAGTAATTTACTTGACCCTCTTTTGTTCCTGTTTTTTTCAAAACAGGGATTCCTCCCTGGGTCACATGCCCACAGCAATCCCACAGAATCAGTAACTGCAGCAAAACAACAACAGCCACATCCTGACGAGTACCAAAGTACCAAAACAGATCCAGAGTTACACAGGCAGATAGATTGCTATATTTAGAAGTAGCCACCAACTGGTACATTTTACTCACTTCTTTACATTACCAGCAGCATGGCTCTGCTTTACTTCCCCAAACATTATATAGTCTAAAAGGAAATAAAATGTCAGGAAAGGCTTAAATGAGTCATTGTTTCAACAAGTGGTACAACAGTTCAGTGCAGCCTGAGAACTGATCCCTGGGTTATTTCACAAATAAAGGATCAGCAAGATCACACTACAGCAATTATTGGCCTAAAAAGGTGAAGTCCAAAATTCTGAACAGCTTCCAGGAGTGAGTAAGTCCAAATGGCAGCAGCATAGGAAGGATATCGAGGTTGTCTCTCGGGCAGCTCATCCTTTAGCTCATCAGGAGAAATACCCTGGTAAACACAAGCAATATTTGAGCAAGTATCTCTCACTGGAAAGTTAAAGCAGGACAATGGGCAGTGAAACACCTGCAAGGCAGATGCTGATCTACAGGTGGACTGATAAGAGCTTCCCAAATTACTACAGCAGTTTAGGAAGACTTGTGTGCCAATAGACTCCTATGACTACACACAGAATTAATGTCAGCATGAATAATCCCTATTTTAGGCATAATGAGTTTAGCAAACATTTTTGACTGTAGTTGGCTATGCTGGCAGCTACCATGCTTTGCCAACCCTAGTGCTAAACAGAAATAAGCAAGCACACACTATGAAGTCAGTTAAAATCAGCTACATAAATCAAAAGTTTGAAAAATTCAGTCCTTCCTCCTTCAGCAAACAAAAAAAGAGTCCCCATTACATTTAAGTGTTACATTAACATCCAAATTCTAGGGAACAAGAGCTATGGTTAATGCTCAAATCCCTGGGAAGGATTTAATTTTGCCCTATGGACCATTAAGAAACACCACACACTGGGCTGACCTTATTATGCCACCCATCAAATTTAGAGTCTGCAGGGGATTAGCAATCCTGCTTCTAATTGATGGCAGACCAGCTCAGAGGGAAATGTGCAGATCTACGTGGAAACACAGCAGAAATCTCTTCAAACAGCCAGCAGGTGCCAAAGACGCTTTTTACATTGTTAAAACAGCTTTAAAGTAACTTCTTTTTTTGTGCAATTAATTAGTCAACTCAATTGCTTCTGCATAGTTTCACTATTAATGGTGCTGTGCTTTACATGCAGAGTGACCATGCATTTAAATAAGCTCATGACCCAAATTAGATTAAGAGTTTGATAACAATTTGAAACTAAGGCAGTACCTTAGAGACAACAATATATTGCAGGCTGAAGATACTCTTATTTACAATTCATTTAACAAACCTCATGCTCCTCATCCAGCACCACCAACTGCTTATCCTTGTCGATTTTCACTATAAATCAAAATAAAACACAGATCAATGTTTTTTTCAATCGATTTATACAATGGATGCATGAAGCTTTTTAGCACTCAACAATTACAGCCCTTGTGATTCTGTTTTTCCTCCTCAGTGTATCCCATGACTTCCCAAAATCATTTTACAAAGAGCGGTAGACTCTGAGCCATAATTAAATATAAATACTCTGCTAAGAGCAGATGGAGACTTGAATCCTAAGAACAGCACTGTTTTATTGTTAAAGTTACAGGCAGAATTGGAAGTGCTGCAGCTCAGAGAACAAACACCCTCCTGGCTCAAGCTGACCTGATACAGCAGCAACATTACACAGGGAAGAAAAGAGGAGAGAGGATTTTCTGACAATTTTTGTCAGGCATCTTTGGAACTTACTTATAATGGCAGCATTGTTGGTCTCTTTGCGAAATCGGAATTTTCTCAGTTTCTCCACCAGGTCTTCGGCAACATCACAAACCACCAGAGATTCACTCTGCAGAAAGGAAATGGCAGAGGGGAGGGAGAGATAAATCCTTCTAGAAAGTGAAACACACGATAAAATCCCTGTGTCACATATCTGTGCATAAACCCTACTGAAGACAGCCTGCAAGCAGCTTGTCCAAAGCTTTAGAGCGTCACATAAACCAGAAAAAAACAAAAAGCAAACTGCGAGAAAGCAAATTATTTTTCTTTTTTAAAAAAACATATTAACAGAACATTTATTTGTTTTTATTTCCCGATTCAAAGCCACAGAGTTAGTTAACTAGGAGTATTTAATGAACTACTCCTGAAGTGGGATTATCCTCAGATCTCTTAGAAGCAAACTTTACGCTTCAGAAGTAGATTTTACACTTGTACACTTCAAAAGCAAATTTTACACTTCATTTTCCAAGCCCTGAAAAAAGGGAGTCCCTTAGAGTGGCAGCAAACGGGATCAAGTAATTTAAGCATTTAACATAATAAGAGATACTATTAGTTTTTAAGAACAACATTGTCCTTGTTTAGTTTTACCCACAAAAATAATGATTGGACTTCTGAGATTCACACACACACAAAGAGTTTCAGACATTTTAACCCCAAAAACATGCAGCCATTTCCCCCTGTGCACACCAAGCTCCCAGCAGAGATGCTCAGATAACACATTAGTCATCACACTGAAGATGAGGAAGGAAATTAGTGTTGCACAAGCAGCCATGCAGGTTATCTTCCCTTACACTTGCAATTTCTGAACTGCACCAAGCCAACCACTGCCATTTCCTGAGCAACATTTTATACACACAACCTCCATCACCAAGGGGTTCATGCCAGCTTGATAAAGAAGTTACTTAAAATCTGCAGCTTATACTCTATTTGTGAACTCCCAAGGCATCAAGAACTCTGTACCAAAGTAACTGTATTTCAAGGTTTCCCTAAACCAATTCTTCAGATAAAAAAAAAAAAATTATGCAAAATTATACCAATCAAAAGCTCTAATAAGGAGCTCTTGTATTGAGACAACTCACTGGTTTTAAACCAGAATGCCACTATTTAAGCTCTCAGTTCTGTCTCCTCATGTTCAATATTGTAAGATTTCCCCCAAAAAGCAAATGGGTGGCTCTGCTTCCCCACTTCCAACACCCCATGTTTGGTGTTGCTCCTGAAGAAATTTCCACCTCAACCAAATTCTGGCACTAAGTCTCGTCCCTCTGCTTCCTCTGGACAGCTGGAGAGGAAATCAGGCTCTGCTGTGAGAGCACAGCTCAGGCACTGCCTGTACAGCCTCCCTGATTTTGCTTGTTTCCCCTTGGCTCCCTCTGATTAGCGAGTGGGTCCCTCTGACCCAAACAGATTGAACTTGNTCCCTGATTTTGCTTGTTTCCCCTAAACGTCAAAGATTGCCCTTGGCTCCCTCTGATTAGCGAGTGGGTCCCTCTGACCCAAACAAATTGAACTTGATCATCTTAGAGGTCTTCTCCAACCTAACTCATTCTGGATTCTGTGAAATATCCCTAGTACCCACTTCCACTCATTCAGGAAAAAATCCTAAAAAATATTTAAAAACACAACAGAATTCAGGGTTGCATTTCATAGCTGAAATTGTATTTCATATAAATGGTGACTAATATCCCACTCTCACTAACCCAGGAGGTCTCCATTAAAAAACTCAACGGGATTCAGGGCTGCATTTCAAAGCTGAGGTTATATTTTATATGAAATGCTCTTTTGTGAAGGAACCTTTTCTCCCAAATCCTCTGGGTTCACCAGCTTCTCCCAGCAGTCAAGCCATGCTCTTGCTCACACCTGTGCAGCCACACAAACATAAATCCCTGAGAGAATTTGAAGGAAAACACTCGGCAGCGTCAGATTCAGACTGTTTATCGGGGCTAAGCCGGCTCACCAACGCTTGGCTTAACAAAAACTCGAGAAAGCCAAGGCAGGATTGCTGCAGAGACACGGACACACCTGCCAGCACCACCGAGGGGATGCTGCTGCTGCTCCCTGGACCCTCCTGTACAGATTTCCCTCGAGACACCCACTCCCCTCACCACCAGAATGACAAACATGAATTTCCCCAAGTGCCTCAAGCACGACTCTCACTAGAGAGGCACACGGCAAAACAGCTCAAGAATTCATCAAATTTGCTTTGCAACTGCTCCTTCCACAGGAGGGTTCACCTCCCCGAACCTTTACTAAAAACGGCATGCATGACTCTTCCTTTTGCCACAACCATTTCTTTACCCATTAGCCAATATTAATGCAAGTACCCTACAGGATTCATCCACCAGTCTTTGCTTCTCTTGGTCTGTTCCAACCAGCAACCACAGCTCAAGTCCAAATTCACCACTCGGGTGAATTAACTCAATGAGCAACAATCATACTTTCTTCAGCGAATTAGCTCGAAACACTACAAGACAAGCAACACTCAGGCGCGATCAAGCCATCAGTCGTTTCACAGACACATAATCAGTTCCTCAGAGGTCAGATCACGCGTTCTCCTGCTGATTATTCTATCATTTCGCTATCGAATCTCTCCGAATCAGCTAACTATGCATTATCTCAGCGGGGTGAGCACCCTCCCAGCCGGACCCCTTCCCCCCCCCCGCCCCTCACGATCCCGCCGGGTCCCCCCTGAGGGAGCGGCGCGCGCTCCCTCCTCACCATCTTGGCGCGCGCACCAACCACCGCCGCTCGCGCGCCGCCACCGCCGCCTCCTCCTCACTGGGTTGCGCCTCTACCCTCACCGCGCCTGCGCGGCTCAAGCTCCGCCCCCTCCCTCGCCCTCCGAGCAATCAACAGCGCTCTCCCGGAGTGGGCGGGGCGGCGTCACGCGCCTACGGGCAGCGGGGAGGGTCAAGGCCGCAGGGCGCGGGAAAAAGCAGGATCACGTGATCCCGCAGCACCACGCCCCTTCACTGTTGCCGTGCAGCCCCGGCCCCGCCCCCTCTCCGTTGCCATGGCAACTCGTGGGCTCGCCCTCAGGCGCCATTTCGCTCTGGGGATCTGGAGAAAGCGGCACGGGGCCCGACGGCTTCGGCTTCGGCTTCGGCTTCACAGCCCTTAATATGCCTCCAAAAGGGCAACGACTGAAGGTTTAAACCCTCGAATCGAAGCATGAAGTGCATCAAAAGCTGTACTGTTCGCGGTGCTTGTGTGTACAAATGGAGTGTAATTCTGGAAGTCATGTGGCGTCTCCAGCACACAAGTCACAAATAGGAGCAGCCAGAGCTGGACTTCTCCATAATAGGGTCTTGGTGTGAGGCTTTCTTGAAGCTAGAGTGAATATTTGGCCTTTTCCGTGCCGCTCACAATTTCAGATGATGTTAGAGCAGAGAAAAACGAATTACCAGGGATTCCATAAGAGATTTAAGAACGTAATTGCTTTCCTCACTCGGAATGAAAGTACAGATGCAGCATTCACATCTCAGACACAACTTCTAGTGAATTATGCTAATGATTTAAACACCAAATGTATAAGATAAAACTGCAGACTTTCTCCAAGGGCTTAAGCAAACACCACAGAAATGCAAAATTGCTGAGCAGCTATTGAAGCCTCACACAAGATCACGGAATATCTTGAGGTGGAAGGGACCATGGAGATCATTGAGCCCAATTCCTGGCCTGCACAGGAAAATCCCAAAAATCCCACACGTGTGCCTGAGAGCATTGACCAAATGCTCATTGAGATCTGGCAGTCCAGGGGCCATGACCATTCTCTGAGGAGCCTGTTCAAGTGCCTGACCAATTTCTGGTGGAAGAACCTTTTCCTGATACCTCACCTAATCACGGAATCACAAAGATTATCCAGTTCTCACCCCAGTGCTGTGGGTTGGAACACCTTCCACTAGACCAGGATGCTGTAAATCCTGCCTAACATGGCCTTGAACACTTGCAGGGGATGGGGCAGGCACAGCTTTTCAGGGCAGCCTGTGCCGAGGTCTCACAGCCAACAATTCCTTGCCAATAGCCCATCTAACCCCCATTCCTGCACAAGGAGGAAGCAAAGCACAGCCGTGTGCTGCCAGGGTGGTGGCTTTGGGTCACTTCACAGCCACTGCCACTGCAGCTATGACTGGCAGCTGCCAGGGACAAAGCTGAGGCACACTGAGCTCTCCAGCCTCTGGCAGGATGGCAAAGCTGAATCCTGCCCCAAGAGCTCTGTGTGCAAGCACACAACAGCAACAGCCCTTCTGGTGCTCTACAGACTTGAAAGGGCACCTGGAGCCCAAGCACACTGCCAGGAGCCAGCTCCTCTGCCAAGAGCCCAGGAGTGACAAGGGGCAATTTCCTGCAGAGGCTCTGGGAGCAGGGGCAGCAGGGCCAGCGGGACAGGAATCACAGCCGGGTTCATGCTGATCAAGTTCTTCAGGCATGTGGCAGGGTGGGCCTAGTGCGACGGCTGGCACTACAATTGCAGGAGCTCCTCACCCACATCGTGGTGGGTGCAGGCTTTTCCACCTACACCTTTATTGACGATTGATACAGCGACGGGAGGACTGATTTGGTGATCAGAATTCGATTTTACTGAGATTTTCCCAAAGCTTTTACACCATTTTAGAAATATTAATAATTTTCTACTACAACAATCAGGTTACAAATTACACAGACAACTCATACATTTTACAGCATTTTTTGCTTTCACAAAGTTGATTGATCTCCTGTTTCCCATAAGCAGTTTTAATCCCATCTTCTGTAATCTTCAAAGTTCTGTTTGTTCCTGCCATGGCATTCTGGTTATCAAGCTAGCTGTGTCAATTAAATCCGTCTGACTTTCTGTTTTGTGTAGCCCCATACACCTTAACGATGGTTGTGATGCACCTCCTGAACACCTCTGCCACGGTGGCTCAGGAGGGATTTCCTGCTGGATGTCTTGGAGCACCTGCGCCCCTCCCTGGAGAAGGCAGACCTTGACCACTTTGTTGTAGGCAACAAGAGGCTTCTTGTGGAGATCGGCTTTTGGCCAGACTTTGGAGTGGGGGAACCACCAAGGCTTTTCTGGCACCTGGTGAATGATCCAGGTGCCCACACTGAGGCCATTCATGATTACACTGGTCTGCCACATGGGTTCAAATGACTCCTGTTCTGCAGCCCTTGAAGGGGATCCTGAGGCACAGAGCTGTCTGATGAGCTGAGCTGCCTGATGATAGTGTATATATGAACTGTATATAAATTACCTGTGTCTATTTCTCTCTTTAACCAGCTTCATTATACATATAAAGTTTTTCTTACGTGAAATGTATATATTAATGTATATATGTAATGTATATATGTAAAACTTTGTGTTATATATATAGTCTTGCAATATTAGGCAAAAATATTGGGTGCATGTCAGAGCACCTGTGGCACCTGCTCCATTTTGTCCAGTCTGTGGAAGCGTGGCTCATTCCTCAGCCTAGAAAATACGTCTGGGTTACCCTAGCTCATGCACTGAGACAGGACCATCTTTGTCTGTCAGCAGCTGCCACACATGATCCCCTGTCGACCTGCCTGGTGGAGATCCCATTTTAGCCCTCTGAATTTCCCCCAAGTTTAATAGATATTCAGAGGAAAATAAATGCTTTAGTAGCCTCTTACTGAGTCATCTATCGAGACAGTTCCACCTACAAGATTCAACTCTCGGTCACCAGCCCCTTTAGTTTGTGGAGTGATTGGCTTGAGAATTTACAAAAATTAGGTAAAGAGCCCAAAAAATTGGAGATTTTGGGATCCTCTCTTGCATCTCTTTGTTTTCAGTTTAATTATGAGCCCCATTATATGAAAGACCATTTTGATTCAGTTTTGCAATACAGCAAGAAGTTTACTGCCGCCGATTGGTGTCCCTCCCTCGCAGAAACCAGTAGACCCTTGACCAAAGATAGTTATCCCTGTACGTTGGATAAAGGAGTATTTGTGATCTGCGGTGATCAGTCATGGGCTTGAATCCCCTCTCGCCTTCTTGGAGGTCCATGCACCCTAGGCCGGTGCCCAACATGACTGATCACACCCAACATGACCCAAATTACAGATTGAGGTAAGCAAAACAAATCAAGAATTCAAAAAAGGGGTGCAAGTCAATTTGATGAACATTGTGAATCAGAAATTTTGCATTGGTCAAAATTGAAAAGGGTTGCTGTTTCTGGATTCTGGCCATGGGTAGCAGCAGCTAAGGCTCCAGGTAAATTGGGCCACCTAGAGTGTTGAGTGACGAGATCAGTGAATTTGACATCAACCACCCTCAGTAACATCCTAGAGGATGGAGGTTACCAGAGAGGCAACTTTGCTTCGTTTGCCCACTCAGAGCCCCTGAGCTGGGGTGGGGACAAAGG
>VWYP01026674.1:0-66513 GCA_013400435.1 Pycnonotus jocosus | reverse complement strand
TATGTAAATAATAATTTTCTTCTGTAATCATCTTATTTCTCTTTCTTCTTTAAAATAGGGTTGTTTCTTTAGGCTACTTCCTGAAACTTTTATGTTTTTCTGATGACTAAAGAACTAAGTTTTAGCTTCATTTATTAATTAGTGAAACTCTGAGAAGCAAAAGATACATACTATAATACCATCGTTACTGGTGGAGACTTTTGGGGGCTCATGTTGGACGTGTTGGTTTTTTGGTGCTGAATTCATCCTGCTTGCATTTCAAGCTGTAGTTGTGAAATAGAAAGCTTTTGGAAGGCATATCCTGTGTAAGGAAGATTTTCTCTTTGTGAATATACTGCTGTAAAAAAAAAAAGAATTGGAAATTGTGGACTGACAATAGTAATAATTTGTCCATGAATTGTTGGACAATTGTTGGACAAATTGTTGGACAAAAATAATCACATATGTGCAATGGTTTTGGATGCTGGTACAGTAGCATTTGTGGAAGAGTAGAATTTTTCATTGGCAAAACTTGAATTTTTTCATAAATGTATGCCTCTTCTGGGAAATTTTAGCACTACTTGCAAAAACAGCTGAGGTCTCCCCCAGCCTAGTTGCTTTGTAGAAGCCTGAATGCTAGGGCTAAAGGAACTTTGGATTGTGAACTATCCATTTACTCCAAGAAGCAGATTTTTTTTTCTGAATGATCCTGTTACTTAAACCTTTAAACAACGCTCAGCACTTCAATAACCTAAGCAACAGGCTCCCTCAGCAGGTTGCTCTCCTACCAATTTGACATGATAGTTATGAAATCGTAGAGCCACATAACCATATAGCCTCACTTCCTTTTATTCTGAAATGTAAAGTCAAAATCTACATTACAAAACTGAGAATATTTCATAGCGTATTTTTTTTCTTCAGTTGATAAGTGCAATGTTAAATGTTAGTAAAGTGATAGGCCGCCATGCTTTTAGAAAGCAATTAACAAAAATTTCTCTGTATGTCTTTTACTCTTCTGTGAACATTGTAATACTCTATTAAAACCAAAAAGCATAACTGTTCCCTGAAACAGCAGACAAGATTTGCTATTACTTTGAAAACTATTGATTTTAAAGTTCTTGAAGAGTTCCTGTAATCAGCATCGCTGATGACTTCTTAATTAGACTAGTCCTGCGAGAATTTGGCTCCCTATACAGTATGTTTATGAATCTAATCAACCAGGCAGTGAAAAAAACAGTTACAGATACTGTCTTTATTTTTTAACTCACAAAGGAGCAAGAATTGCAATACTGGAGCTCTTGCTTCTGTGATAATTAAAACATGGATCTGAATGAATAGAAATTAAAAATAAAAGAAAATATTGCTGTGAAAGAGTCAATTCACCACAAAGTGAGGTCTTTGGTGGCTAATAGAAGCAAGAGAAGGACATAAGAAACGCTTGGACTGTGCCATAAAATCCAAGCTACCTGCTGGACTAGCGTGCATCAAATTTTTTTCCTTTGGGGATTCTCAAGGTACAACAGGTCACATATGAGAGTTTTTGGTTTTGCCACTGGCAGGTCACTCAGTCTGCTGTCTAGATTAAAAGAGGAAAACAAGTATTGTCCAATATCAGTTCATGTCCTTGGATTGTCTTGTTTCTTACTGACAGATATGTGTTACAAATTTGTAATTAGTTGTCCTTGGTATAAAGTGATAGTATTGAAAATAGCTAAAAACAGTAGTTAGATTCAACATGACCCAGCCTTACTATTTCTTCCATTAGGTTTTTCAATAGGTTAGTTGTTCCTTCACCATCCATCTGTGACTCCTAAGATTTCGAGCTCTGTGCTTGCTATTCCAACTGTGTTGGCAATTGAAAGGAGTGTTGTATTCTGTGAACACCTCGCTATAGTAGTTGTGGATGTTAATCTGCCACAGACTGACATCTGTCTGTGGTTTGATTATTGCCTTTTCTTTCCTTAGGGAAGAGGTTTGTGCATGGATTTTTTTCTTGTCATTGTTAGAGAAGACCTGGGTTTTGGTTTTGCACTATGGTCGGTTATGTGGAAAACTTGAGTTCATTAAATTCCTGTGAAACTTCTGATGAGCCTAGCTAGGGAGGTCAGGAGCTAGAGGCTTTTACAACTAAAAAACTTTGTTTTTGCACAAGTAAATTTATCCCATGGGGCAGACAATTCTGCTTCACTTTCGGAGTTATGTTCTTTTATTCCAGCCTCTTTCACAGCCGTGTAGCTCTTTTTAAGCTAGACCGCTCACTGGTTGCCTAAAGCTGTGGACTGAAACCTGGCACTCAATAGTGTTCTGCCAGGTACAGAGCAGAAGGGACAAAATTTACATTCTTACAGACATCATTTATCTTAGTGTAAATAGTCATAATCCACCTATGAATCTTGGTTTGTAATAATCCACCTATGAGTGGATCTCAACCCTGTAAGTCACAGCTGTGTTAATTACCCAAAACAGCCTTGCCCCTGATGAGTCACAGCTGTATCCAAGAAAGGTAAGTGTGATAAAAGGGGTGTGTTGGCTGGTCAGGGGAGGAGCTGGAGGAAGAGAGGGAATGAGAAGACCTACAAGAAGAGGAACCATGTAGAGGGAGAGAGAATCACTGCCATGAGGTCAGTTTGGGTCTGCAGTTGGAGCCTGTTGTTGGAACCTGCAGTCACAGTCTAGCCAGGTAAAAGCCTGCATTCAGAGTCTGCAAACTAATACCTGCAGTCATAGTCTAATAGGAAGTACCTGCAGTCAGAGTCTGCAAGGAGGAGCTCCCACAGGAGGAGCTTGCTGCAGCCAGAGTCAGTGAATAGTTGGAGTCAGGATGGCTGAGCTGTAAAGAGGAATAAACCAGGACCCTTTTCATGCTATGCTAAACGAGAAATCTGTGTCTTGGCTCATTTCTACCCTCTAACAAGAGGGCTGCTGCAACATAGATATATTACTGAATCAGTAGAAAGTAGAGCAGTAGGAATTGATGTCAGAACGCCACTTGGGACTTTCAGAGGTGAAGGTATTTATTACTTTTTCCCCTGCTTTACATTTTCAGGTTTCCCTTTCTTAATTTAGCAGTGATTTTTATAAGGGATTGTTGGCAGTAGTGGGGCAGGTGCCCACCAGACTTACTGGGTCCTTTGGGAAGCGCCCACCAGAACATCAATTGTGGTTGTATTAAGCTATGCCATATTCAAAGCAATTTAATAGTTACATGCTGTCATTCTTTTTCTTGATTACAAGAAAAAAAATTGGATAAAATAAGGATATTCCTCCTAATAGTTGGAGAGTGACTTCAGGCTTTTAAAACAAGGTAGTTGGTTACTGTGAGTGGAAGTGTTTAGGGTTAACTAAAAGACATCTTATGGCAGCTCTGAGAATTAGAGGCCTTTTCTTAATTTGACAAAATCTACCATTTAGGCAAGGTGCCAGGACAGGATCACGAAAACCACATCCATAAGGGCATGACCCCCTTCCGTGCTTGCTCTCTGGCCCATTGCTGGACTCTGCCTTGGAGGGCAGAATCATGATCTTGTACAGAAGGGCATAGGCCTTTCTGAATGGCACTCTGGGTACCTTTGCTTTAGTGCTGACTATGTTAGTAAGTAGGGGGGTTTTTTGTTTGCTGGGTTTGGTTGTTGGTTTTGCTTTCCTTTTCTGAAGGGTTTGAAAAATCTCTGAGGTTTTACATCTCAGCAGGGACCTGGAAGATGATGATAATTTTCTTTCTCAGTTTGGTCACATTTCAAGTGAACTGTAATAGAAGGACTATTTTCAGCCTCTACAGATGACCGTGGAAAATATGCTTGATGATGTATCTTGGGGATTTTCACTTAAGTGCAGTATGGTGATTGAGTTTTGAGATGATGAGCTTTGAGTTGCAGAACTTGATGTCTGAAGTAATAATTGACAAAAAAATGGGATCCTTAAGTGTATTTTAGCCAGCATGTAGTGCTTCAGTGAGGCAGAGTGTATTGGAAAAACATGCGTAAGCAGCAGAGAACAAACATTGTTTTGATAGTGGGAAGGAATCTACAGAAATATGTTTCTCATATGAACTCTACCTCAAATCATTCCAGGTTTGCACATCTGTAGAAATGTTATTTATGTAATCCCTTAAGAATCTGCATAGATGTGTGATGGTTGCTCTGTGCAATTTGCAGTTTATTACCTGCTCTGTATCTGTTTCTGCTGAAAGGGACACAGCTAGAGCAATGTAGAAGAGGGCTGCTATCCTTCAGATGCTAAGAAGTGTTTTTTGGTGGAAATCATGGTGATGAAGGGGTGACTGTTCCTTGCCCGCAAGCAACTCCCCATTTTTGCCTGGGAAATGGCTTGGTAGGCTGGGTGGAGCAGGTAGTCAGAGACTCACTCAGCTGCTAGAAAGGCTTGAAACAGGCAGTAAGATGGGATTTTGAGGAGCAGTCTGGCTTCAGAGTTAGTTCAGTTTTTAAAGTTTGGATGATGTAAAAAGAACTGCCTGGAGTTTGTTACAAACCAGACTCTTGCTGGAATTTCAGGCTTGATCTGAGACTGGTAAGAAAAAACTTGCAGTGTGGGAATGGGGGAAGATGGCTATGTGCAAAACTTTATTCTGCTTACCCTTTAGAACCAAATTTCTTATTCCAAGATTTCATTTTTCATTCCAACTTATTGTCAAGAAAAAGGTGCTGCATCAATTAGTCAGAATTTACTGTAATTGGTGACTTCAGTTGATGACTGAGGTAGTAGTGTGGATAAATCCACTGAATGGATTTTGGATTCTGGTAAATTTGAGTGGCTGTTTCAGGGTGCAGCAACTCACAGAAGAAGCAAACACAAATGCCAGCCATTGTTAAATTACAGAGTTTACCTTTCATCCTTTTTTTTTTTTTTTAATTCCCACTTTAAGATCTTAACACTCTTTCAATTCTACCGAAGCTCCCTTGGTCTTCAAAAGTCAACTACTGGAAAAAAATTATGAACCAACTGATGGTTGTATTTTCATGTTTGCAGTGACCTAATAGTATCTTGAGTTTATGAAGTATAGAATACCTCAATGTAGCAGTGGTTGAAATGCTGCTGTTCCTTGAGTATTTACTAGGAAAAAAAAGTCTGAGAAGATGTACCTTGCTTGTGCATAAGTAAAATGGAGCAAATGGAGCTGAGTTTGGTTTGTTTGGTTGGTTTTTTTGTGGTTTTGTTTTTATTTTTTTTCCT
The DNA here is from genome assembly GCA_013400435.1 of Pycnonotus jocosus. Taxonomy (NCBI): domain Eukaryota; kingdom Metazoa; phylum Chordata; class Aves; order Passeriformes; family Pycnonotidae; genus Pycnonotus; species Pycnonotus jocosus. The sequence continues at coordinate 61,344 of VWYP01026674.1, read as the reverse complement.
GAGTAATGTGAAAATAAAAGTTGCAGCTAAAAATGCTTTTGGTCCTGTGGCAGGTTTTTTTATTAAGGGTTTTTTTTTTTTTTAACCACTGGCTATTCACTTTAGGATTTCAGGATATATGTGTTATCTGGAAAAGTACATTCCACAATTTTTCTAGAGCAATTACAGTATTGTGCTTTGGTTTAATTAATGTAAAGATGTAATGATGCACCCTCCCTAGCGGAGAAGAGAAGTTAGGCAGTGGAGATTTTCTTTAATATAGTATACAGAATTGTGGATTGAAAATGTTAAGTGAGTGAGGCTGGTACTGGTCAGATGGTGCCTTGGATGTTTTCTCCTGTTCCAGAAATTGGATTGCCTGCGGCATGAACGTAAATGGTTTGCTCCAACTTTAGGACAACATTTTCATTCTATTGCATCTTAGATATGCAGGAACTGTGTTTGTACTTTCAGCTTGTTAAGTAAGACATTGTTCATTTAGCAAAGAGGCACACTAGAAGAGGCAGGCACCTAAGTGCTGCTTCTGGGTGGCACCATCAGGGATAGCAAATCTTACTTCCTCGTTGCAGAAATCATAGTACAGAGGTGAAAGGCGTGTTATGACACCTCTTTGTCTTCTAAGTCATCCCCAGTGTATTTTATTGTCATGAGGAAACAAGTAAGGTATTATTCTCTGTGACCTAGTGAAGTTTATGCACCCTGTCACTGGTTATGTATCTTTTACCATGTGTTATACTTTCTTTTGGTTTCTGCAGATGTAGATTCATAAACAGTTCCAACTTGATAATACCTCAAAAATCCTCCTATTTTTTTTTCTTCTGCTTTTACTTCTTTCCTTGATTTTAGAAAAAAGATAATTTGAGTAGCCTCTTGTTAACTCAGCTTGGAAGACACCTAGGTTTAAATGAACTCAACATAAAAAAAGCTAGTGATTATTTTAATTGAAAAAAAAATTCTAGCTGGATTTGTAGGTGGGAAAAACTGTTTCAGGGAGAGGTAGAATGAGTTCCTATTGCTATGTTAGGAATGAAGGCCTGTAATAGGAGCCAGCATTTGGGGACAGGAAGGTATGTGTAGTATTTCTTCCTCATGACAACTTGCTGGATATCACTTGACAACTAGGTACTATAAATTCTCAAATTCATGAACTGAGAGAACTGAGTTTTCTTCAATCAAATATTAATTTAAATGATAGATTAATATTCTATTCACAAAGTGTTGAAATAGAACATAAAAGAAGGTTATGGATGAGTTGACATAACATTTAAATTGTAAAACAGTTGTCTGATAAGTAGGAAATGCAAAATGAGGGATACAGCTTGCTTCATAGAGAATTTCAAACTTTGAGAATTTTTTCATATTTTGAGTGACATGCAATGCCTGTTTTGTATAGTGAATGAGGATGGCAGGGGTAGAGATTTATTGATGTCAATAAAATCTATGAGGACTTGAAAAACAGATGGTGCTTTGCAAAATCTACACAATGAAATCCAAGTGTTCACGTTATGAAAAAATTATAGTGTAAGGCAATCGAAAAAAAAATCACGGAATACTCATTCCTATAAATACTTTTCCGTAGTTTATGCAAGATCTTTTCCACAAATAATTGAGTGCTAATGTTGCTGATGAATGTGAGAATAATTACTTTCAAAGCCGCAGACAGACATAATGTTCAGTTCCTCATGAAGTCGACTCTATGCAAGAGCACAGTGGACCATAACAAAACACTTGTAGACACTTTAATTCACAATATAGGTGAGAAGCCTCACCTGGGTTCCCTATTTTAAAACCAGATGTGTTCATTCTTAAGAGAACCACAGAACAGTTGAGGTTGGAAGGGACCTCTGGAGACTGTCCAGCACAACTTCCCTGCTTATAGCAGGGGGGTATTTAGTAGGCTGCACAGGGCTGTATCAAGTAACTTTTTGAGCTTGTACAATGATGAAAACTCTTGGTGGCATTTTCCAATGTTTACCCAATCTGATAATAAGACAGGCTTTCCTGATATTTAACTGCAATTTTCCTGTATTTCAGTTCGTGTCCATTTCTCTCAGTCCTGTGACTGGTCACCATTGGCAAACGCCCATCTCTCTTTTCCTTTTTGTGAGAAGCGTCCCTGAGGCTTCTCTTCACTGTGCTGAATGCCTTTGTCTCTCTCTGCTTCTCGTAAAAAAGATGCTTTTGTCCTTTAATCATCTTTATTGCCTTTCACGGAACTTCCTTAACTGTGCTCTCTTGTACTGGGGAGCTTGAGGCTAGAGTCAGCCCTCCAGGTATTTTTCACTAGTACTGAACAGAGGGAAAGAAGCACCGCTTTTGACTTTCTGGAGAGGTCAAGTTGCTCTGAACCATCTTTGATGTGAGGGCACACTGCTGGCTTATGATCAGCTTGTCTACCAGGACTGTCAGATCCCACTTGGCAAACCTACTTTCCTGTGATTTGGCCCCCATCCCATACTGCTGCCTGGTGTTCCTCCACAGGAACAGGACTTTGCACTTCCTCTTTGTTGCATTTCATGTTTTTTGCTCTTTTCTTGACCTGTTGAGGTTCCTCTTAGTAGCAGCATAACCCTCTGATGTATGGACTACTTCTGGTTTTGCACTGTCTGTGAACTTGCTGAAGGTGCACTCTGTCTCACTTTGCAAGTTGCTGATGGATGTACTGAGCAATATTGGCTTTGTATTGACTCATGCAGTGTGTCTTTGATCACTGGCCTACAGCTGGACATGGTGCTTCTGATCCACAATGCTTTGAGATCAACACTGTGGACAGTTTTCATTGTTGATTGTTCTTGATTTTGGATGGAAAACTTGATTAATACTAGCTGTTGGTGTGAGCAAGGATTTTTAAATACACATAGAAATGTAGTGATCTGTGCATACACACCAAAATATTTTGGAGAAGACAATAATGTGTCAACATAATGCACCTAAAAAGCCAATCAACAAGTACAGAAATCTGTTTTCTGTATTTCTGAGGCTCGTGGGAAGCATTAGCATATGCTTAATCTGGCTCTAGATAATCTACTGAATTTCCAGTGCCCTCTTGTTTTCATGCCAGGCCAGGGTGGAAAGACAAGAACCCTTCTAGTTGCTCTGTCTACATGGGGAAACCTGGGGATCAGCAGGGTTAGTGTCATCAGAAGAGTAACTTAAAAAAATTTGGCAACATATAAGTGAGAAAGATGCCAAACATACCAAGCAGGGAAATAAATGCATCTGTGGCAAGGTGCTGGGCTGTCACAGATGGCTTTTAGTCATTGTTATTCTGAGGTTAGAACCAATGTGGAATCTTCAAGTATGTTCTTATAAGAGTGCAGTTTTGAGAGATAAGGAACAGGGTGATGCTGCTTTGCATATGAAAGATCACAGGATGAATATGAAAATAACCTTCTCTCACATTTGATCCTTAGTGTTAACTGTTGAGCTAGAGATGCTCTGTGACAAAAAATTCTGATTTACAAGTTTTATGTATGCTAATAAGTGGATGGATATGATGTTTTCATGATTCCCTTAGGTCCCTTTCCCTTTGCATCATATTAGTGTAATCCAGATGGGTTCTTGTCATCTGATCATGTTCTCTTTTGATTTGGGGTATAGGAAACACAAAAGTTGAGTGCCATGTAAGGCACCTGACCTAACAGAATAGAACAAACTGAATGGATTTAGTTTATTCCAATTTATTGAAAGAAAGTATTTCAAGTTATTCAGTCTTCTGTACCTTGTATTTCTTGTGAAAATCACATATTTGGAAGGTAGGATAGTTTCTGTAATCATGTGTGCTTTTCATCTGCAGGAAAAGTAGGTAGAATTGTTTTTCTTTGGAAACTGCTAGCAGAGTCTAAGGATCCAACACTACATTTAGTAAACGTAGATTCATTTCTAGAAATTCTGCTTCTTGGTTAGATGTAATGTGTACCTGAATTTTATGTATCAGTCAATGGTAATTTGTATCACATAAAAAATTTCAAACACAGCACAGAATTCCTTCAAGCAGAGTTCTTTATATTCCTTATTCCTTAAGGGCTAAGCTCTAGAACCTCATCCAGAAATCCAATATATCTACTTTTGTTTATTATGAGACTGTAGTTAAGTGACTTATCTGTTATGGTCATGACATGTGACTTACAGATTATCACTATGGTTTGTTTTTGCCACCTCTCAAGAAAGATTTGTGATTGTGTCTTTTGTGTTCATGGTAGCTGTGATGAAAGCATCTATGGAGGGTCAATCTGTAAATGCTGTAATTTGGGTCCTGCTTACTAACTTGTGGTTTGGGAATTTTTAAGGATTGTTCCTTGTCATTTTTGGTATTTGGAAGGAGGAAACCTGATTGCACTTGGGTCACCGTCCTTATTTAAAACTGTTTGAATCATAGTGAAAATTGCATGTTGAAATTCTTAGAATATATTTAATGAATTTTGCTGTGATTCTGGTTCTTATACCTTCATTCACTTCCTATATTCTCTTTGTGGCTGAAGGTTTGCAGTTCATCAAATAAAATATCTAGTCTTCAAAAAGAGACATTCATTTGAATGTGCCTTGGCACCTGCCAGTCTTCTAGTGAAAATTCATGGCAAAATTTCTGCACAAATCTTGAAATATTTTTCAAACTTTGAGCCTTTAGGGATTTATTGAATGTGAGGTCACCACTCACAGTGTGGTCATGCAAAATTGTTTCTATGGCAACTGCAGAACACTGGAATGGAGAGTGAGCAGGGAGGTTTATGTGAAAGTAATATCCTTGGACATAGAAAATATCCTTAGAGAACCCCCTCAGACGAAGATGATATATGGGCATATTTTTGGTGCAACGCTCCTTTGTTTTCTAATGCCAAGCAAAATAAAACTTCGATGGCTAGTTCTCTTCCAAGTTTAGTTTAATTGGTACTTCAGATTTTAAAGATAGGTTTAGTTTGTATTCCCTGATCATTTAAAACTTGTGGATTATTCTTAGTTCTTTAAAGGCATTAACACTTTAGAATTAAATCCAGGAAAAAACAAAGCTATGAAAATCTGCACCCTAAAAGTTTGGAGTCTTTCTTAGTTTAATGAGGAAAAGAAGGAAAAATAGCTTTTGAATTTTGACAAAAATTTTATGGAATAACTGTAGGTGAATGTTAAAGTTACCTAAACAAGCATGTACATACACAGTGCTGTGCAATAGTTTGATTTAAAGCATATGTTGGTGTTTTTTCAAGGCATTCTAAGCTGTGTTACTTGTAAAAGCTCTGCTTAGATTCTGCAACACTTGCAAGACTGTTGGGAGCACCTACACCTCTTTACACTCTATGAGATCTCTAGCTTTTTTTGGTTTGTTGTGGTTGGAGTTTTTGTTTCGTTGGTTTTTGGTTTTGCTTCAGGTTTGTTTTTTTTGTAATTCTATTTTTCTGGTACTATTAAGATCTGGATTTGGTTTCCTGTGGTTTTTACCATCAGTGCTGCTTCCTGTTATGAGTTTTTTGCATCAGGAAGACTGGATGGAAAAAGGAAAGGACTCATATACCTTGCTCTCTTCTCTCAAGATGTCAGTTCATAGAGTATTCTATCAATATCTACAGAAGTACTTTGTTCTAAAGCCAAATTGTGCAGTCACTGCTAGTGACAAAGAGTGTCTTGTCAAAATGTTCTGTTGAGAACATCCCTGCCTTTCCCAATATGCTCATAGTGTTTCAAAGTAAAGGTGAGCCTCTCTCAGTTCTTGTTTGAAAGGCAGAACCAAGAGCACTTGGAAAGAACCATTTTGTGCATCTTTCTTTGAGACTTGAACTCTGGCAAACTGTTAGTGTGCTTTACACTGACTTCTAGAATGTGCTGTCATTCTGATTTACACCAGGGCCAAGCTGCTGATCACAGAATCACTGGACAAGCTAGGTGTTGGAGCCATGATGACATGACTGTCCTCTGCTGTAGTGACAGAGAAAGCATGACCTTTAATCGTTTCTTATGTCACCCTTGTCATTAAATATGCAAAGGGTGAAGTCTTTGCCCTACTGCAGGTTATGGCAGTTTTGCTGTAAACTTCAGTGAAGTCAGGGCTTTACAAGTTGTGCGTTATAGGGAAAAAAGAGAATGTTTAGATTCAGGTAACTCATGAAGGTTACTATTTTTTTTTCTATTGAATGCAACTATGAGTTCATTTTGCAATTTTTGTGGTCTCTTAAAAATAATCCTGCAGTCTTTCTTTACCCTATACAACCACAGCATTGCTATTCTTTCCTGTTGCTTGTTACAAGAAAGACTGTAGGAGGATTAGGAGCTAGAATGCAGAAATAAAATGCCAGTATGGATAATTTTCTCTTATTAGGGGGTATCCTCCCCTTCCCCAGCACACTTCTTGCAATGGCAGATATTTTATCTTTGAATCATGTTTGATTGTAGTATAACACAGAAGCAAATGGAATTTGAAAAATCAGCGGAGATTTGAACTAAGAGTAAAATAGCTGAGGAGGCAATGAAAATTTTCAGTTAAGGAATTTTGTATCCAATACAAAGGAATTTATTTTTATATTAATGATTAGTGGAATATATTCCTACACTTTCATATTCCAGCTGTGGAGTATATACCAATTGCTTGCAAAAAATGTGCCTCTTCCTAGTTACCAAGTGTACCTTCTTGTAATTAGGATCCAAGCAAACAGTGGCAATGTCATTAGTTTAGTTTATCTGTAACCAGTGTCAGGACTGAGCTGGCATTTGAAGTTGTTTAGTGCTGTTATGATTAAAAACAACATCCAAATCACATGCAGGACAGTTTATCCTAGTATTCTGAATTATCTGTCATGTTTCTATGTGGAATAAGAATCCAAGATTTTCCATCTCCTGTTGACAAAATCCTTGTCCACTAGAGATCTGACAGATTATTTGTAATCTGGTTGTATTGTCACACAACAGATACTGTAGGAAGAAAGGTGATTTTTCTCTTTTGTGTGGCACAGTGCAAATCCTGGTCTCCCTTTCTAATATGTGCACCCTAGTCTGCTGTCAGAAAGGGAGTGAGATGGAAGGCTGAAAGCTCATCTGTTGTGCCGTTCCACTGATGGCCAACCTGCAGCACTGATTGACTTAATGCTAATGAGAGCTAGTTCTGCTCAGAGATCTAGTTTGAGGTAGTGGTGTGTAATTCCTGATGGTAACCTAGTTTTAAAATGAATTTTGGATTTATCTTTTGATGTCCTTTTAACCTTTTGATTTCTTTTGCTGTTATGTATAAAGCGTAGTTATGCAGAAATTGCTTTTAAAAGAAATGCTTGTCACCAACAATCTTTTTCTAATCACAATTTCTTTTAATCTTTGGCTTTGATTATGGTAGTATTGAATCCCAGATTGAAACCAGCTAATGGATTTCGCAGAGAAAAAGCATAGTTACTATGGCTACACAGCACCCTGAAAGCCTAAAAGGACAAAGCATAAACGAACGCGGTCCTGGCTGCTTAGCCATTTGCAGAATAGATTGTAATAACGTCTTTATAGCCTTTCAGAATTTCAGAAAAAGCAGGATGTTAGTCCTGTAAGAATTTCTATTTTAGATTAAATCATAACTTTTGAAGTAGCATATTTGAAAAATGTTTTTCGAAACATGCTCTGCTTGTAGCCAGTTCATCCTCACATGTATCACAGGCAGTAGCATGTGATAAAATTTACTATTACTGGTCATTTCATCACTGATATTTTCACCATGGTATTTTAAAATGAGTCAAAATCTAATCCTCCTATAGACAGGTAAACACAAAGTACATGTGGTTTGATGAAAACTTAAAGTAATGTTCTTTTTATAACTTGACTGTAATTTTGGGTGAAATATTTTTAACTTTGATTTTCTTACAAACCAAGAAAACCAACCTCCATATTTAAGAGAAACACTTTGTATTATTTGTAAAGAATAATAAAACACATTCATGGTTAGGCTCATACAATTAAGGCTTGAATTAGCAGTTTTTAGGATGACACTAGCAACTGATGGAATCACTGCTACTCTTGTCTTTGCTTGAAAAATAAAGTGTATTAGAATCAATAACATGTCACTCATAAATTAACTAGCTTATTTCATTGACCTATTAAAAGTGCAGAATAAAGGTTTTTAGAGTGAAATGATAAAATGCATCTATTGTTCATTACAAATAGTTAGAAATTCTGTCCACAGATAATTGTAGGCAGTGCACTTTGGCTGATGGGTAGTAAACCACAGGAAAGGTAGGTAGCAGGTGAGCATACAGGTGGTTTTGTAAAGACATATTTATGTGCTCTTATTTACAGGCAGAGGGCTCTTGTATTTGTATTTTAGATTTATCTCTCCAGCAATATTTACATAGATTCGTAAAGTGGAGTGACTTGCTGCATACACAACAGACCAGCTGAGTTGTCCTCCTGTTATAGATCTGCCCTGTGCTCTATAGAAATGCCATATTTTGCTTCATTAGTCCATTGAGTTGATTATGTCTAAAACATGTAAGGAAACCTTTCTAACTAAAAATAGCAGAATCATTGTACAGAATTTCACCACAGAGACCAGAAATCTAGACTAATCTGCAAAACGTGTTTGGGCCAAATTCCAAGGTGAGCAGATGAGTGTGCCTGAAAAAAACAAGAATAACCCAAGGAAATTATGGGGAAAAGTAGGGTGGTTTAATCCCAGCTGGCAACTGAGTATCAGACAGCCGCTCACCCACTCCCTGCCTCTACCCTCCAGTGAGGAGGAGAATCAGAAAAAAGAGTATTATGAGTTAAGAGTTTGTGGGTTTAATAATTGAAACAAAGTAAAATACGATACTACTACTAATAATATTAGTAATGAAAAGGAGGGAGAGGACTGATTCTGTGAGTAAAACCCAAGCGAAGCAAATAGTACACAGTACAGCTTCTCACCCTCTGCTCATGGATGCCCAGCCCTTCTGAAAGTAGTGATCAGCCCCTTTCAGCCAGCCTCCCCCAGTTTATATACTGGATGTGACATTCTGTGCTATGGAATATCCCTTTGGCAGGTGGGGTCAGCTGTCCCAGCTGTGCTCCCTCATGGCTTCATGTACACCTCCTTCCTCACTGCTGAGCAACAACCAAAACAGGAACGTGTTTTAAACATTATTCTCGTATTGAATCCAAAACACAGCACTGTGCCAGCCACTAAGAACACTATTAACTTTAGAACACTATTAGCTTTATCCCAGCCATAACCAGAATGGGGGAGGGCATGCTGATGGAAAATTTCTGTGGGAATTTAATCCTGTTGTTTGTTATGGATCTGAGATTGCGAAATTGGTGGTGTAGGAGTGACCCAGAAGGTCTGATTATCTTTCAGATTTCCACAGGACTTGTCCCCAGCTGATTTTGGTTTTGGTCAGACAAATCTAAAATAAAAGATATCAGACTTTGAAATTCAGTAGGCTAGTTTTCCTAAGTCTAAACGTTTCTTCTTTAATATACAGCTTGAACAATGCTTCTCTTGCAATTTTGCACAGAATTAGTGTGCTCAGGACTAGGGTGGTATTTACTGAAGAATTTGGAATTTTTTGATGCTTACTTTAAGAGAGTTTTTCAGAAGAAATTTAAAATGTGTGTTTCTACTATGTCTTAATTTAGGGAGAAGGGGTTCTCATGATAGAATCTCAGGTAAAATAGGAGTTACTTCCATGAAATCAGTGTTATTAGTTTATCTTGAATGAAACTGTATTGAGAAATTTTCCTCTTATTTACATTTCTTTGATCATTATAAATATGAGGATGCAAAAATTAGAGGGGCTGGCTAGTAATAATTTGTAGATGATGATGTCTGTCGGAAGTTGTCCCATAGTAAGTGGTCATTGTGGTCTTTTTATTCCAAACTTACTTTTCAACATATTATTTCCTTATTCTTTAAAACTTATGCACAACTTGTTTTGCTATGTGCAACATAATGATTTTGAAAATTTAATCAAGTAAAAACTACCTTCAGATTGACAGTGGTTTTAAGTAACATATATGTCCCACCTTGCCTTAGATGATTTAAATGTAATGTTCTTGGAGTTATTAAAACAATGAAATAAAAAATAAATGCCTGAAGAAGAGGAGCTTATTCTTGGATATTTATTTCATTCATGTGGATTTTTTTTTTTCCTGAAGGAATACTCCATTAATTATTTACTTAAATACTGCAGAAAAATATGCTGTTTGAAATTCAGGAGTGGATCAGTTAGAAAGGCTTTGACAGAAGACTTGAGACTATGCGATATTTGGTGTTGCCATGGGAAACTGCTTTGCAAGAACATTTGCAGAGCAGATGGACCAAGATAAATAAAACAGATAGAGGTATTGAATAGAGATTGTTTAATGTTCTGTGAAAAAAACCAGGAACTTAAATCTGTATATCATAGTTCTTTGATTCACCCCTTTTTTAATGGGTATGCTGTTTGATATGAGTAGTTGCATAGTGGAAGTTTCCTTATAAATTTTGTTTCCAAGAAATCCAAGAAAATGGCAGGTTTATCTGCCTCATCTTCTGTATAATGCAAGATCTGTAGTGTCCTTACTTTATGTCATAACTTACTGCCTTTTTTTTGGGCTAGTCTCTGAAGTTACATTTAAGTACACAGACACAATGAAGTGAAAAATCTTTGTATTTCAGATGTTATAATTTTGTTAGCTTCACATGCTCTTGACCACTGGAAGCTCTTCTATAACCTTATAAAACCAGCTTTTTTCCTTGACTCAAAAAAATAAAAAAAGATAAGACTGATACCCTGTTTAAGAGCTAGAATGTCTTTGTAATCATGTTTGATTACACAGAAGTTTGTTTCCATAGCAACATGAACACAAAAGAGCCCATGTGACTGTCTGCATACATCTTGCCTTTGTATGAGTACCTGTGTGCAGAAATACACAGTATTTCTGTTTAACGTGTATTCTTTGTTCTGCCTGGCAACAAATAAAATATGCATGTGCTGCTTACTTTTTCTTTAAGGAAATAGGTAATTAGAAAATTTAAAATATAAACTGTAGTTGTATCTTTTCAACAACTCAAATTTGAACTTGTAGAAAGAAATAGCTTCTGGAAAAATAAAAGCTTTATCTGTTCCCTTGAGATGTATGATTTCAACTGCCAAAGGATTTTTTTCCCTTCTAAGTAATATGTTGATTATAAAATATTTCTTTGGATTTTCTACATCCTAATTGTGCTTCTGTTCTTCATGACTTAAAAAACTTACTCCATGGGTTGATGTCTCCACATGAGTGGAACAATTCTTTGGGATATGCTGTCATAAATCCATGAATGCTCACATAAGTGTTGGTGTTTTTATTTGGTATAAAATGCCATGAAATAGACTTGATGCATTTGTTATTGATCCATTTTAAATATCAGGTATGAATACCTGCCTGAAGTTCTTGTGTTTATGTTCTGCTTTCTCATGGGAAACTAGGAGCGTTAGCAACAGGCATTATTGGGGAAAATTTTTGTCTTTCACAACGGCAGAATCACAGAATTTTTAGGGTTGAAAGTGACCTCTAGAGATCATCTGGTCCAACCCCCCCTGCCAAGGCAGGGTCAACTTGAGCAGGTTACACAGGAACATGTCCAGCTGGGTTTTGAATGTCTCCAGAGAGAGACACAATTAATTGGATTAGAGTAGCTGAATTTCTCCTGTTGCTTTTAATCTGTGGTTTTAAAATCTTGCCATTAATATCCAGAAGTCCAAAAGCCATGTTGACATTCATTAGAGTCAGGGTTACTATATGTTCCTAGCTTTCAGCTATAACCTTTTAAAGCCTTTTACACTAGCTAAAGCACAATAAAGTTGATAGGACTTTTTTTTCCCCATACATTGTGGAGAAGAGATTTCATGGGTGATTAATTTAACCTCTTTTCAATTTATTTTAAACAAATGCCAGTTAAATAAAACACTTTCCAGAATCATAGAATTCTTGTGGTTGGAAGGGACCTCTGGAGACTGGCAGCCCTTTGGTCAGAGCAGAGTCACAGGGTAACTTAGCACACATTGCCCAGGACTATGCCCACTGGGGTTTTGAATATCTGCAAGGATGGAGATGCATCTTGGGCAACCTGTGCCAGTGGCTGACTACCCTCACAAAAAAAAATAAAAATAAAAAAATTGAATGGGATATCTTGTGTTTATTTTGTGCCTGTTGCCTCTTGTGCTTTCACTTGATATCACTGAGAAAAGTTCTGCCTTCCTTATTCTACCACTGACCAGATATTTATTAGCATAGGACAGATCCCACTGAGCCTTTTCTTCTCAAGGCCTCCAACTCTTACAGCCTTTCCTCATACAAAAAGTGCTCTAATTCTTTACTTACCTCCATAAACTCTAGCTGGCCTTGCTGCAGTAACTCTTTGTCTCTCTTGGGCCCAGTTCTGAGTCACCCCCTACAGCATTCAGGATGGCTGAGCAGAGGAGGATGGCCTCCCTCAGTGTGCTGGTGATTCTCTTCCTCATGCAGCGTGGGTTGCTGTGGGCCTTCTGTGCTGTGAGGGCACGCTGCTGGCTCACAGGCAGCTTGTTGTCCCTTGGGTCCTTTTCTGCCAACATGCACGGGATTATTCCTGTCAAGTGCAGCACTTCACTTTCCCCCGTGTTGAACTTCATGAGGTTACTGTTGGCCCATTTCTCAGCCTGTCAAGGTTTTTCTGAATGGTAGGACAACTGTCTGATGTATCAGCTAGTCTTAGTTTTGTAGTACCTATGCGTTCTGTCTCAACTTGCAAGTTATTGACGAGTTGCTGAGCAGTATTGGCTTTTGTATTGACACCTGGTGTGTGCCTTTGACTGGCTTCCAGTGAACTTGGTGCTGCTGATCCACAAGGTTTTTTGGCCAGCAGTTCAGTCAGTTTTCTGTTTGCCTTACTCTCCATTCATGTATTTTGTGCTTCATCGGTTTGTCAGGGAGAAGACAATGCAAGGCTGTGACAGAAACATTATTAAAGTCAAGATAAGCATTGTTCAGCATTCTGTCCTTGTCCATGGGGTCAGCTTGCTCATTGTGAAAGGTTATCAGGTTGGTCAATTTTCCTTCCATGTATTCATGGTTACCATGTCCAAGTACATTCTTACCCCTCCTCTGTTTGACAACGGCTTTCAGGTTTATTTTCTCCATTCCTTTCCTAGGAGTCAAGGTGGGGCTGGGACTGAATTTCTGAAAGTAAAGATGATATTTATTCTCTTCCAGTCCTCAAAGTTTCCTCCCCTCACCTTGATCTCTGTTATCCTTTTGGTCTTTAAGTGATTGAGTGCTCTCACAATGACATCAGCCAGCCCTCATGTGTGGTGCATCTCATTATGTCCTGTGGATCTGTGCATCCAGTTTGTTTAAATGCTTCCTAACCTGACCCTCCTCCACTGAGAGAAAATCTGCCTTGCTCTAGGCTTTCCTATGGTTTTTAAAGGACCTGGTATAGCTGTTGGGATGGTTTTATCAGTGAAGAGTGAGATTGAAGACTGCATTCAGTTTATTGGCCTTCTTCATATCTTTTGTGACAGGTCTCCATCAGGAGATATCTTTTCATTCATATCTTGTGACAGGGAGACCATTTTCTGTAGCCTTCCTTATGCTGCACAGCACCAGTAGAAACTTTTGCTGTTTGAGTTAATGTGAGCCATCTACCCATATGTGTGATCCCAGTGAGGTTGAAATTCTCCAACTGCATGCAGAGCTATTAAGTCATCCTGTTTGCTCTGCTGTGTGTATTAGCAAACAGGCTATTGGAAGAGACACAAAATTATGCTGTTTTCCCAGAAAAGATAGAATACCTTTACCATAATTCTGCCTGGTAGACATTTCCCTGTATACATGTACACAGTTGGGGTAGGACCCCTACATATTTTGCTTACAGATTTCCTCCTGTTGAGATTGCCCCATATTCTTTGCTTGCCAACCTGGTCCTTTACTTCCTCTCTTGATTGCTGGTCATGCTCTCCTATTCCTGTTATTCCTAATTTGAATTCTCATTACTGGATTGGCCAGCCTGTTGGCAAAATGTTTTTCTCCACTTATGTGGACAGCATCTCTGCTAAACCGTTCTCTGTCCTTGTAGAACATTCTGTGATCATTTAAAATCTAAAACCCTGTAGCTCACACACAACAAATTCTTATGGGATCTGTTGCTTCCTTTTTCACTCTTCTGCCTTTCTGGAAGGATCGAGGAGAAAACTGCCTGGGGTCTCTATGCACCCCCACATAATCAGCAGCATAATCAGTGCTCGATGCTTTCTTCATTGCCTCTGGCATCATCTTCGGTGCTCACATGGAAGAGCAGCAGAGGGTCACAGTCTGCAGCAGCATTTTGCAATGTCCTGATCTGAGTCTCCAGCAGGCTGCAAACCTCCCCATGCAGCAGCTGTGGGATTCACTCTCCCCTAGCAGGGAGCTTCCTGCTGCAAATACCCACCACAGGTGCCTGTGCAGCTCCATTCTTTTGCCTGCTTGAGTCCCTTTCAGGACAGAGCTTGTATTTACTATTCTTACAAGACAGCTATTTCAGTTAAATGTTTTATGTATTTTACTCTTTGTTTTGAGAGCAGATATGTGTAAAAACATTGCTGGAGAACTAATTACATATTTTGGCTTTTTTTTTTTATTTAATTAAGCTTTGTTTATTTTTGAATGTTATCCTGCCAATGCCATATGGGTTAGCTGGCTAGGCAAAGGCTTTTTGTGGTAGTGTGATTGATAGAGGGAAAATCATGTGTGGTTTTCCTGTGCTCAGGAAGGTCAAGGAGTAATCTCAAATCAGTCTGAAAGTCTACAGAAAGATTAATGCATATCAGTATTTGGTACAGGATTTGATAAAAAATATTTAAGACTACATTTCAAGTCCAGAATTTTTACTTTAGGTTGTGCCACTTAGAAGACACCAGCCTAAAAAGTTTTCCTAAAACTTGCTTCATAACCTGTTTTAAGACAATTAAATAAGACACTATTTTAACATTATAGCTGGTTTCACATTTGTCTTGTTTCTGTTTCTTCTAGGAAATGAACCCAGGAAATAATGTGAAAGGTCATGCGAAGCTCTGTCATAGCAGAAATTTTCTAAAAGATTGCTTTACCTGTAAGTTCTTTTTTTCTGTTGTTAAATATTAAGTTATATCATACTGTGGCAGGGAAAAAAAGACTATTTTTGGTTTTTGACTTGCAGCTTAATTGTGAAGCAAACTTTCTAAGTGCATTATGTGGTAACATGTGCTATTAGTCACTTTCTGTATTTTAGTGAACCCCAAACAAACATTTTTCCTCTAAGTAAATAACTAAAACTAACATTTTCCCTAAAGCCTCTAAAGGTTTTGAGTCCAATGAGCAAGATTTTCATGCTGTTTCATTACAGATTATACATCCACTGTGATACATGCTAAACTGTAATTACTTGTTTTTCAGAAATTATTTTAAAAGTGAAGGGTAAAAATTATTGAAACTTGTATGAGTGTGAAACTACCGCTAAAAGCTTTTAGCAGAGATTTCATGTGCGGTGCCTGCTGTGCCTAAGACATCTTTGGGGTCCAGAGTTATTAAATTACATGATAGTGCCCTTTACAATTGTGTCACTTGTGACAAAGAATTTTCTTCAAGCATAAATGAACTCATTTAATTTTGTATATATCTCGCAATAAACTCTGCTTAAGAATTTAAACTGTGGCTTTCATCTTGGGTCTAATTGTCTACATCAAAATACTTAAATTGGGAGATATGAGCAAAAATTGCAAGAAAAATATAAAAATATCCATTTTACACAAGGAACCAAAACCATTAGGCTTGATTTTGGTAGATTCGTGTAGGTAGTGGCAGAGCTAGAACAGAAGTTCTTAGTCCCTATCAAAAGATATAATTTGAAAATATGTAAATATGCCAAAAAAGTATGCCCTGAAGGCGACTGGGAGTTGGTAAGCTACAATTTCAGCAGTATGTTAATTTTTTCCCTTTTGTATGTAATTATCATAGTTCAACTATGCATCACTTAGACAGCAAGTTCTTGAAAATTACAAAGGGGAAAGCAGTATTGAAAAATGTTTCAAAACTGATAGTAGATGTTTAATCCTTTAAATGTAATAATTTCAGAATTTTTTTGTTATCTAGCACTCTATTTTAAAGTAGCAGCACAGCCTATACATGGGCAGCATAGGTAATTTAGTTTGACATACAATCTTTAACCAAATAAAACACTAGCCCTCCACATTCCAAGCTCCTTATGAAGTTTCAGAAAATCTCCTGATATTTATTTGATTTTCTTCAAAATGTGCTTCTTTGTCTCAGTATTTCTTTACTACTCTGATGTAACTTGAGACAACATTGAAGTAAGTTCTGGTACAAGCAAACCTGTTAGAAGTTAAAATCTTAATCCTTCACTTCGAGTTGAGAAGTAGAAACTGAATGTTATTGCCTTTATTATATAAATATTCACACAGTACTGGTGCAACTTCAGCAATTGTCCTGTGTTATCCTAAGTGTATTAAAATTACTTCAACATTGGAGCATTTCTTTTGGTTTTGTCAAAGAATCCAGATGGGCTATTTCAGGATAATTCAAGGAGACTTTTACAATTAGTTAAGGAAGAGAGAAGAAAAGGTGCTGCTCTGTTAATGCTGTCTTAATAACTGAATTAGTCAGATTTTCAGTATTACTTGATAGGTTTAATTATTTAGCACAAGTCAGGTGGATTTCCAGTATCATAACAGTTGCCTTAAAAGAACACAAATAAGAGGTAAGATTGAGTTAGAATGGGCTAATTTATTTTGCTTTTGTCTTCTCTTTCAATTAATTGCTCTGTTATTTTCTTCCAGTCTCCTTGAGAAATCCTAGTATTTTATTGGTGTGCACATGTATATGTGTGTGGGTGGGTGTGCATCCATTTGGGCTATTTATATTCAGTGAAGATAAGGCAACAGTTGGGACAAAACACAGAAGTGACTTGGAAAAATCATAGGTGAGAACATGGAGAAAAGTCCCTGACAGGATGCAAATGCTGTATTGCATTGCACACTGAGCAATTAAGTACATTTACAGCCTTCCAGACAACAAATGCATTATTTGGAATCCTGCAAACAAGTGGATTTTAATAAGGTGACTGCATGTGAGGACAAAATAGCAGAAAAATCTCTTTTTTCCTCATCTAAAATATTTGAAACATTGTCTATTACTATATAGTTATAGACAATCCTGAAGTCTGGTTAAAGAGCTGGCAATATTCAATAATATTTCTTACTGTAGACTGCAATTGATTTTGTACTTCACATATTCAACCATTGTATTGGTATTTCACAGCTTCTCCGGGCAACCTGTTCCAGTGCCTTCCTCCCCTCTGAATAAAGAATTTCTTCCTAACATCCACTCTAAATCTCCCTCTTCTAGTTTAAAACTCTTTCCACTTGTCTTATCTTTATCCACTTATGTAAAAAGTTATTCTCCCTCTCTTTTATAAGCTCTCTTTAAGTACTGAAAAGCCACAAGTAAGAAAATAAGAATCTTTTTCTACTTCCCCCCGCCACTGGATTGTTCTATGTTCAGCTAGTCACTATCAAAATAATATTTCAGTCCTGTGCTTATAACAGATCCAAATTTTACCCATCATGATATGCTCTGTGTAAAATAGGGGAGCACGAAGTCTGCTGCTCTATGTTTATAGAAAAACCAGAAGTTCTAGATATGAACAAGAAGTTCCTAATATGATGGCCATTCATTCACCTTGACAGAAATTTAAGAGTAGAGATGTTCTGTTTACACAATAAATTATTCCCATTTAGGTAAGGCTTGTCTGCTGATGTACAGCAACAAGAGTTCCTAATTTTCTTTGAATAATTCCCTCTCTGGATCTTGGAGAACATAGCTTTTTCTCCTACTCTTCTCATGCCCCCTGAATAAAAAAAGATTTGGAATACCTTCTCTTGATTCACAGCTACAGGATTGGGTCAATTATTTGGAGATCCTGATGAGAGTCCAGTGCAAGTGTGGCAAAAGGGAAGACTAACCAAGTTTAAAAACCAAAAACACACTACCAAACTCAGTAGTAAGAATTGAAGTAATATCTATGGGAAGTGGTGAACACTAACACAGACTTTTTTTTGTAGGAAATTCCAATACCCTAAAAGCATGTTAATTTTCAATGAGTGTCATGTGCAGTTCTAATTAAGGTTTCACTGATCACTGGAGGTTGAATCTCCCACTGCTCTTCCCATGCCTACCTTGTCTTTCTGAGCTGAACTTAGACTTGAACTTTAATATCAGGTGTTACCTGGCATATGTTTTCATGTCAGCTTCAATATATTCAGCGGAGTACAAGTTTTAATTGTAGCATTTCTGCATACTGTAAGCATCTTCCTGATCATAAGTTTGTACAAGCCTAAATTGCAGAGTAAGGAGAATAGAATTATTGCAAAGGTCTTTCATGTTTTGCTTCATTACTTATTATGTAGATTTTTTTTTAATAAGGGATATACTGAGGAATATAAATAGATATATCTGAACTGATGACAAGAAGAAATGCAACAGCTGTCCCTGTTGTTGCTTGTTAATTTGCTGTGCTGAGGTGTAATTTCATGCTTTGTTAAAATCAGATGTATTAACTATAATTTGCTGAAGGTGAAATAAGGTGACAGGCTCCATGAAATTTCTTTGTTTTAAAAAATGTGGTGCCTAATATTCACTGAAAGTAGTGATCAGGGAAAAGGTGTCCTGTAAGTTAAATATGTTAACACATGTTTAGAGCATCAATGAAACCATACCAAAATATTTTATTCTTTACAGTCAGTGTGCAATTATTACATTATCTAGGCATAAACTCCTGATATCTCAGATAGTGTCACAGTGCATATGTAGATATCAAGATGGTGCTAGTCAACAGGTGCACAGCATTTATAGTCCACCAGGCATGGCTTCGTTAGCTGCTGAATATAAGGAAGGCTGGAGAATTCTGTGAGATGCCTTAAAAATTGAGTCTGATAGCTCCTCATGACATAAACAGTGCTAAAGTTGAAAAATAGCTGATGGGGAAAAAAAGAGTAGACACAAACAAAAGAAAAAGATATTGCAAAGAATTTTCAGGAACTGAAGGTAAGATATTCTGTTTCAATGAATTAAAAAAACTGAGGTCCAGTGGAAGAGAAGAAAGGGAATGATACAAGCAGTAAGTACCTCTGAACAATAGTTATTTTTGATTGGTCTAAAGTTTTTCGAATTCAGTAGAAGAAACTTCTTTGTTTATTTTCAGTGTTGTAAAAATATACATCAATTCTATATCTTTTTATCATTAACAAGTCTCTGGTTAATTATGTGTAGGTTTAGAGAATGTATGGGTAAAATTATAAATGTTTTGATTCCCTCATTTAGCACAGTGTGGGTACAGTATATGCTTCCAAATAGTGCAACAAAATTTGGCTTCACAGCCTCTCTCAAGACTGAATTTGCATCTGTTCCTTTTCAATGTCTTGACCATGCTATAGAAGTAAGCTTGGGAGGAAAGGAATGAGCATGGGTGCGTAGCCTGTCATTTTTACTTCACCTGCTTACACTCACTGGACATTAGTCCACAGTTAGTCCATTGACAGGAAAAGTTACCTGGGATTAAGAGCCACTGAAATTACTTTTTGCTGAGTCTGTTTGCAAATAATTGTTTGTCCTGCAAATAAGAGTAATGTACTTTAGAGCAAGAGTCATAATGACGTTAGAAAAAGTACAAAGAAAAATCTTCATATTCTAATTCGAACCATTTAACAGGTACACAAATTTTGGATGAGATATGGTGTTATGTTGTATGTCTATATCTCATATTACCTGGCTTCAGGCAGAAAACTGTTTCAGCTTCCCAGCAGATGGAAGGTTCAACTCCAGTACCAATAATATACAGTGTGGAAGGATTGTGTTGTCATAGAGGTGCAAGGGGGGGCATCAGGACCTCCAGAGTGCCTAGGCAAGCACACTTCTCTCTGGGGAACTTCTTTGGACCCACTGAAAGCAGAACACTCCTGAGAAACCTGACTTTCGTAGAGAAGCAGCTTCCATTTTTTTTCCTTCATGTTGCCTAGAAGTTGATGTGTCACTGAATGTGTCTCTCTCCTCTGCAGGCAGGTTTTAGGTGATTGTCTGAGGAAATGTAATTTTGCAGGATTACTCTTGCTGTAGAGTACTGATAGAGTCTGAAGGACTGTCATGACTGTGGCCTTCTTGTGCCTTCCACAGAGCTAAAGAGGATAATTATTGATTAATGTGATGAACCAAAGACAGCAGTGTTTTTGTGGGCTGATTCATGCAAGAATGGTCTAAAGATTCACCATTTCCTGGGGGAAAAAAATGTAAGCTCTTGCTTCTAAACTTGAATGGGAGAGGCAAATTCATACTTGTGTAATTACTTTGATTGCAGCTTCTTGTTGTAGTCTATTTCAGGTAAACCTACACTGCATGAATCATAGGAAATTGCTAGCTAGAAAACAGTTAGAATGTCAAGAGGTGCTTTTGCTACTCAATTAACTAGTTTAGCATTAATGTCAGGTCTATGTAGCTGTAAGATTGGGGTTGTTTTCATTTCCTTTTCTTTTTTTTTTGAAATGTATGTGCATTGTGAGAGCATTTCCTTTCAGCTGTGCAGTAATCTCTGATAGCTTGTTTGTATTTTTAGGTTTTGTATGACTTTTGTACCTCTCACGCTTCAAGATGCCCTCTTCATACAGCTCTTGGTTTGTGACTATGACTATTAACAGAAGGTTTATTTAACAGAAAACAACCTAAAGAGTGGCATTAGAAATTGCTGTCAAACAGACAGGAAGGCAGTAGGAATACTGTGTTTCTACTTTTGTGATTAACCAGTGAAAGAAGTCTATATTCTGAAAGTAAGTAAACAAGCAAAACTTGTCTGCTTCTGCTGCTGTCTGCAGTTTTCTGTTGGCTAGGAGCTAGCATGTATCAGCAGCTTGTGGGAGTTTTTTTTGCTGGGTTGAATAGCCTAGCGGTGTACATAGTTTACATCATACAAAGCTGGGTAGAAGATCTTGAGAAAACAAGGTTTTGTGCACTATTGCCACCTCCCATTACTAGCATTGCATAGGTGTTGCTGCAATCCTTGGCCTTTCTAGGTTCAATTGTCTTGTTGTTAGTGGTAAAATTGGACAAATAGTCCTAATAGGTGCTATTATGTGTGTTTCAATAGCTAAAACACATAGTTGTAGTTACAGCTAGAATTTCTTAGCAGGTGCAACCTGCTATGTGCCTTGGCCATCTTGTTCTGTGGTTGGAGATGTGGCTGGACTAGAGGTGTGTGTGATTCCTCCTGTGTGTGAGGGTTTCCTGCTGAGGCATCTGGCACCTGCATAGATCAGAGAGGAATGATGGGTATTAATGTTGTATTGATTTGGAAGATACCATTCCTGGAATGTTTTGCAGAAGTTATTTAAGAATTCCTGCTAAAGTGAAAACTTCCTTCGATAAACTTGTTTGTTTAAAGTGTCCAGAAAGTTAATTCCTGAGGCTGTTAGCACTGATAGCACTAATTTTCTCTGTTAAATTCAGAGCATGAAATTTATCCAGACATCTGGCTTTTTAGAGGAGAGTTGTTGCTTTGGAGGGTAGACTGCACGCTCTTTATGGTGACTAAGGGTCAGATTGTATATATACACTATTTCCTCAGTGCATATCCATCAAAGAAACAGGATTGCAACAACTTCCATTTTGAAATAAACTTGTCTTTCGTATTGAAATGATCTGTTGAAGAGGTGGGAGTAGTGTGTGTGTTAAAGAAGTAGATTGATTATCTATAATGGCTCAGTTTGGCTCACTTGACAGCGGGCAGGAAGATCCTGGAGTGACCCTTAGGGCCTCAGTTTTGTAGGTGCTCCCATCGGGAGTGTCTCGTGGTTTCACCAGGTCAGTAGCAGGCTGGCTTCCACCTGTGAACAGCCCTGAGAGGGAAGAGCGAGCCCTCTCCTGTGGTGGAGAAGGAGCACAGCTGTGACACTGGAAGGCTGGAGCTGGGGAGGGCTCTGCCCTCACGTGTACTGCCTCGGCAGGGGCAGCGTTTGTGTGCCAGGCTGGAGCTGTCCTTGCGCACGGTGATATAATGGAGACATTTCCTGAGAGCTGACAAAATGTAACTGCATTGCTCGCCAAGAGAGATTGAAAGCTGATGTTCAGTTCTTGAGAAAGCAAAACGACAGCAATTCTTTTCTGACCACAGACTGAGGGTTTTTTTTTGTTTTGGAAGTGATTGAGTGTCTTTTATTTTAAAGTACTTTTTTCCCCCCATAAGTAAGTCACACTGTGTTTTAATAGAGCTAAATATACAAAGTAGGGAAGACCTATGCATAAGCAGAAACATGAGACAAAAAGATATAAAAGGAAGCTATTATTTATTTTTGTATAAGATTTCTCTGAATTGCAATGTTTTTAATAGTCATCATAAATAAATTTTTGAAGATATCACCATGAATAAGAATTTTGTTATATTTGAGAAATTAAGTTACAGCTATGCTACTACTACTAGTATTATTATTAAGTGGAATGATGGTATGTTGAACACTTTGAAGCAGGCAGATGTGAGCCCATCTGGAGAGATATGTTCTTAACCAATAACAATTAAAAATTATCTTATTAGCTCTTATAAATATCATCTGAGACCTAAATTTTTATTTTGCTAACATATACTATAAACAATTCTATCAAGAAAGGGTCTAAACATCTTTGGATTCTTAACGTAATTATGACTAACTACAACCTGTAACGGAATTATTTAGGCTGATTTCATGCTATGAGAATGCCAACCTTTTACAATTTATGAAATTTATTCCTCTACAATTTCATTTAATACACTCTTGCTTCTTGTTACTGATCTACTTCCTCTGTGCATCTTTCATTGCTTTATTCACTTTTGTTCTTCATCATTCATCTCCTCCAGCTAGATGATCTCTCCTTTCATCAGTGTTTCTGCAGGTGGAAGTTGTGTGGATTTCATACTATTTAAGCAAACCTGATGGTGTGGGAGTGTCACAGTCAATATTTATGACCTTGCAGCAATTGTTTCTGTGAAACTGGTGAAAATTTCCATGAAACAAATGGAGAGCAAGTACAGTAACAGTTTTGGGTTTGTTAAGGGGTTTTTCCTACTTTTTAATATTGGTTATAAAAAGTTTTAGTTTGATCTCATTATGCCGCATCTATAAAAGCACATATATCTGTTTACTTCATGTTAGAATAAATCCTAGCAATAGTCTCCTTTGTTTGCTGCAAGAAAAGTACCCCAATACCCATGCTTAGTTGCTTTCAGAATTGTGATCCCTGAATGAAAGAAAAGATGGTATTTACAGACATAAGTTGAGCACTGTTATTATTGCAAGGAGTGCGAGATGGGAAGGGTTGCAATGGTTTTTTGAAATCAGAGAATTTTTATCCTTTTTGTTGTTTTTAACAAATGTAATTTTATTTTAATATAGCCTGAAAGTTCTAATTTTATTAAGACTGGATTTCTAATTTTCTAGACATGGCACACGTATAAAGAATTTTTTTTCCCTGAAGGAGTGCCTAACAGCTAAATATACAAAGAACATGTGGGTTGAAAATAGAGTTTTACAGTAGTAGCTTTTTTGTTTAAACATAGCTTAGTTGTTTCATCCTTTATTCCCTGTTTTCTGGTTGAAAGAAATTTGCTTGTCAAGAAGCTTACCAAGAAAGTTGTAATGAAGTGTTTGTTCATGTAAATAATAATAATAATAGTACTAAAACCAGTATTGGTTAATGAAGAAATTGCACTCATAGCTGAGCAGACAGCATAGAAGGCGGATGCTCCTGTGTGCGTCACGCTCGTAGTCATCCACTGCTGCCTTGAGTAAACTGGGCTGTGCAATTCAGAGAAGGGCAACTCTCAGCTTTTTGTTACTCATGTACTACCAGGGACTCGTGCTCAAGGCAACAGTGGGAAATTTAGTGCTTTTCTAAAGCAAACAGTTCCAAAAATTGCAACTGTAGGGCACTTGATCTAAAAACGGATTTGTACCTGCTATTAATTGGATCCAGGGTGGGCTGCACAGTGTGCAGCAGTAGGGGAAAATTTTGCCTTTTGCGTCACAAATGCAATGAAACTCTTGACCCAGTGCCACTAATAGCTGTGGCTTAGTTGACACAATCTTGTAGCTTTTTTAAGCTAGTGGGACAGCAACAGCTCAGGGCCGTGATAAGTATTTCATTCTTAGCTGAGTAATAGGAGAGAACAAAGCTGCTGCATTCATTGCTTTGTGTCTTACAGACACCAGCTTGTTAGTCTTTCTGGTAAAAGCAGGTTACAGTATTGTTATTATAGGTCTTATTCTATGCTGTGTCACTTCAGTTTTCCTTATTGCCAGTGAGGGAAACTCATCTACCAAGGGTCGTTTTTAACTACATTTTCTATCTGAAATGAGAATTTTCAGTGAGATAAGAAAGCTCTAGGTTTTTGATTAAGTTGGTTTAAGTTTACTACTTCTGCTGGAAAAGTCCAGTGGGATGGGATTTAGGTGATAAAATACCTTGTCAGGCAGCTGAAGAATATTGGAGGGAGAGAGCAAGAGCCAAGTAGGAGGAAATTCTACAATCTATTTATGAGATAGAATAATCTTATAAGGTAAAGGATTCTTAAAATACTAGTACCTACAAAGTGTTTATCAATGGAGAATGTTAGAAAAAATGGTAATAGAAAAAGATGTATCTCAATAGTTTTTGTGAATATTTTAAAGTGCAGACTTTGTTCAAGGTGCTTTGAGACTCATCCTTCTGGGAAATATGGAAATGTTATCTTTGCAAACTTTCCTTAAGGAATTTTAAAAATCTCTCCCCAAAAATGTTTGGCTGAAACAGATTTTGCTAACCTCAGAAAAATACTCAGTTTCTGCTTCAAAAATATTTTCTGTTTTTAGATTTCTCTTATTTTGACCTGAACCAGTTCAGTAATGTCATGAAACATGTTTGATACCTAGTGTGTCTTTTTTCTGGTAAGATTCACATTTCTCTAAATTCTCTTTGAAGAAAACAAAGGACAAATCAAGAAAAATTTTCAAAGATGTTCAGTGTAGATTAAATTCATCCCTAGAGTGAAAAGGATAGTTTTTTAATATGGTCATAGTGGATTTTAGAAGGAATTCGTTGACAAATCACATTTGAAATAAATAAGCACAAGGCTTGTTTAGACTCTTCAGAAAACCCAAAGCCTAATCCCAGGTTAAGTGACTAAATAAGTAGCACCCAGAGTAGAGAATCTTTAGGTTCAGAATTTAGAAATATTCTTAGGAAAATGCTAATTTTATTGTTTTAGACATATTTTTGTTCTTTTTTTAATTTTACTTTTCATATATCATTTTCTCTAATGTGCCTATTAAACTACATGGTATAGTTGAGTAGTCATATTGTCCAAAGCCTTTATTAATTTTTCCCTAGTGCTTTACATTTTTCCATTTTCCTGCCATTTTATACTGGCTTTTCCCTTCTTATTTATATATATCTACTTCAAAGTATGTGTTGGATTTCCCTATGCAGTTTCAAATAGCTTTCCACTGGCATATTCAACAGTTCTAAAATGTCACTAATGCATGTGCGTAGTTACTAAACCCAGTATTTTTGTGCATCGAGGAAACAGATTTTCCATATCTATTAACTGAAATTTGTGTATATGGTTTGGTATCTGCATATAGTGTCTGCTTTGAGACAGATGCTACCCTTGTGTTTTTACCACACTGTGTACCTTAACAAGAATGAAGATTTATTCCCTGCTTGCAGGGTTAGTTACTAGAAAATATCTGTAAGCTTATGCTGTAAATGGTCTTGAAATGTGTGGCTTTTTGTAGTTTCCCACTGAGAAGAAGTTTCTCAAGGGGGGCAAAACCCCCAAACCAGTTAGAATTCAAATAGAAATAGCAATTTCCTGTTTTGTCGTTTTCAGTTTGCATATTCAGCCAGTGGTAG
The DNA here is from genome assembly GCA_013400435.1 of Pycnonotus jocosus. NCBI lineage: Eukaryota > Metazoa > Chordata > Aves > Passeriformes > Pycnonotidae > Pycnonotus > Pycnonotus jocosus. The sequence goes on along the minus strand of VWYP01026674.1, from coordinate 35,460 downwards.
CATCATTTTAAGGATGGACCTCGGCTAGGTGAGAAACATGTGATGTTTGCGCCAAGGCTGTGATTGTGCTCTTTTCTTTAATGGTAGATTTTAAATCCCGGCAGCAGATAGGTGGGAGTGGTTTCACATCTTGGAGGTGTTACAGTGTAATCCTAACTTTCAGAGCTGGTGTATCTGTGCAGCTCTAGAGAATGGGAAATGAAGATTCTTACTTTTGTAAAGATGAGCTTTGTGAAATTGGGTTTACCTCTGCGGAGTATAAATGATGTGAGAACTGTTGCTAGTGGTTGGAAATCACTCCAAGTCTATTGTAACCTGTTGCACTATAAAAAAAAGTGTGTGATAATAGGGAATGTGGTAAGATACTCAGCAGTAAAAAATAAACTTTTAATCAGTATGTGATGTGAAGCAATTGGATATCTTTGTAGCACAAGAGAGGTGGATAGTAAATCTTATTTCAATCCTGAAAATGAGTTTATTAACTGTTTTTTAATCAGGAGGTTGACAAATCTGACCCTTTGTTAATTTAGGCTCTTAATAACTTCTTCTGATTCTTTAAGAAAAGCAGTTTTTCAGTAAGAAAAACAAGAAGAAATGTACACGTGTCTGAAAATATTCCTGGAAAAGATGACTTCATAAAGTATACTGGAGAGCAATTGTAACTTTTTTCCTGATTGTTTTTGATTGCTATGGACAAATGATGAAAAATCACACTCACCAGAGATGAAATAGCTGTGTGGAGGAGGTGGGCACTCTGAATTGCTTAGTGGAACTTAAAAGAACTGTAACTGGTATCGGATGTTCTTAGGCTGGATTTTCTTCCAGTGCTTAAGTAGGAGTGTGATTACAGAACAAGTGCTTTTCATAGTATCCTCACATTGCACAGGAGTTTACTCCAAAAAGTACTACTTTTATGTGGTATTGGTGAGAATTCAGTTTTTTATTGAAGCCTGAAAAAAGAGATAAATGAAATAGCACATTACATTTAATCTTATCTTCCAAAGCAAAGCATGCAGGTGGAGGTAAGATAAAAGTACGATCAAATTAGTCTTGCAATGTTTATAAAGCTGGTAATGGGGGTAAACACAAAGAAATATATAATTAAATCTGTATAAGAGGTGTGTTAATTTGGAAGGAATATTTAAGACCCATAATCTTCAGAAATACATAGTGAGAGTTGCAATAATAAGCCTGGGAGTTTATGTTGGAGGTTATTTTTCTTTAGGAAATAATTTTGCTGTCTTTCTTCTCCTGCATGCCTCTCTGCTGAATTCCCACTGTTAGATGCTAAACTCCATGGAAAAGTAGCAGACAAAATAATCTCCTGCCAGACTCTTGATTCCCTGGTCAATAAGCAACATGCAAAAATCTGAATAATTTTTATTTCAGTATTGCTTTTCAAAAAAAGGTCACAAGTTTGAAAATAATCATTGGTTCCTCCAGAAAAGAAACTCGAGGGATTTGTTTTCTGAACCTGGGTCCACTACAATTTCAAGTGAGAAAGCTGTATTGTGATAATAAACTCACTTAGTATGACAATGTCCATCTAAGTGTAATAATTAATTACAGAATTAGGTTAGCATCATAATGCCAAACTGTATTTGATTAGAAATTAATATATTTTTACAAGTTATGCGACTCTGCTTTTGGTATACTTTTACAATTTAAAGATTAAATTACAAATTTAATCCCATTTTTTTTGTTTTGTAGTTTAATAAGACTGAAATTCTTATTATCTGGAGAAAATAAAGAGGGATGAAGAAAAGTCTTGTGCTTGTTTAGAAGAATGCTATATCAAAGATTTCTAACCTTAATTATCTTTATTTAATCACAAATACATTCCATGCTTGTTAAAGAAATATTTTTTCTGCTTTCATTAGTTTCTCAGGCATGTAGAGTTTCGGCCAGGGAATGTGCTTTGTTTTGAACTCAGTCAGTGACCCCTGTAAAAATGTTTAATTAACTTTTGCCAATGTCAATATGGTTCTATTATTCTCAGCAGGCTGGATGAGCTCCCTCTGGTGGCTCATTTACATTGAGGTTCTGTTCTTTCCTTTGTATCTGTTTACTCAAGCAAACAAGGCTGCTGACCCCAGGTATCAGTCAGGCGTCGGTTCCTTCTGGGCTTACACTTTAATTGAAAAACATCAATAATTTCCTTACAGAATGAAACAAAAACATTTAAATTCACAGGAGGTTCAATTCATTAGCAAAATAAATAAAGAGATGCTGGGTAACAAAGTAAGCAAATACAACCAAATTACTTCCTTCTAAGTCAAAATCACACAGTAGGTGGATGGCAGTATTTTAGCAGTGTCACCCACTTACGATAGTGCCTATTCTTAAACTTACGAAATATTTGGATATTAAACCAAAATATTTGGACCTTGACCATGAAATTATGGAGTTCAGTATTGGCAAGGAGGAAGTAGGGTAGCAAGTAAGGTTACAAACATGGGCTTCAGGAGAGCAAATTTTGGCCTCTTAAAGGAATATTCTCGGAAGAACCCCATGGGAACAAGGCCTGCAAGGAAGAGGAGTCCAGGAGAGTTGGTTGATATTCAAGGATTGCTTCCTCTAGGCTCAAGAATGATGCATCCCAATGAGCAAGAAATTAGGCATAGGTGACAAGAGATCTGTGTGGATGAGTAACTCCTGTCATTGCTCGAGCCTAGGCAGGGAGCACACAAGCAATGGAAACAGGGTCAGGCTGCTTGAATGAATATGGAGAGGTTGTCATAGTAGATATGAGACAAGGAAGGTCAAGGCCCATATGAAATTAAATCTGGCCAAGGATATCAGGGAAAGCAGGAAGGGCTTCTTCAAATGCATCAATAATAAGAGTAAAAATAAAATAATGTGGGGCTGTTACTAAATGGAGGGGGACTCTGGTAACAGAGGACACAGAGAAGGCCGAGTTACAGAATGCCATCTTTCCATGGGTCTTCACTTGCAAGACCAGCCCTCAGGAATCTCTGACTTGGGAGACCAGGATAAAGGAATGTTGTAAGAAAGATTTTCCCTTAGTCAAGGAGGGTTGGGTTAGAGAGCACCTAGTGGTGAAGATGTGACATCCACAAGTCCATGGGCCCTGATGGTGTGCAGCTGTCAGTGCTGAGAGAACTGGATAGTGTAGCTAGACTGCTCTTGATTGTCTTTGAAAGGTCTTTGTGATGAGGAGAGGTATCTGAGGACTAAAATGAAACAGATGTCACCCCAGTCTTCCAAGAGGACAAGAAGAAGGATCCAAGGAACTATTGGCCAGTCAGCCTCACCTCAGATTCTGATAACGTGATGGAACGACTCATCCTGGGGACCATCTTTATCCATAGGGAGGAAAAGGAGGTGGTCAGGAGTAGTCAGCATGGATTCACTAGAGGTAAATCAGCAGAGATGATGGAGAGACTGGAGAAGCTCTCTTATAAGGAAAAGCTAAGGGAGCTGGGGCTGTTCAGCCTCAAAAAGAGACAACTGAGAGGGCATCACTGTCTGTCAGTATCTGAGGGGAGGGTGCCAAAAGAGTGGAGCCAGTTCTGCTCAGTGGTGCTGAGCAGTAGGACAAGAGCCAGTGGGCAGAAACTGATGCACAGAGAGCTCCATCTAAACACAAAAAAGAACTTCTTTACTGTGTGAGTGACCAGAACAGGTTGCCCAGAGAAAGTGTAGAGTCTCCCTCACTGAAGATACTCAAGAACTGTCTGGACACATGTTGATGACCCTGCTTGAGCAGGGAGATTGGACCAGATGACACACTGTGATCCCTTCCAACCTGACCCATTCTGTGATACTGTGAAGAAAATGATTCAAGAATGTAAAATCTGTGGGTTTAAAGTGGGTTAATCCTGTAGATGAAATATAATATGAGTTAAAATTAATCTTGGTATCAGAATTCATGCTAGAAGAAGCATAATCTCACTTTTTGTAGTCTTCTTAAAATTAAGAAGATGGAAATTTCTGGGTCAAAACCCCTGGCAAATTTAAAATGAATTTTCCACATCTCTAATGTTAGTTTCTACAGATACTTTTTAATTCCATGCTGTTGGAATTTAATGGCATCCTTATACTGGCATTAAGCCCTTCTCTCTCTGAATCAGTGGGAGAAGTTTTGAAGCCAAACAATGTGCAAATTGGACATAAGGTTAAATATGTGTTCGATATAGATTTTTTTTTTTTTATTGTCAGTAAAGCAGGTTACAGAAAATATTCAAAAATTAGAGAAATTAGTTTTTGGAATATGGGTATTTAGACAAAGATAAAATTTTGCTTGGAGAAGTAGAAAGGGGTCACAGCAGATGAGATTTGGAGGGAAGTAGCAGTGTTTATAAGGTGGTCAGATAGCCATGTGAAATAAAGGGAAAGATAGAGTATAACCAATGATAGACCTGTAGGAAGTTGAAAAGAAATATCTTTTAAAAAGTGGTTCAAATGAATGTTCATTTGTGTATTTAAATTATGTCTTGCATTTTTCCATGTTCCTTAAACATTCTAACAGCTGAGATTCACAAAACAAAAAATGCTTACCAGGCATGGCAAATCTTTAAAGAGAAATCTGTGGACTTTCAATATTCAGACAAATGAACCTGTTATTTTTTTAATCACAGATTGTTCATCTGTCTTGTTCATCAAATAACAATTGAGAACACAGTTCATAGGATAATACTGTGTACCTGAACATCTGCATTAAAGGTAAACAGTCTTGGTCTTCCAGTATAATTAAAAGTATGGCTAGTGACAGAAGCAGGTGGGTCAGCAAATAATTTTCTTCTATGTAGGTTTTTTTAGAACAGTTTCCTACTGTGTTTAATTTCAGAATCTCTTTGATATTGGTGATCAGACTATGAGGGAAAAAAAAAGTCTGGTATTTGAGGAAATTACTGGTGTACTTTGTTCAGGACTAAGGAGAATTGGAAATAACTTAGTTGGTGCACCCTAGGACTATGTTTACATTTTTGCAGCTGATGATAACTAGCATTTTCCAGGCGTCCTTTCATAAAGGAATATACTGATCCAGATTGATCCTTAGATCAGTCTGTACTCCTGGCTGCTGCCCAATTTCTTTTTCCTGTTCTACCAGTGCTGTAACTGGATTGCTTGTACTACTGAACTTCATCTTGTTTCTCGTGCTCTCATCTAGAAGATTGTCCAAGTCTTCCAGGATTGTGTCCCTGTCCTCCTGTGCTGAGTGACAGCTTTGAAAGTTGGCCGAGAACTTGAATCCATTCTTATGAAGCAATGCTGGAACTCTTTAAGGTTAATGGATTCAGGTTTGCAGCATTTAACCCAAAACTAAGCAGGTAGATTCCACTGCTTGCTGAATTTTGATGCTTCTATTATCAAGATTGTCAACCACTTTATGTTAGAGAGCTGTTTAAATACCTTTTTCATGTGTGTCATTTAGGAGTGGGAAATAATACTTTGTGTGGCAATGTCTTTATCTGCCTTTTACTCTGAAGAGGCATATGGACAACACCAATTAAATTTTGTGTGCTGGTGGAAATGAGCAGCTAGGCAGCATTGCATGCAGATTACTTCCACCACTACAAATGCAGGAACATAATTTTATATATTATAAATATATAGTTATGAAATTATACTGCCTTTACATTGCTGAAGGTCAGCAACATTTGTGAGCAGAGGGGTACTTGAGAGTTTGTTATGAAGGCAGATGTTCCTCACACATGAACTATAGAGGTAATAGGACCTTTTAGTACTTGTGGGCATACGCACAAGCTGGGTATTGCAAGTTAGAATAAACACAGTAGGAGTCCTGTCTGTGTAGTGAGTAGCTAACTGTCACTGTAGTATAAATAATTTCTTCAGTGGACACTTTAACAACATAATTTCAGTTCTTTTTTAATGTAAATTGATTAAATACATAGTCTGCTCATTCTGCCTAAAAGTTGATAATTTACTTTTTCTGGTAGTTATTATAAGTTTTAGTTACATTTAAACAAAAATTCTAAATGAGCTGTTCGAGTTACTGGCACTTTTTAGAACTTTACTAGTCTTCCCTTGTTCCCTGTTTCATGGGGACACTGTAGTGTGATGAGAGAATAGTATGCTTGGTTTAATTTAAATAAAGTAAACTTAGTGCAAACACTACACTGGAGCCATCCAGGAAGGTCTTTGTGTTTGGCAGTGAAAATCAGCTGATTTTATTTCTCTTTGCTGGGAGATAATGAAGACAATTGGTTTTAATAGCCGGGGACAACATTTTATCTGATTTATCACCCTTCTGTCATTTTTCATATCTCACTTTCACCTGTCTGTTTTTGACTAGGTAAAATTTTATTGGAGGTACCAGTCATATTTTACTTCAGTCTCAGCTATTACTTTTTGATTTTTAACTTGCTTTTTGACTTTTAACATCCCATGACCTTGTATTTTCAGATATTCTAGAAGTGTTCTAAGATGTTCTACTTAGGAAATACATCTGCACAGAATATACAAGTGGCAAATAGATTACTCTGTGTTCCCACTGACTTCTGTTAGTCTCTCAGTGGAGGGGACAATTACCTGTGCTTTGTAATGCTGTTGATGAAATGATGTGTAATAACGTACAATATCCTGTGAATGGCAACGTAGAAAAAATATCCAAAGACATTAGTTTAAAATTTTCAGTTGATTGCTTCCTTAATACCTTGAATGCACCTCTATTGCTCTAATGCACCATACTACATTATGTGGTACTTCTCAGCAGTTCAGTCAATTGCAATGCTGAAGGAGTCAAGGCAAAAAGCTGCCAAAACCTCCCTGAGGATCTAGTAACATGCTGCATTCAAGCCTATACCAACTTCATGTGGCATTTAAAAAGCAGCATCTAATATGTTATCTCACAGCCATTCATTCTTATTTGTGAAGAATGCAAATTCTACTCAAGTTTTTAAAATAACTTTTAAATTTTGCTTTTACTAAGGATTTACTCGAACATGAATTCTGCTGAAAACTTGCATTCGGGATGCTCTTCCATTTGAAGCCAGCCCCCAGAGTAGAACAGTGTTTAGGACATACTCATTCAGATAGCAGAGAGCAACAGGTTTTCCCATTCCCATCTGAAATCTGCTGCTTTGGAATATTTGTGTTTGTCTAAAGATGTCTTTCATATTTGCTGTAATTCCATGGCTAACTTTGTGCTCCTGTAGGTGTAAGGCTTGGGAGAAGATCTAAAGGAATTTTTCGTGTATCTGAAAACTTCATTTGTTTCTAGTGTCAGCTTCAGGATGCTGTGGAAGCCCAAGGGATTGATTTACAACAGTCCTGTTTGGTCTGCATTAGACCACTGCTAGTTGCACTTACCATCTAGGTGTTGGGAACTTCTGCTGGATAAAGTGCCTGCACTCATCCCAGCTGATTATTACCTAGCACTAGTATTTGTTTGCCTCCACAGCTGCTGTAGAGTTCAGACTTTCGTCTTGGTACCTAAATTGTGATTACAAGAGAAGCAATGCCTGTTAGATAGTAAAGGGAGCATAGCATGTACAGTGTTTGTAACTCTTCGGTTTAATTTTTGAGGAAAGTGGAAGTCATTCCTAAATCTCAGGACTACAGACTATATGTCTATATGCTTTTGTATGGTGTGTATTTGTAGCCAATGTGTCTTTTTGACAAATAATGTGGAGTCCAAACAACTAACTTGTGTTTTATGCCTGCAATGATTTTTTGGTGTTGTTTTTTTTAACTTCAATATAGCTTTTGGCTGAAAGATCATATAAAAGCTGCAGTACATCTTACCTAAAGATGATTTTATGTGCGTAAAAAAGACCTAGAATTACCTGTTTCTGATAGTGTTATTTGTGCAGGTAAACTTATTATGTTGTTATCAATTCAAGAGTCTTGTACAAATTTTTCTGTAAGTGATGGCAGAGCTATTATATATAAGCTGCCAGTGAGCTGCCAGTACACTAGTACATTGTTTCCTTGCAATTGTGTTACAAAAGAGTTGTATTGCTGTCATTCATTCTCACTGGCACTTGCATCACTGTGGTTGAGCCATTAACCATAGCTGATCAGATTGTCTTCATAGTTCAAAGCAGTCGTCTCATGTAAATAGGTATGCTGAGAAGATAGTGTGCTCCTTATTAAATTAAACTAAAAACATAGTGTGTGTATATAGGGTTATAATTCTAACCCCTTTTTGCTGTCAGATTCTTATGGAAGTGCCTCTGGGGATGTTTTGTGCAGAGGATATATGTGACCTGAGTGTGAGAGGACACCATACCCTCAGAGCCATGTGTGAAGGGAATAGATGAAAAGATTTCATGTGTTGCAGGTGAGAGCAGAAACACAGGTAGTCCACACCTAGGGAGCAGACCTACATTGTGAGACACCAGGAAGTGATTCCTTTTGTCTTAGTTGCCTTCATGGTCACCAAGGTCTGTCTGATACTCTTAATAAAGTATGTACCAAGGGGAATGTGTTGGATGACTGAAAAAAAGTTGGATTCCTTGGCTTCTCTGAGGTGGGATTAGTAGGGTTTCAAGCAATAAGCAAGAGGAGAGAGGGGTGGTATTTCTCTTTTCTGTAGTTACTTGCTTCAAGAGCTGTGAATTATATAAATGTAAATCAATTACTAATGCATACCCAACCCATGCTGCTTTTCTCTGCCAATGTCATTTTCACCTGCTCCGGGTGACCAGTTCTCTTTTGTTACTGTTACCCTCCTGAGATTGAAACCCTCTCATGCTGCTTTGCACAGCAGCTTCATACTTCACTGAGCAGCTGTCACACTGTCCTTCAGGTGAGGCATGGCTCCGAAATTAGGACTCTTTGGGTGGTACATTTGCCAAAATTAGTGTTCTTTAAATAGGGCACCACAGCCTGTTCACCATGGAGGACGAGTGGAAGTAGATACATTCTCTAACAAGGAGGGTTGTCTGTGTGTATGTAAAATCACTTTTTTTATAGCTTTGGGACTCTGGGAGTAAATTGTAAATTGAAATTAATAGTTTTGTTATTTCTTTAAGATGTGTTCTGGTATTCTGAGATCATAGGTGTACTAACACCTGGGCAAAAGTTTTGCATTTTATAATTCTATCATGGTAAACTTGAAAAAGCAAAGATGGAAAACTAAACTAAATTTGCATGAAAAATTATCCCATCCACACCTCCACCACTGACTTTTACAATGTGCATCTGGATATGTTCTGTATTATCTGACAGCTTCCTTACCATGGAGCAGTGGTGATCTCTATATTTCTAGGTAGAACAGCATGAGGCTTGATTGTTTTGTTGCTTGTTTTAGCACTTAGGCTGAGAAGAGCCATGTTCAGCATATGTACAGGGAAGGAAATTGCACATTAATTTGAAGTCTCCACATGGTGAAGAAATATAATTAGTGAAATAGTTAAGCAGAATGCGAGCATGGACCTATCTAATGTTAAAATATACCTTGTTTGGAACTGGGGTCTTTTGTTATATATATATATTGATGTTATAGGTCCACTATGGGAGAAAAAGGGGGCCACACATCATTTTGGAAAGAGCTAAACACATCACAACCTGTAAGGTCCTTATTCTGGCTAAAACAGACATAGATGGGATTAAAGAGATTACTGGTTAACCCAGAAATCTCTGATTTAAATCTCAAATTCATATGATTTCAAGTGCAGAAGTATTGGCACAGTATCAAAAGGCAGGTTGACTTTTTTAAGCTTAACTGGACACGAAAGCACATTTACTGGAAGGTTCCATTTTAATGCCACAAAACCTCTACTTTTCTGTCAATATTTTTATCAAAGAGGTGGGTGATTATCACGACAAAGCAGAGTCAGGTTTAGGAATTCTTAATCTGGTTGTGCCTCTGAGGAAGGAAAAGAGTTTTTCAGTAGCTTAAAAACATTCTAAAGGAATATTTATTTCCTTTTTATTGGACTAAAAAGGAATTTCCTTTACATTATAATCAAGTTTAAGATTAACAATCAAACTTTACCAGCCTGGTATATGACTTTTCTTGTCTTTGAATATTTCTGGAATAAATTTTTGATTTACCACTGTCTTGCTAGAGCTGGAGCTTGTCTTCTTTTCCTTTATTTATATTCAAAATTCAGGAAAATCTCTCTGTGGACATTGGAAGTTATTTAAACTTAACATTCAAACTGATTTTGGAATATTGGAAATGAAAAATGGAATTAGTATGTCAACTATAACTAAAAATATGTAAAAGGAACTGTGTAAATGGCAACAGACCTAATTTTATTTTTTGTAGATCCTGTTCCATGACTATGGATATATAGAATATATGTTATAAATATAAAAATGTGCACATATACATGTGTATTGCAGCATCTCTAAAGTCCTAGCACAGTTATGTTTCTTTGTTATTGCATTTGTAAACTCTTCTATTACAGCCTATCAATATGCCTTAGTTTAAATCAGTGATGTAAAACCTGGATGGCAACCTGAACCAGATCTCAGTTTATCTCAGGCTAGTCCCTTGTAAGCTCTATTAACTCAGACTGAGAAATAGTAACTAAAGTAGTGGAGTAGTGAATCAACAGTATTTTAAATCCTCCCCACTGGCTTTGTAAGAATATCCAGGCTGTTTATAATGCTATTATTTCTTGTCAGAATTCTAAGTGCCACTCTGTACAGCTGGAAATAAAGATGATGTATTTCAGGGCTTGGGTAATATTTTTTTTCTTTAATTGACAGCATAGTAAAACACTGTTGGTGCTTGGTGTGGGATGTTTTTTCCCTTTCATTCCTATATTATTTATGCAGAATAATTTATACAGCTAAGAATTTGACTTCTGATCTAATAATTTCTTTACTATTTTTGAGTAAATTCAGTTTTGCTGGCATTCCTAATACTTATCAAGAAAAATAATTTTTTTAGAGAAGTATAAATGACAGGAGTTTCCTTTCTTCATATCCATTTTTGTAATACAACACCTGGGACTTCCTTCTATTGCTTTGCATTTTAAGGGGAAGGGAAATGCTGAAACAGCTTTCCTGCGGGTTTTGCTCCACTGAAGTTAACTGCGAGCAGTGGAGCTGTTGTGGGAGGGAGAAGCTTGCAGAAGTGACACTCACAGGGCGTGTGTGACTACTGTAAAGGCACGTGGGTGTGTGTCTGCCTGCGGCTCATCCTCCTGAGCTGGCTTCTGGGGAAGACGAGCGCAGCAAAGGGTTAACTTCTTACTATCAACCTCAGAAAGGCACGTTTGCAATCCCTCCCAGCCTCGTCTTCCTTTTTTACACCTCGTTTGCTCACCGCTGCTCCTCGCTTCAAGGCAGATCCTTTGACCTAAGCAGATTATTGTAGACGCATGAAGGACACAGCGAGCTATCCTGTGCTTTTAAAGGAGGAGATTTTGGCTCCAAAATAGGACGCTAAGCTTTTCAGCCTTCTGCTGCTGTACCTAGCGAGCACGGGGCCGTGTCTCGGGGTGCTTGCGGGGCTCCTGTGGGATCGGATGGGGAACAAAAGCGCAAGTGGCAGCTGCTGCAAATGTGGGAGCCTGTGCCGCTCGCGGGAAGCGATTGCTAATGAGGGCCTGTGAGACCTGGGTTTCCTTGGTTTCCATGACACTTATTAGGTAACACAGAAATTGAATTGTCTCCCACAGTGCTCTTGGGGGATACTGGTATGGCGGGGTGCTCCAGGGGCACAGACTTGCAGCAACTCATCACACTAAGCGTGTGAAACTCCCTGGATTGTTGTGCCTTACTGCTTTGTTCGCTGTGTCTCGCTTGTGTTTGCAATTTGCTCTGCTTTGTTGATTTTTTTTTTCTTTTGGTGGAAGACCCTGGCTCTACACCGTTTCTCAAATAATATTTTCCCCTTTTTATTCAGAGCTGAGCTTGGCAAAGAGAGGATATGAACAATTATACAGGTGGGCTACTCGGGGGGAGTGAAGATATAAGGCATCCAAACAGGTACTGGCAACCTACAGCTCTGTAAAAATGCCCCTCCAGCAGATTTCTGTAGTTCCAGCGCGGGAGACTGCCAGCAATGGGAGAAGTTCAATGGGCACAAACAGAGAGAAGAGCAAGGAAGTGGAGGTAAGAGGAAGGTTTCAGTTTGCTGGGACAGGGTGAGTGTGCCTTTGGCAGGCAGGGCTTTGGCTGCAGAGTGGATGCGGCGTGGCTGGAGCACTGCAGAGCGCTCAGGGGGGCAGCTGGAGCCACTGCGGGGGATGCTGTGACAGCAGCACCTCAGCCTGACAGCGACGAGCAGCCTGCTTCAAAAGTAAAATAAATAACCGAGGGAAGTTGTGAACTGCATCAGGGAGTTTTAACACTTTCATTGAAATGAGTGCAGCCTGCTAGTATCAGCATTGTTCTTTATAAACTGTCAAGTAGCAGTTCCTTTACAATAGGTTGGATGAAAAAGTAGTTTCAGTAAAATCTCTGTTTAAAACCGACAAAAATACTGCACTAAAGTCTGTCTTTCTAATGTACATGTGCTGTAGGCATAATATAACTTAGTCTTTTTAACATTTAAAAGGCATCAGTGTTTTGTTTTTTCTCTCTTGACTTTCTTTGATTCATAAACATGCAGAAGTGTTGTTTCATCAGTAAATACTGTATCATGTTGCCTCTTAGTTAAGAAGAAATGGTAGGTTCATATTCCATTAATGGTTAGTACAAAAAAACCCCAGAAAATCTGTGCAATTTTAATAGTATTTTTACCTGTAGGAGTCTCTTTTCCTATTTATAGGTTAAACATCTATTGTGCAAGACCAGAAAAAAACCCAAATACCCCTTCCAAACCCAAAACATAAGTAGTCTGTTGATAGATATAGCAGTAAATGTATGTAACATAGACATCTGCTATTTACAGACATGTTTCTTGTCTCTGTGCTTTGCTTTTCCTCTTGCTGTATGGAAACCAAGGAACTATTGGGAAAACAAACATTTTATCTTTTAAGTATTGTCTGAGAGACTGTGACAAACTGCATCCCTGAAAGAAGTCTTTCTTCTTGTGGATTGTGAGACTTAGTTTTCAGGAAATTGTGAAGTTCAACAGATGGTTGATATTCATAACAGGTCTGTGTGACTGTGGAAAAGTATTGTTTGGGGTTTTCTTGATTTTAAATTTAGGATAATATTTTTGCTCTATATTTGGGTATGACAAGTTCACTGAAAATGATTATTCTGTTTTTCATTTGAGCACTTTGGTATAAGTAGCATCCTTCCCTGGAAGTAGTCTCCAGTTGTCAACTGGTAGCACAGTCGTAAGAGTCATAATATTTTGGGATTTCTGTCCTGAAATGGAAAACTTTGGTTAGGTTTTATTCTTTCATTAATTGATTAAAGATGAAAGTTCAGGTGAAAACTGTTCTTTGTATTAAGGCTCAAGGTGTGAAAAGCAGAAATGTAGCATGTTACCTGGCTTAAATTGTTCTCTGGCATTCTTGTTTCAATCTGATCATTAGAGTTAACTGAAGAATAAATGCATTATTCACACAACAGTCAGCTAAATGTGAGACTCTATTTAGAGGGGTGGGGGAAGTGTGGAGATTCTGAGTTGTGAGAATCATCTCATACAGTTTTCTGGTGGGATTTTGTTTATTTGTTTGTTTTTTGCCTTTTTTTTGTGTGAGGGCTGGGTTGCATCATTTCAGCAAGACTCCCGTGTCTCAGAAAACAGCTTCTTCTTGAATGTTGTGGAAGTTATATATCAGATAAGAGCAAAATGACATGGATAACTAAGTTCACTAAAGTTCTCGTCTAAATTTAGTATTGAAAGTACCAAACACCAACCCTACAGAACTCCCAACCAAACTTAAAGTACATGGTACTCGTGGAAATGTATTTACCAAACTGCTCTCTGCTGGTCAGAGGCTAATCATTCTGCTCAAATTTCTGCTTATCCTGTAAGGCTTATGGCTGGAATTTATACAGTGTAAAAACTCCCTAGTGCTATTGGTGGAGTTAGTAGACCAAGCAGTAAAGACTGTTTTTCTCATAATATCTACTTATGTAAATTATGATGATGTTCAGGTTTGTTTTCTGGGTGTAATTTGGGAGTAGTGAACCAGCCTTTTTATTGTCTAGACGGAGATTGCTCAGGCTTATGTAGATGATGGTCTACCCCTGCAAATACTGCACACTATGGTTCTCACAAAGGTAAACTCCCCTAGCTTGTACTAGTGTTTGTATTGGTGAGGGTCTTCTGGGTTCATGGTATTCTGATATTGTTTTGGCAAGTACCTGCTTCCTCTGCCTTTTCATTAGCAGGCTTTTTGAGGTGAAAGCTAAATAAAGTAGTTAAATGGGCTTCTAGCTGAGACTATTAAGCTGGTTCAGGTTCAAGAAGACATGAAAAAAGGAAACGGCTGAAAGGTCTTCCAGTTGCTAGGGATAACAACTGTTAGGATTGTATGCCAAGTCCTGTTATTGCTAAAGAGTTTTATGTTATGTTCATACAACAGCATTAAAATTTATGAAGAAGAGTTCATCTTCTGTCTAATTGCAGAGCTGGATGCAGTGAACTTTTTCCAAGTTCATGGTGATTCATAAATCTGCCTAAGTCGTACACAACTGAGGTTCTTAATGATGCGACTCCTTCTGTAGTGATTTTCTGTGATTTTTAGATGCTCATACACATGCTTTATCTAAGGTTTTAATATGTGTCTGTACACACTTATAGATGATTGCCTAACACAAATCTATCATTAAGGATGTTAAGTGCAGTCTCACTTTGGAGCCCCACGTGCCCATAGTGACCTCTGGGCGATACTGGGAGTAGAGGTGTGATAACAATGGCTACAGGGAGTGTTTCCAGGCAATCTTTCTATGCAGTGTCCTTTGTGGGAGTAAAAACTTTAGTGCAGGCTACTCCTGCAGTTTTGCAGTGATTTGTCTCAATAATTAGCAGAAGTTGTAGCTAACAATGGAATTTACATCAAATTGAGCTGTAGAGCCTCTTTGAATGTAGCCTAAAGATGAAGTAGGGTTTTTTTTCATAATGAAGCAGTGAAGATGCTTAGGTGTTGAATAACCTATTGTAGCAGCTCTGCGCTACATTTCTGTACACAGGTATAATCTTCTGCTAGCTTGTTTCACTGATTTTAGCAAAGCTTACCAGTCAATAATGCTACTAGTTTTCCCTCAAACATTTAAGTGTAGAAACTGTCTTACTCTTCTACTAATGGAGTTGGAAAAGTTTGTTGCAGAAGTGAAGACTGAAGTGTAAAGTGCATTCACAACATGATGTGGGCCTTTTTTTTTTAATTAAGTAGTTAATTTAGCTTTCTTCAATATTTGAGAAATATATCATAAGTTTGTAGTGAAGTGTGGAGTTGGGTTTCTGTGACTGAGAAAAACTCTTGGGTGTCTGTTTTCAGAAGAGTTTACTAGTAGAACTGTTGTTCAAAGTGAATTAAATCAGTAACCAAAAGATCAAATTATGCCATCAAGACTCCAAATTTAGGTGGGTTTTTTTTTTAGTACATAGACTTCAATGCCTTGAGACCAAGGTCATGGTAATATATGACCCTGATTTTATATGTATATACTATTTCAACAGTTACCATTAACTTCTGATTGATTTTCTCTGCTGTAATAAAGAAGGTTAAAGAAATGTATATGATTCCTGAAGAACCTGGTTGATGAAATGCCTATCTGGCTCATAATTTTATTATTTAGTCATGAACATACATTGTGGAGTTCATAAAGTAGCCTCAGTTTACGTTGGCTTTTGTATGGGCGTGAACTATTATTCTAAAGTAAGTTAAGTACAGAAAGAAAATTTCACCCAGTGAGAAAATGGGACAGGGCTGGTGAGTGAAGGTCAGCAAAAACACTAACACTTACCAAGAGCTTACAAGGGTCATTGAATAAATTGCCATGACTACTGTGGAAAGCCAGACTTGGATGTTGTACATTTAAGAGTGGTAGGAGCAAGTTTATAAAAGCCAAAAATTGTCATGATGTGGTAGAGAAGGTACTCCTTGATGCCAAGCTAAATGTGTAGGATACTGCACCTTTTCAGCTTAAGCAGTCTTTAGTACATGGTACTGGAAAATTTACATGTTACCTGAAGGTAAAAAATTCAGACTAGAAAATAACCTTAATGAAGAAAGCGGTGGCAGACATCAGTCAATCTTCATTTGGTTACTTTGCAAGACTTTGATTAAAATGAAAATATCCGAACCAAATAATCTTTGTAACATGTTTTTTGGCCATATTTGTATGCTAGTATAACTTCTTACAGTGACGAGTCTTACTCGGTTGCCCCAAAACCTAATCCAAGATCCTAAAGATGTTGCAAAATTTGATATTCTGTAGTTTACAAGTAACAAATTAGCCATGTTATTGTTGCCTCTTTTTTTTTTTTTAGTTTTTTTTTTGTTTGTTTGTTTGGTTTTTTTTTTAGTTTTGATTCTTTGTTCTTAACTGATAAATTATTTTCTTCTTATGCCTGCTGTTTCTCTGGTGTTAATATTCTGGCAGAGGTGATGATGACTATTAGTTTCCTTCACAGAACTTCACAGAATGCAATAAATTACAAGGAGGAATCCTCACTCCACTGTGTATTGTACTTTGGCATGAAATGTAGTTCTGCACTCTGCACAGTTCTGTGCTGTGAAGGAAACTTTGGACTTCTATTCTTCAGCATTGTTTTCATGTTCTGCCTTCTCAAAAACAGTAAGATAGAATGAGACCTGTGACTTTGGAGACTTTAAATGTTACCTGGGAAGTGCTTGGCATTTATAAAGGAGTATAGAAAATTGGATTTGAACTTGATGGTTTCTCTGTGCAGTTTGTGCCTTAAAAAAAAAAAAAAAAAAAAAAAGAGTATGTTGTTCAAAATTATGTATGCTCATTTATTGTGTAGAGCATGCATCTTTTTTTGTAGATATCTTCAAGTCAGAATTGAGACTGAAACCGAAGGGGTCTTGTGAATGGCACTTTTGAGTAGCTGCTAATGTTTATTTTAAGCACCAGACTAGAATAACTGTTAAGGTTTGCCTTAAAGCTTGTATTTTAGGAGGAATTGGCATGTTTTTTGAAGGAGGAAGCAGTAGCTAAATGTTATTGATGGGAATGAATTGGTTTACATTTGTCTATGTTATCTCACTTGTTACCTACCTAATTTTAAGTAGATGTAATAAGAGTTGAAATATTTTTAAAGGCTTAGACTTCCTTCCATGCTGCAAAGAAAGTGCTTTTACATTTGTTAAATTATTTTCTTGGCAGTTGTGAAGTACATACAGAGATATTTGATACTTGAAACATGTCTGTAATTAAGGAAAAAAGGTAAAGGCTTTTACATGTTCATGTTGTTTTATTGCCTTACTACTTTAAGTCAAACAATGTATTGGGGTTTGTTGTGGGGTTTTTTTTCCTGTTTTTGATTTTGGGGTGTTGTGTGTGTTTTATTTGGGTATGGTTTGGTTTTTGCTTTTACATCGGGAGGCATAATGTTTAATGTAGTTAAATTTGTTAGTGGCTTTGGTCACTTTTTCAAAGGTTGAAAAGGTGTAACTCCTAATATGGGACAATTTCACTTATACCAGTACTAATAAGACGGCTTAAGGCATGTAATGCAAGGAATAAAAGTCTTAGAATTGCAGGATATTGGTGAAATAATTAATGAGCCAGACAGGTGATTTTAGTTTTGTGGCTGATTATCTCACAGTCTAAAAATTTCTTAGGTATAACTTAATAGATAAATAGATATGGTCATATATTACCTAAAATACACTGGATTTTTTATTCTACAGTAAGAGTAATGATATTTCTTTTCAATGACAACTGCCTGGGAAGAGTCATATAATTACAGTCTCTTTAGGAGGTATGATTTTTTTTTATTCAGCAAGATGTGTGAGGATGGGAGAATGGGGAGGGGAGGATCTAGAATTTGAATCAGATTAGTGATGTACTCTGACATGTATTGCCTTCCCTTCATAGTTTTTCTTAATGTAAAGCTCATGTTGAACATGTCATGCACAATTTATGACAAAATCTCTAATGCTGTTTATCATCAATATTATATGGCATTTCTTCTTTTCTTGAGATGACCATTATGTGGACTTTTTGCTATGTTTGCATGGAAATCCAATTGCATCTGCAGTTTAAGACGCTAGTGAAATTTTTCTCTATTTTTGTGGTGATAGATTGCTCCTGTGATCAATGGTTGAAGTGCTCCCCAAAGTACATCCATAAAACAGCCTGTGGCATGCTTAGTTATCTTTAGGATGCTTTAGAAAATTAAGTTCCTTATCAGTTAGTTGTCTGGTCCCTGTTTGGGAACTATTATTATATTGGTCTACCATATGATGCTTATGACAAGCAATTTCAAGATAGTGAGAGAAATGGGAAATGTTAACATGCTGGGTTTGTTATAATAATTTTGAAACGTTGTTTCTTTTTACATTTCTGTGAATAAAAACATTACTGTGCTACCAGTAAGAAAATAAGATTCCTAGCTGTGCTTTTATTAGCATGCTTTGGGATAATGTCATTCTTTATAGGCTGCTTTTCCTGATAAGATTATGCAAAGGCTACTGCCTGCACGGGTTTTTGTTTTTGGTTTTTTTTTTTTTGGTCAGGCTTGTTATGAAGTCTGTTAGAGCATATTTCTCCAATCTGCTGTGTATTGACTAAGCATCCAATACCAGTATTGATTTTAAAATTGGTTTTTTCACTGATAAAGGATTTGAAACTCAAGGTTCCATGTCTCAGTAGCCTTCTGCCTCTTCATGTCTGTAGCCAGTGCTTACAATCTGCTGGCACCTGTCTTTTGGTGCTGCTGAAGTCTGACTACAAGTCTCATGAAGAAAGCTTTTATATTCCTTTCATCTCTGGAATTCCCAGTTCCCATAAATTGAATTGGGCTTGTGTGTGTAGTTTTCCTTTCCCACTCTAAAATGCTTCTGAGTTTAAAATATTAGGCTTTGGATTTCATTTAATTTGGATTTCTCTCTAAAGTTAATCTGAGGTTTTACAGGGGAAGAGTTTCCATATTAAATTTAGTTGGAGAGTTTTCCTGCTAAATGATGTTTTTTTAAAAATAAATGCAAAACCCCAACAAACCAAAACCATGAATACAAAAAGTTTTCCGTCTTTAATAGATGGTTGTTTGTCTTCAGCTATAAGCTTCTATATTTTAGTTTCATGACTTACTTGGGTCTTCAGTTATATTGAAGCAATGTCTGTGATTGAGACAGTTTGTAGAATGTGTTGCAGTGTCTAAACCTGGTAGCTGAATAGGG
Organism: Pycnonotus jocosus; assembly: GCA_013400435.1. Classification (NCBI taxonomy): domain Eukaryota; kingdom Metazoa; phylum Chordata; class Aves; order Passeriformes; family Pycnonotidae; genus Pycnonotus; species Pycnonotus jocosus. Next base: position 16,294 of record VWYP01026674.1, on the reverse strand, counting down.
TACCAGGAGCTGGATACAGTTCAGGAAGCTGAAAAACAAATTATTTACTCTAGGTACCTTTCACACTGATTTCCATTATGGAGAGTGTTCTGTGAACTGTTTGCCCTGGTGGAGGTGCTTTTCTTCTGGGGAGTTGGCATGTCACAATAAAGTTTAAATGCAAGTTAGGGACAGAAGAACTTTGTCATCAGCAAAGCCCGTGTCCCAAGACTCATTTTAAAGAAGTATTTTTGTATCCAGTCAGCATTTTTAAAAATAGTTTCCCTGGTCACATGTACCCCACCATATCTTATTCTGTTTAAAGGCCACTATCAGGCATGGAAATCTGGTTCTTGGCAACTATTTGATTAGTTAAGAAGCAATATAGTAGAGGCTCAAATTGCTTGAATATGGTGCCAGCTTTGCCAAACTGATGCTAACCTGATGGGTTTCTCCAGTTTCATCTGAATCTAGCTATCTGAACAAGAAATTTTAAAATCCTCTGTATTCAGGCATATCAGATTCTACAAAATTACTACTATTAATACTAAAATTGTTATTGACAGTAATATTTAGATCTTTGTAACCATGAAAAAAATAATGATGAGTTTTGTATTTTTTTCCTAAGGCAGAGAATACTTGTCCAATTTAAGGGTCTTTCTCAAAGACACTGTGAATGTTCCTCAGTCTTACCATGAAAGAGATTATTTTCTGTCTAGTGGAGACAACACTTTCAGCTCATATCACCAGCTTTGGAAGCTTCCTGGCTTCAGAAAATTGTCATAAGCATATTAGAAATACAATTCTAGTTTCTGCAGTGTGCACATGTGTGAACTACTCAAATTGCATGAGGCTTGTTGGTTCTTGTCCTTTAAAATGAGGTGGTTATTGCAGAACTGCTGAATTCCGTACTTAGAGATGAAGGCATTGTTCCACCACAAGAGAGATCACCCAGGGTCTGTCACAGCCTCTGGCCTTCCCTCTGCTGCAAAGGCTTTTCTTGTGTCTAGAAACAATTTTCATAAAATGCACACATCTCTTAGCTCCTATTTATATGTACATTTGTACCTTTATTATTTTGAGGTTTTCTTTTTAAATTTTTTTATTATTATTATTTCCAATAAAAAGGCAAGATTTTGTATTGGGGAGTGTAATTTGACAGTGTAACCCTACTTTTAATGGGAATACAAACATCAGCTGTTTTGCATTCCAGGGTGGAATAATTTGACTTTAATAAGAAGATGGGGGATGGCTCTCAGCCTACTTTGAAGTATCAGTAATCTTTCAACTTTTCTCCTAGACTTTGGATACACGAGATTCAGGACTTCATTTCCCTGTCAGTGCTGCCTTTTAAAATTGTGGCAGCAGGAACAGCGTGTGTAGACCCTGAAGCATTTCCTTGTTCAGAATATGTTTCTTAGGACTACCCATGTTGTGGATGAAACTTTTCAGTTGTTAGCATTTCCATACCTTCATTTATCTCAGTTATCAGCCAAGCGTGTCCAGGTATGTAGTCAAAGGATTATGTGAATATAAAAGGTTGAATTATTTTAGTGTCAATAAGAAGACAACTGTCTCCTGGAATGATTAGGTGTATGTCTTAACCCCCTGACATGGGATCCTAAGGAAACCCTTTTAGTTTACTCACTAGATATATCTGAGATTGCAGCTGTGTTTTACAGTATCATCTGCTGAAACAGTTTAAAGTAGTTACAGTGATGTCTTATTGATAAATGCTTGTCTTATTAGAGAGATTTGTTGTCTAGTGGCAGCCAAAATAGAAACCCCCACGCTGTCATTTCTCCTAAAATACTGTGCTTGCAGATGCTTAAAGGGAGACTTTTCCTTCCTGTACTCTACACTGCAGCCTGTTGCAATGGCTTTGTTATTTTGAGAGGGATAGAGATGCAGCAAACACTTTGCCCTCTTAGTACTCCCTATGCATCTGGGCAAGGAATCAGAAACCTTCATTTCAGTACAGGATATAAATGTCAAGTATTCAGCACAAGAGCAAAATGGAGTGCGGGTAAGTGTCAGACAGCAATGCCATGTTAGTATTTTAAAGTTTTAGCTATATTCAGTTCATTTACTGTGTCCAAGACACACCCTTTCCCTGAGAGGAAAACAAAATGCTTCTGATCACTTGACTTCTCCAGTGGTAGGCATTACCACAGGGCAGATGGTTAACAGGTCAAACCTCGTGAAAACAGTACACTGTGTCGGTGAAATAGGTGTTTGCCTTTTTGGCAGTGAACCCTGCAGTGCTGCTGAGGAGGCAGCAGGATGTCTGAGTGTGCTGTGTCACATACTGGGTGCAGCTGGAGAGTGCTGTGGTTAGGCTGTGTACATGGCCCAGAGAGGAGTCCATTTGGTAGTTATAAACGCTGTGTGCCTGCAAGGACACTTTATCTGCATTTTTCTAACCACTTCTAGCCTTTTCCTCTGAATGCAAGAGCTCAGACACAGGTGGGAATGTGAATTGGTTTTCCTGAACCGTCTGACAGTGCTGTCTCACTGTTACAGATGGGCAGTGACAGGAATGCCTGTTAAGACCCTCTAATGCTGCTGCAGTCTCCTCCAGTGAGGAAAGGAGGTCACAGCATGCACAGGGCAGTGCTGCTGTGAGTTCAGCCTATCCACATGCTGTGCCTGAAATCTGTTTCAAGTCTCATTAGTGAGGAATGCCCACTGTAGCCCCTGTCTGCAGGTAGTGTGGTTTGGCCCTCCGGAGCCACAGTGAGAGTACTGAATGCTGGTTTGCTAATAGTCCTCTTCACAGGATCCATGGACAACCATTTAATGCATGAAAATAGTGGGGTTTTGATGGAAGTTTTTCTGCTGTATTTCTTCCTGCTTCTTCTGTCATCTCTGAATGCTGTTCTTTGACAATTTGATGGACTACACTTGATGGACATCTTGCAATGCTCTGACTTTGGTTCTAACTCCAGATGTAATTTTCTGTGCTTTCGTGTTTCTCCTCTGAAGTAAGTGTGGCACTGCTCCTTCTACTTTCACAGAACACTATGAAATCCTCCAGTGAAGTCCATTTTCTAAGGGATGTGGATGTGTTGTTTTGTTTCCTGTGGATAGATCATGTAGGTAAAAAGATTCCATGGAAACATTAAGCCCTTACACTCTTACTGTTCCCACACAATCATGAAAGTTCTATGCATACGCTACAGTTTGGATCAACCTGTTTCTTATGTGGAGACTCCATGTTTTTGCCATTTTAAGCTTTGTTTAAAATACAAGAGTTTGTCTCTTACCTCTTGTGCATGTGTTGAGTGTGGTTGAGAACTTGGACTACTTCTTTCACTGTCCATTTAAAATTTCTGAATATTAACACATAGGAACTAAAATCATAAATTATAAAAAATTAGAAGACTAGTAGAGTTTGATGTCTTTTAATTGAGTGTTTGGGGATTTTTTTAAAATTCAGCAATACAGTCTTTATTTTCTGTGATTTATATGTTCATAAATCATGTTACTACTCTTCTGTCTTTAGCAGATAGGTGGAAGGGCAGTTTAACATTTTCATAAGTTATTTCAAGGTTCTGGCATTCCAATCAGGCTCACAGTCTATATTTCTGATAACATACAACACGAACTAGACTGGTCATGATAGTGCTGTCAAACCAAATGTGCAAGGAGTTAAAAAGAATCACCTTTTAAAGAGATGGTGGGCTGAAAGATCATCATTCAGAATTGCCTGCTTCAAAACATTTCAAACTAAAGAAAAAGTCAAACCATTCAGAATAGCTTTTGCATATTTTCACAGATTGTGTTATCAAGCTGCTTCTCTGCAATCTTAAATGCAAGACAATGGCTTGTAAGAGAGATTTGGCTTTCTTGCTCAATAATACATCTCTAAGAATGTGCATTGCTTTTTTTACTTCCAGAGGTTTCATGGTTTCAGCATCTGCCACCAGCTAACCCAGACAGAAGATTTTGAGTTCATTTAAGATCTTAATATAGAACTCTCTACTTTTGAATTGCTGTTGTCCAGGTGTTTTAGGAGAAATATGACAGAATCAATTTTCTCTCTGAAGCTGATGTAACATTTATTGTCAAACAGCTAAACTTAAACAAATAGATTATAGCATGACTGAGAATAGCTACTCTGGTGCCACACTTCACAATGCTGCCATAACACAAGTGGCTGACCTGTTCTTTAAAACTTTGAGGTTATCACTGTTGTGTTTTTTCTGAAAAAAAATGGTTAACCTCCAGCATTTTGCTAAACTCAATCCTGAATTAGGGGAAAATTTAAACATCTGATGATTGGGTTATTGATTCATACAGTGTTTTTGGCTAAAATGATTACTCCAATTTATATAAAAGTCTCTGTCCAGATAAATTAAGTGCAGGTAAATTGTGTGTGACTGATGTTAAGTTCTTCAATGTGGCGACTGTTTTGTTGGTTTTGGTTTTTTCCTTTGGAAGCTCTACATTAGGACTTGATACTTTCTGGTGTGCAGAAGCATATTCTGTTTGCCATTTGCTTTCTGGCAGAATAATGCTTGGCGCAGAGTAGAATCAGAAGAGTGGAATGTTTAAGATAGAAATGCTGGACTTCTACTACTAGTGAAGTATTACTTTGTTCAAAACAAAATCAAGCAAACCCTGCTGATGTTCTAGCTCTTCTGTCAAGTAATTCGTCAAAGTTGACCTAGCCTTGAAATCAAACGTTTTGACTGAAAAATAGGTTTTATGTCTCCTTACGTTACTGATAATGAAAATTTTGGTGACACTGAAAATAATAATGTAATATTATGTGTCACCTAAGTTTAAGTGGCATTATAAGACATAAGAGTGTGTCTGAGTTCTCACATCTGAAGTGCAAATACCTATCCCAATTTTATGCTACTTCAGTTTAATGAGAGAAAAACTAAACAGTATTTCTTTGGTCTTTACTCTGCCTGAATTGCTGCTAAAATATTTAATGGTGAACTGCCACTTCAGATGTAATTTGTAGAAATAGATTCACTTACTGTCCTTCCCATGATGAAGAAGAAAAAACCAACTTTTATCACTATTCGTCTCTGTGTTTTCTTTCATTATATACTTTGTATGTTGGTCTGTGTACTGGGAGCTTCTCAGTTGTTAATTGTGCTGTCTTTTATGGTGTAGGTTGGCTGCTGAAGCTATGTTCAATATATTATCTGAATAATTAGCTGATTTTTAAATCAATATTTTTTGGGTGGTGTGGTGTTTGGGGTGTTTTTGTTTGTATGTTTTGGTTGTTTTGGTTTTGGGGTTTTTTTCCCACATGATGGGCTTTGGCTGTTTTACATCGTTGGTACCTTTGCTTTATCTGATGGGCTTGATTATTTCTGCTTATTGAATACTCTATGTAGGAGTCATTTGGGTTAACAAATTGGTTCTATAAGGAGTATTAAATCCGTTCTATGCCAGGGATTCTCCGCCAGTGTACTGATTGTATTACTGTCTCTTCCAGCAGTTTGTAGGGTGGTGTTTTTCATGGCAGTTCCAAAGGGTATTTTTTCATGCCTCATGCAGCTACCTGTGATATAATTTATCTAAAATTGTAACAAATGGAGCCCATCAGATATGGGCTAAAAGCACCTTTAAGATAATCATGAAAAGAATTTACTTGTGACTGACAGAGAATCAAGTTTTGAAAAACTTGAGCCTTGGGCAAAGATATGCCCAAATTTACTCGTTTTTTGATGAAAAGGGCTGTTTTTGGAAAACGTCGAGGAAGGGTGCCAGTTTCAGGCTAAAGGACAAGTCTATTTTATGCACAAAGCAACAGGGAACCTTTAGCAGGTGTCCTAGTAAAGTTGGTTACGTTTGGTATAATGTTGGGGCCACCAGAAACTACATTATAAAACATTGGCCTTCACTTCTGCACCTGAAAATATGTGTCTGAATAGCAATTATTTGTCATGCATATAAAATTGAGGATATAAAAACAGCGGAGCGTGTCACTAGGAAAATCAATTCTAAACACTTTGCACACTGAGTAGATGCTCCATAAAATTTATCTTACACAAAAGGAAATAAATGCATGGGCCATAAAGAAGTGTGCAGCAGAACCTCCAGCTGTAATTTTGAGTAATTTTTTTTTTCTGTGTAAGTTTTAAAGGTTCAAAGGAAAAAAAGCTAACAAACCCCCCCCACCACTTTGCAAAGCTGAGCTGGAGGTAGAAGCTGGAAGAAGGTGCCTCTTGACAAAGCTAGCCACACTGATCCTGTTAATACTATGAATTTGTGCAACTTTAATGACTGGTGGAGAGCAGCAATGTGCAGCTGTAAGAAGCCAGGTGTATGTGCCTGCAAACCTCCAGAGTCTGACTTCTGTGTGCAGAAGTCTGCATGCGTCAGAGAGTATAGTAGTGCTCTGACTTAATTACTTTTCCCCAGTGTAAAGGGCATCTGAAGCTATTTCTGTAATTACATTTAAACTTTTCTTGGGTTTTGTTTGTTTTAATAGAAAACTTTCTTGAAGAAAGACTGAAATTATGCATGAAAAATGAAGCAATAATTCATTAAATAATTAAAGATAGATTGAAAACTCCCATTTCAAACAAAAAAATATTGAAGTTCATGATCAAGCATTTAGAATATCTGTATTATTTTTCCCTAGTGTATGTGGAATTGCTGAGTGGGAAATTGTTTTCAAGTATTTCTCAACATGATTAATTAATTTTTGTGCATTCTCCTCAAGTATTGTCCATGACTGCATAAAGTCAATACCTCTCTTCCTATATGACATTTAGAAATAAAGCCTAATGATACCTATTGTGTTATTAGCTTTCAGATTTGGAGTGATTGTTAAATGCAGTTGTATTACAGCATGAGGTGTTTGAAGAATTTTCAGTTAATACTAAATACCACTTAATCAGTGTCAGGTATGTTTTAATTTATACAACTTTAAATAAGAATCATATTATTTTAATTTAATAAAGAAGCATATTATTGTAATATTTGATAGTCCAGTAATGTATTTAAAATATGGTGATGCCAAAATATATTTAATCTAAGTGATTTTTGAAGTACGTGTTACTGCATTTTGAGGTCCCTGAGAATGCAAATTCAACTGTTATTTCTTAGTGATATTATTGTGGATTTATGTGGGAAAATTTTGCACATAAAATAGAACCTTCTAGANTTCTGCATGGTTTGTGGCACCCATAGAGGGCTTCTCATTGACAGACACCTTTCTCCACTTTTTATTGGTTCCTGATGTGGGTGCTCAGATGAAGATACTAATTCATGCTTTATTGTTGTATGGCCCCCAAGTGATTTCTTTGATTTTTTCCCATGCATCTAAGGGCAATTCCTGGTTGTTTCCTGGGTTACTATGACTCTCTGGCCTCTCACCGTGAAGCCATTAAAAAACCACAAAGTTATATGGCTGTTTAATTTCTTTCTTTGGACAGCCAGGAAACAAGATGGACCGTCTCATTTGGCAGAGATTTAGGTCAGCCTTCCCCATGCCATTTATGTGTGTTATCAGGGACAATTATATTTGTTTTTCAAATTGTCATTGAATTGGTGGGCATACCTAGGGTTCAGACCCTTTTTTATCTGAGTGGTGCCTGCAAGTAAGCTTCACCCCGTGACACACTCAGATAGATGTGTATATACAAGTGTTTTTTCAGGAAGTTTGCTAAGATGACAAATTGGCAGTATCCATAGTTAATGTTGTTCAACACCTTTTGATATGGAGGTGTTTTTTCTTGCTAAAAGCCTTACTGAACTTTAACTCTTTGGCCCAAATGCTCTGTGCTGTCTGCCAGCTGAAAAGATTCAGTAGAGATGGTAGTTATCTCCCTGAACAAAATTAGGAAAATTACTTGCTTTGATCATGTTAAAGATTTAAAATGAAAGCATAATTGAAATTATAGTCTTTGCTTACCTTTTGTTGATAGTATTGCTAAGTAAACCTGCTAAAACACTAATGAAAAATTACTACAATGAATGAAAAAAGTTACTGTTTTCCCCTCTATTAATTAAAAAAATCCCTGGCTTTCAGAATACCTTAAGAATACACTCAAAAGTATGGCTTAACTTTGAGATGGTGGTTTTATTTTTTTTTTTTAGTTTCATCATACAGTGGAAAAATATTAATTCTGAAATAATTTACAATGTGATTTATCTTGTTGTTTGACATTTCCTGAATAGAAAATAGGCAAGATGAATTTGCATAGTAAACGGCTCAAGGTGTATTTTCTTTCGTTTTTTTTTCAGTTCTTGCAACTTCTGATATTATTTGTCTTTTTGATTCTTTTGTCAAACATTCAAATTTTGTAGTTGTCTTTTTGCTGTAATTTAACACTGAAGTAAGTTGTGTTTGACATGTAGGAACTGACAGCTGTTAAGATAATAGTGTTTAAATTGTTGCACGAGCTACAAACTGTTGAATAATTTATGTGCTTTCCCTTTACTTCCCTTCCATTTAATTGTAATAAGTTACGTACCAAAATTTGGTCTGTCTTTAAAAGTTCACCTCTTCAGTTCCTGGTTTAATTTCAGTGTATTGGCTGTTCTGATAGTGCAGATCGTGCTGTTAAGTCAAAAGGGTGATATTTATTGTGCGAAGGGTATATTACTGGTTAATAAAGCAACACCCATCTATCTGTAATTGATTTATGATAGATATTATTTGCATAAGGTCCTGACATAGGTCTCTCATTTGAAGTGCTCTTATACTCAGCTGTAGTTTCACAGCTTTTGTTTCTGCAGAGAGGCCCTTCATTTTCTGTTTTGTCTAATGATACAGTTAAACGCTGGTTTCTAACAGAGAATATTTTAATACTTTGTCTGACAAATAACACAAGAACATTATTTTCATTGCATTTTGAGGGTTGGTACTTCAAGCTTCCATCATCTGGGAGATATAAAAGATATTGACTATTATAATTTGTATCTGATTCCCCATCCTTTCTCTCAATTCTCCTGTTAGAAAAGGCTGTAGCAGAAGGCTAAAAGCCAGCTAACATTTGGTGTTATACACATTTTATTTTTTTTTCCTTAGTAAGATCAGATAAAGATGTAGTAAATCAAGCCCATTAAAATTCCAAGTGTGCAGATCATTGCACAGGTTTTGTTTTTGCTTCAACAGACACCCTGTTATTTTACGCAGAAGTATTTGGTATTCTTGGGTAGTCATTTGGAAATACTATATGAGTTTTAAATTTGTGTCAGTATCACTAGTTGTAAAATTCCTGTCTTGCTCTCCACAGTTTGTTATCCAAAGAGTTTCAACATCCTCTGCTTCCAAAATGCAAAAGACCGTGATGCCATTTAAGAGTAAACAATAAAAATATAGCTGGACAGGTAAACCAGCAAAATTTACAGCCCAAATAAACCACGACACACTTGAGAGGCTAATTCAGATTTTTATTGTCTTGCACTAGGAACGTAATACTGTAATCCTTACAGCAGTTCCTTACCATGAATCAGAATGGCAATAGATGAAGACAGAATACAGTTCTGGTAGTTTTGAGTGCCTTTGAATACTATTTGTTAAATACAAAACTGATAGTCCTCTAGAAAGCTTGAAGTCTTTAAACTAGACAGTAATAAACTTTCTGCCCATCCTAGATCTCTGCACAAAGAGTGCAGTTTCTGAGATCCCTTGAGTCTTTTTTCCATATATCCAGTAACAAATATAATAATGTTGATCCTACAAACATTTTTACTGTATTCCTTTTTTTCCACAATCACTTTTCATAACTACAGTGACACAAAGATAAATATAAACAGGTCTTGCTCAGAAACATAGAGGAAATTAATGAAGAATAAGGGAAAAGGCAGTGCAACAACAATAAATAAATCTTTCAGGGAAAGTGGATCTGTTACTGCAGGCCATTTTTACAAATTTATATATCTTCATTTTAGAAAGATCTATTATTTCTTCTTACATGCGAATGTGGATTTATATGAAGGCAATCTAAAGTCTTTTTACTAAGCAGAGGCTTAGTGAATTTGTTGCTTGTACCTGTTCTTTATAAGGATTTTTATTTTCTGTTAAAAATTTAGATGTTCTTATGCATCAAGGTGTAAGTCAAGCCACATTACTACTAAAACATTCAGTTGGTTACTTACTGTCTTGATTAAAAGGACTAAAACCATAAAGTTCACTGTTCGCTAAAATAATGTGTTTAAGCTGAGATAAGTAATGGTGTCAAGTTCAAGAATATTATGTTTCTTCACAAAAGGTTGAAGTCCTGTTACAGAATAATTGTTTAAAAAGGTGTATCATAATTAGCTCTTTTGAAAAGTGCTGGATCTTAAAACAATTTCCTTTCTTTTCCCCTACACATAAAGGAGTAAGTTTATTGATCAACGTCTTTGGAAATCAATTGCAGAAAGAACTCCTTCATTCCCCTGCTGATCAACATCATGATTTTAGTGAAGCAGATGGAGGGAATCTTCAGTTATTCCTGAAGTATCAGTGTAAGCAATCAGCAGAAATCAGGGGAAAAAAAATCTTAATTTTTGTTGTTGCTGTGTTTGGGTTTAGTTAGTTTCATTTTGAGTTGGTAGTTTTAATACACAGTAATTTCTTTTCTCATTAATATCCCACCCTCAGTAAATGCTAATTGAAAATAGCAGTTGCTATATAACTGTTACATTAAATATAGCAGGTATGACAGATTTTTGTTAACAGCTTTGTTATTGTGCCTTGAGCATTCCTGCTTACAAAGTGCACTTTTAGCTGTTTCATCCTTCATGGGACTGTACTCATTATTCATTGTTGCTTCTAGTGTTCCTGTGAAAGCAGCTCATTTTTTCTGCTCAAATGAAGTGTATGGCTGTTTATGATGGTGTCAACATGGAATGAAGGAACAGAGAAGAAAAATGCTTGCCCAACCAATACAGAATGCAGCTTCTGTGGCCTCACCAAAGGTCCACACTGTGAAAATCTGAAGTTTGGGCCAGAGTTGACACTTATTTTGCCACCTTATATCCAGTATGTGATGTGCTCCCAAAATCTAGATCAAGTTAAGGTAAATAAGACCTGCAGTGGTGAAGATGAAAGGGTGTAATTTGAATGTGCATTGCTCAGTTTAGTCACTCTACCTAATTTTCAGGAACTGATGAGGGTTAAGCGCAGATGAGCCAAATATTTTGGTGCTAAAACACCTTTAAGTTCTGTGACAGGCATTTGGGTACTAATTCCCTTTCAAAATCTGAGATTTTGGCATAGTGATAGTTATTTGGAGAGGCTTCTATTACTGTGTAAAGGCATGACTTGTAGTTGTATTTTCTTTCCCGTTTTAGAAAGTAATGAACTGAATTCAGCAGACAAGTTCTCCAAGCCTAACAGTGCTCAAGATATACTTCGCTTCATGTTTGCTAGAATTTAACAATGAGAAGGTGTGAACGGAGTGTATAATTAGGGAAAGAGTAATGCTTCAAAGCATATTAAATTCTCCATTTCTAGGTTACCCTGAAATACATTTGCTTCTTTGTTGAAGAAGTAGTTAAGAATGTGGATTGTATATTGAAGGGCTTTTTTTTACAAACAGGAAAACCGGAGAGAATCTACTCTAATTGGTCTGTGGTAGTATATTTCCAAGAAACTAGATTAGATATAATTATCTTGGGAGGTTAGGCAACCCTCTTATCCCCATTAGTGTACTTACATAATATATGTTTTAATACCATCTCACAGTAAGGCTGCTGGTAAACCATAGGAGATATGCAGATTTCCACTGTTGCCTATTCTTTCTCAAAGGCACAGAAGAGATATCCCTATTCCCAGAAATATGATTTTCTTACTTGTACTCTTTTTGATATAGCTTATTATGGGGATTTTTGATTTTCCAACAAGCTATGCCTTGCCCTATTCCCAGAAATATGATTTTCTTACTTGTACTCTTTTTGATATAGCTTATTATGGGGATTTTTGATTTTCCAACAAGCTATGCCTTGCGTGTATGTTCTAAAGGAATTTAAAAAGTGATCGTGAACAGCTGAGTGTTTCTCCATTCCTTGGAAGAGGGTTGTGCAACTGATCATACCTGGTTGATTTGATGGTAGAAATCCAGCAGGAGGAGGAGGAGATTCCTGATTTTATATGCTTTTTTTTTTTTTCTTTTTTCTTTTTTGTGCTAGTTAATGAAGATGAGCTGTTGTGCAAAACCTGATGTGTCTGGGAATGGTATTGAATATGGAAATTTCCCTGCTAATTGTAAAATTTCTGTATGATGCTACCACTGTAATGGTATAAATACTGTTATTGATGTAAAAAAAGAGCCCATCAGGTTTTAGGATTCGAGAAACCCGTCATTAAATCCTATGAGTACAGCTCTTACTAGTACTTTTAAAAAGGAAAACATTTTCTCCATGCCCCCACACATGGAGAAACACTGTCAGAAATGTGTGAAGTTCTTGAAGTATCTTTCCATGGCTCAGTGGAAGATTTTTCTTCTATTTTTATTTCTCTGTGGTTGAACAGTGTCAGTTTTAGTGAGCTGACAAACATGAGGATTCTGCAAGTGCTGTTTCCCTTTGTTTCAGCTTTCTTGCTAGGATATAACCTATTTAGAAGCTTCCGTTTCAGGTTTTGGGGTTTTTAAAACTTTTTTTTGTTTTGGGTTTTGGTTTATTTTTCATGTTTGAATCATGAATAAAATTTCTTGTATAAAATAAAAGTATAAGAACCACTACCCAACACTGAAATAAGACAAAAAAGGCATTCAGGTTTAGAAATTTTGTTTCTTGTATATATTTGAGATTGAATAATTTCCTGTAAGGTATACACTTACTGATATGGCCAATGGCCAAAATAGTGATAAAGAGGCTTTTAGGATGAATTGTGTTGATCTGGTGAGGGCTGACTAATAAAATCAGTTTTGATTTCAAAAACAGCATCAACAAAGACCACAACAATAATAGCAAAAACCCCCAAACATTAACAAAAAAAGCTATGTTTTTTGTTGACACATTTTGCAAATTCCGCTCCACCTTTGGGTGTCTACTTGAAAAGCAATTATTGGACATGCAGCCTTCTGTCATGGGTACTTACTCAGCTTAGAGAAGTTTTCTCCCCTGCTGAGCTCTGTGTGAGCTGAACTTATTTTGAGGAGTCTGGATTTACACAAGGTAAATCGTTAATATTAATGCCTTTACAACTTTTGCACTTAAAACTTCATGGATCCTTCTGGGAAGAACTGCTGAAATCCAAGATCTTGATTTTACCATGATAATCTTGAGCTTTGCATTCACTACAGATTGTGCGTGCTTATTTAGGAAGCAGGCAAATTCTTGCAGAGTTGGACTGAACTTTTAAAACCATCTTGCTTTGTGAACTTCTCTGATAGGTCATAGTATAGACATATCCTAGTGATAGCAACAGCTGTTGGTGGTGCTAGAAATTACAGGAGGATTGTTTCATGTCACTAACTTTGCCAAAAAAGGCTGTCCTCTTTAGATACATGGAACTGTACAAGAGTTAACCAAAGATTATGAGAGTCAACAAAAAGAAGCCTCAAGGGGATTGCATATTTTTTCAGTTTGTCTGATTTCAGTCTAAGGTCTGTGGGACCTTTTGTTTGACAAACCTCTGGATTTTGCATTGAATTCCAAGTTGTGGCTTTTTAAAAAAAAACACTTCCTTTTTTTCAAATCAGATATTAGTGGATCAAGTTTTCTGCATTTGGAGCTACAGCATTTAATGCTTCAGAATACAATACTTTGTGTTTCTTTGTATATAGTTGAAGCTCTCAGAAAACCTTCCAAATAAAACATTTGGTACACTGCTGCAAAGATTTTCTGTGAACACTTCCCTTGGTTTCAGTATTTGCTTTGCTTGTAAAACATATTAAAAAAATCAGAAACAATATAGGATGTGATCTTAAGGAAATAAATCCTGCACCAGTGCATCTGTTTTTTGAGGGTTTGGAGTTTTATAAAGGGCAGGATGGAGTTGTCAAATATGTTAAGCAATTTAAATAGTACTTTTGGTAGTTTTCAGTGAGATAATAAGAATATGCATAGAATCACAGAATGGCCTGGGTTGGAAGGGGCTATAAAGATCATTTAGTTCCAACCCCCTGCCAGGGGCAGGGACACCTTCCACTAGACCAGGTTGTTCAGAGCCTCATCCAACCTGAGCATGAACACCTCCAGGGGTGGGGCAACCACGGCTACTCTGGGCAACCTGTGCCGGTCCTCCACCATCCTCACAGGAGAGAGTTTCTTCCTAATACCTAATCTAATCCTCTCATTCTTTTTCACTCCCCCTTGTCCTGTCACTGTAAATAATCTCTCTCCATCTCTTCTGTAGACCCCTGTCAGATACTGGAAGGCTACAATTAGGTCACACTGAAGCCTTCTTTTTGCCAAGCTGAACAATCCCAATTCTTTTAGACTTTTGTCATATGATTTCTGGTGGACTAGATTTTGAGAAGAGGGGGAAGATACAATGTGAAAGGCTAACATGACCTAAATAGTTTTTGAATAACTTTTTGGAGAATTTATTTGCAGCCATAGGTTTTGCTTTTTGTTTGAATGAATAAGCTATATAGCAGTTGTGATNACTGGAAGGCTACAATTAGGTCACACTGAAGCCTTCTTTTTGCCAAGCTGAACAATCCCAATTCTTTTAGACTTTTGTCATATGATTTCTGGTGGACTAGATTTTGAGAAGAGGGGGAAGATACAATGTGAAAGGCTAACATGACCTAAATAGTTTTTGAATAACTTTTTGGAGAATTTATTTGCAGCCATAGGTTTTGTTTTTTGTTTGAATGAATAAGCTATATAGCAGTTGTGATGGTGATAATTTTATCTATTTTTTGTCATCTTCCCCCCATTGACATTCATCACTGTGTGAAAGCAACATGGAATTACCCTGTTGTAAATAGAGAACATACAAAACAACCTACAGAAATATGTGAAAATTTTACTCTAAATAGTTAAAGTACGATAGTACTTTCACTAAAGTAAAAGAGTTTACAGTACTTGCTGTGCCTCTTGGCCAATTGCTTAGCTTTTCCTATGAGACCAGTATAGATAGGAACAACTTTACAGGTGCACAAGTCAGCTGCAAAGCTCACCTACAATTGTTCTTACACGTATAGGGATGACTGCATTGATTGGTTTTCCAGTCTGTACTTGACTTTGCCCTTACCTATTACTCATGGTGAAATCATCTATCACACAATCATTTATTGTTATTTCACAAATCTCTCATTTCAGCCCCAAGTGTTGTTTAGTTGGACTGAGTTTTACACTTACACCCAAGCTACTTAATTTTATTCATGTCTCATTACTTTTAATTACACAGTAAAAACAGGACAGAGTGCAAAGAAATAGACTGGATTCTGGTTTTAGTGTGCAATTAATATTTCTTTATTAAATTCCAAACACTTTTATCTGTGGAGAGAAGAGTGGAATTGCAAAGATACTGAGAGACCATTCTGCAATGTGATGTGTATTTTTGGATGAGATATGAAATGATAGGAGTTTCTTTTCTAAGCCTAGGCTGATTTGTCAACATCTGCATTTGGAAAATTTATGTGGTTTTCAATACTTCATAGCAAACACTGAAAAAGAAGTGCTGAACCTGCAGCACCATTTTTACTGCCTCTAATCAGAGACAAATTGCAATATAACTGAACTTTGTGTTTATTTTGTGATATGTAACTAGCAACTTGCCATCTGAATGCTTTCAGTTGTGAACTATCTCAAGGGGAAGAAGTATGAGATTTTTAAAAAGTCACTTTCAGTATAGGATTTGCTTGCTGCTGTCAGAATGCCAAATTTGAAATGAGATTGAAATCGTGTGTTACAGGTCATATTTTGAGCAATCTTCATCTACTGCTGAGAAAATATGAAATAAATCCAGTGTAGAGAGTGATAGAGGAACACCATAGAAGACATCTACTAAATTGAGCACTAAGTGAAAAAGCACACACCTCTACAGTTTTGGACAAGTTTTGTAGCTTCCCCCCTCAGTTTAATATTACACCATTACTTACAAAATGTTTGGTAACATTTTATGCATCTGTAAATTCCTGAAGTACTAAAGTGCATTTATAATTGTAGTGTTTATAAAAATTTGCTTTACAGAAGTGTGTATAGTCTTGCTAAATGTGCCCAAGAAACGGGATTTTCTTTAGGCCCCGATTATTTTTTTTCTTACTTCAAACTGTTATCTGTCACTGTGCACCAACAGAAGTGTTACATCTTTTTTCCCTTTGTCATTGTGCTGTGCCCTCCCAGAAGACTTGTTTTCTTCTGTCCTAACATATATGTGGACATAATCATGAATGTAAGGAAGAACATAGCTTATGCAAAAGGGAGGTCTGATCATATATACTAAATAAAATAA